>CAHIKZ030003109.1:1890000-1955000 GCA_903632075.3 Acanthosepion pharaonis | reverse complement strand
GTCGAAAATATTGTGCCAAGCTTGATTTGGCCATTATTAAAAAATTGACAGATTCGGAATTAAGTTAAACCAGAGTTCGACGGTCTCCCCGCTGGCACGCCTTCTGGTCGAAGGGTGGAAAAGGCTGACTGGGTCTGCCAGCTGTGTAAAATTAAAGATCTCGCCTGGTCATCCTCTTAGACATTGACCAAAGGAGCTTACGCCCAGTATCAACAATTGAATTCTGACAGTTTTTGCTTGAGGAAATAAAACATACTGGTATAAGCAGCATTTGGGTTGTCTTTGTATCCTGGAGGCAGTTCATCAAAGTGGCTTGGACCGATGAAACAGTAGATGTCTTTTAGGCGACAGAGGAAGCTACGATTGTTGATATGGATGCAAGTTTTTCAAATCCCAGGATGCGCCTTTACAATCCTCAAACAACGCTGCGACTGAAAATGTCATCGCTCTATCATTTTATATGGGGCTTTGACGAATTAAAGGCCAAATTGAATATTCTAAAGATGACGGAGCCGGGAATCAGCAGTTGTCAAAAGCACCCGCACCACCAACTGAGGACATAAGATTGCTATAAATGTGGCATGACTGAACCATTCTCCAAAGACTGCCAAAACCATTTTAAGGATACGCATAAATCGAAGAACACGGAAATCGTACAAGTTTTACAGGTTCATTAAAGTTGAAGAAAAAAAGCTGTCCGGGGAAACGGGCAAGGGGAGGCTATCTTGGATCTACTGGTTTCCCCAGATCGCTGAATGTGAAAAGGCGCTACCCGCAGGAGCATGCGGATTAACTAAATAGAAAAATTTGCCGCTTGTTGACACCGGGTACCCAGACCCTTTGCGCAAATGTTGTGGTCATCGCGGGACAAGAAAAATATTCCAAGTTCTGACTGTTGGCGGGGCTCGCTAACTGGTTTGGAGTGAGCGTATCCACTAAAGCATCGGGCGATGGGCCTGCAGTAGCTGTAAAAGCCCTGGTCGTGGGACGGAGGGCTGCTTTCAATATGATCTGCTCCTGGGAATGGACGTCATCAAAAATTGGGTGGTGTCCGTGTTGATTTTCTGAGGGTCGGGCGCGTTTCACTGAAACAGGTTAAGCTTTAGGTGCAGCAATGGAGCTGGAAATGGCCTGACTTTCGCGGCGGAGTTGACCAGCAGCACAAAGTCCTGGACGGTATCTTGGAAAAAATGTCAGACGATCAACCGCCAGAGAAGCTGTACAACAGTGTGCTGGAGTATAGGATCCCCGAAGCTCGTGTGCGAGTACAACAAGGAATTGCAGCCTGGATTAATAACGGTGGTTGGTTCCTTATCCAGAGAAGGAATTAGCCCCAAAGGGCCTGATCCCACTAATGGCGGTTCTCCAGCACAACAAACAAAAGGTGAGGCCGGTGTCGATCCAATCGAGAACTGAATGAGCACGTGGACCTTTTTTTTGCCAGCGCGGACGTGTGTACCGAAAGCTAAGGGAATGGCGAATAAGCAGGATCAAATGTATCTGTGCTGGATCTTCGCATCCCATACCTTCAAGTGCGATGCACCAATCACTTTGGCCCTATCAAACCGCACCTATCAGGGGGCAACGGTATTGCCTGACCCGCATGGGGTTTGGACTCAATTTTAACATCGATTATGCAGATGATTGTTGATGCCATTCTAATGAAGGATGAGCTCATTTTCGGGCAACATCTGCATATATTGATGACGCATACGTGAAACAGGGAGTGATTCTTCAGCGCTGAAGGAGCATCTCTACAACTTTGGCCTCCTCAGCAAGGAACCGGAGAGACTACAGGATGGTGCACGGTGCTTGGTTTGCAGGTCTGGGGAGAAGATGACGCCCTGTATTGAAACGGGAAACGAACTTCCAGACATGCCCTCCGTTGTCACTAGCGAAGCATATTTTCCTTAAAAATTTAGTTGGACACCTTCCTGTAGGTGGCTGGCTGCGTGTTGCGGTGGCGTTTATCAATTGGAGAGCATCTGACGTCACCACTGGATGGGATGACGAAGTTCACGATGCCCCTCTTAACACCATGATGAAGGAGGTCCTCGCTTAGAGCAAGCAAATGAAGACCCAGCGCGGGCAGATCGTCGTTGACAGCCAAGACCTCTGTGTGTGGGTTGACGAAGCTTCTTTGTAACTGGCGATCGATAATTCATGATGGAGCCGGGTGAAGATGCTTGCTGGTTACGCCCAGAAAGGGACTCCCAGCACATAAAACCTAGCGGAGCTCGATGCTGTCATCAAGGGGATCAACTTGGCGATCCTCTGGAAGTCGACCACCCCGCGCCTGTTCACTGATTCCGCTTGCGGTTATAAGTGGATCTCTGATACCTTGACCGGGAGGGCCAGGGTGCGACTAAAGCCACCAGCGAGATGCTTATCCGACGATCGTGAATTTAGTGCAAGAGTACGCACCGACAATGGAGGTGTCCCTGGTCAAATCTAAATACTTAGCCTCAACAAAGCAGATTGTTTAACGAGGGTGCCGCAAAGGTGGCTTGACGCCATTAAGAAAGTCAAATGAGCCCAGGTAACCAGCCTGCGCTGATCTCCCGTGAGTCCCGCTCGATTAATCAAATCAAAGAAGTCCACCAACAAAGTGGGCACCCTGAGTCAAGCGGACACTGTATTTCGCCAATTGGTTGACCCAGGAAACAAAAGACAGACGCCAGGAGAGTGGTTTTTGAAGCTGCGTGAATACAACAGTCTATAGACCCCAGCACCCGCTTCGCTGGAAGAAAGGGCAGCTGAAAAAAAAAAACCAAAAAAGCCGGCTTAAAAAACCATGACCTTCTTGATTGTGGTCCATCCAGGTTTGCGATATGGCGACTGCTGCGTCGGCAAGATGCAGCCACTATCATCCGTCCAGTTAAACAGCATCTTTCTTGAAAAAAAAAAAAAACGGAGATATTAACCGACAATGGCACCGCATTCACCAGCGAGCAGTTCGGGAAGTTTATTTTTGGCTGGGGAGTGATCTTTACGGTTCCGGTTTTTTTTTTTTTTTAAAAAAGGAAATGGAATCATCGAGAGTGGAAATGGAATCATCGAAGGAAAAACCTAAACCGGTTGAAACCATCGCTCCTAAGATGGGCTGCGCGTATCTGAGGCGGTGGAGATTATACAACGTGAGAATCAGAGGATGATGTCTACCCCACGGCGGCAGAAGACACATTGCATAGGTACCAAGTAGAGTGAAGGGCATAGAAACCAACCCACCCCCGGAACTGAAAACCACCGGAGAGAGGCTGAAAAAAGGCGATGTCATCTGGATTAAAAAACCTGCACATCAAACAAAAATCGGACGCTACCTAGTGAGGTGATCAATGTTGTTTAGGCGGTATTGGTTTTCGGTGTGCCCTGTCACGATAAATACCTGTGTCAAACGACGAAGTTGCAACCACCGCTGGACGATGAGAGCTAATTTACCTTTGAGACCAGTGAGGCCAATTTTGCTTTTTCACGCCAGCCCCATCAGGCAGTGACTGGATATCAGTAGCCTTCAAGAGACGCGGTGTGTGGTTCGTATGTTTCAGACCTCAGACAGGAGCAAAAAAATGATGAGGCTCGCAAAGCCCCTTTCAAGAAGTTACCATTCGTTCTGGATCACCACCTCCCTGTCAACTCTGTGATCATGAGATCAGGGGGGTGTGGGGAAAAATAGAAACGGCCTACCTTCAAACGCTTAGTTCGTTGATCTGCCTGGCCTGTGGGTTGAGAAAGGAAAGAAAAGATTCAAAATGGTGCCCGTGGACTTTTAATATTCACGGTCTCGCAGTCACGCAGTTAATTCTCTCCCACATGCTAATGAGGTGTGTCTGGGCTCCATAAAAAGCAGGTTGCTTGGAGACATTGGCAGACCAACATTTCACCCGTAGCCTTTCGTACATCGCTTTTTTGCGTTGCAGCGTGTCAAACATTTTCAGACGGAAAGAGTTGCGAGAAAAACACTGTTTAAGTCGACTCATTTGCTACATTATGGAAGCTACTGGTGACTATCGATGTACCTGATATCCTTAAAGGTGAAGCGATTTTGCTTCTTATTGCACCCCCAGAACTCCACAAGGAGTAATGAAAGTTAAAGTATGTTGAATTATTTACGTATTTTTTAATGTATGTTTTTTATTTCATGCTTCAATTTTTTTTTTTTCAAAGTCAAAATATGCATGCAAAACGTAATCCATTACATCAAAATATTACTCATTTTTTAATCAGCATACAAAAATTAAGATCTATACGCACAATACAAAGAAAGTTATAACAATTTTACAACAGTAGGTGTTCATGTTTTTGCACCATCAAGAAAAAAAAAAAAAAAAAAAAAAAGAAAGCAGTGGGAGGGGAGACTTTCTAGAAAGAAATTAGTGTGGTAAAGGTTAATATAGACGAACCACCAGTTATGCACTATGTCTGGTTTTGTTGCCAACAGGTCTCAACCCCACCCCCACTCATTTACACCTCCGTTCCCTTTCAAAGTGAATGTTGTTTAGAATACTTCAAAAGCCCCATCCATGAAACAGAAACACTTTAGATTGAGATAAAAAGCATATCTTCCTCTTCTAAATAGGTGTCTCAAGCATAGTGTCACAATAACATTGATTAATTTGGAGACAAGTTGATATCAAGTGACTGACTATATTTAACCCATTAATGGCCAGAACAAAATCTGGGACCGATTATAAAAATAAAAATCTAGTATTGAAAAAAAAAGGAAAGAGAAAAAAAAAGGAAAGAGAAAAAAAAAGGAAAGAGAAAAAAAAAGGAAAGAGAAAAAAAGGAAAGAGAAAAAAAAAGAGAAAAAAAAAAGAAAAAAAAGGAAAGAAAAAAAAGGAAAGAGAAAAAAAGGAAAGAAAAAAAAGGAAAGAAAAAAAAAAGAGGAAAGAGAAAAAAAAAAGAAAAAAAAAAGGAAAGAGAAAAAAAGGAAAGAGAAAAAAAAGAAAAGAGAAAAAAAGGAAAGAGAAAAAAAGAAAGAAAAAAAAAAAAGGAAAGAGAAAAAAAGGAAAAAAAAAAAAAAAAAAAGGAAAAAAAGGAAAGAGAAAAAAAAGGAAAGAAAGAGAAAAAAAAGGAAAGAAAGAGAAAAAAAAGGAAAGAAAGAGAAAAAAAAGGAAAGAAAAAAAAGGAAAGAAAAAAAAGGAAAGAGAAAAAAAAGGAAAGAGAAAAAAAAGGAAAGAGAAAAAAAGGAAAGGAAAAAAAAAAAGGAAAGAAAGAAAAAAAGGAAAGAAAGAGAAAAAAAGGAAAGAAAGAGAAAAAAGGAAAAAAAAAAAAAAAAAAAAAAAAAAAAAAAAGGAAAGAAAAAAAAAGGAAAGAAAAAAAAAGGAAAGAAAAAAAGGAAAGAAAAAAGGAAAGAAAAAAAGGAAAGAAAAAAAAGGGAAAGAAAAAAAAAAAGAAAAAAGAAAAAAAAAAAAAAAAGAAGGAAAAAAAAGGAAAGAAAAAAAAAGAAGGAAAAAAAAAAAAGAAAGAAAAAAAGGAAAAAAAGGAAAGAAATAGAAGGAAAAAAAGGAAAGAAATAGAAGACAAAAAAGGAAAAAATAGAAGACAAAAAAGGAAAAAATAGAAGACAAAAAAAGGAAAAAATAGAAGACAAAAAAAGGAAAAAATAGAAGACAAAAAAAGGAAAAAATAGAAGACAAAAAAAGGAAAAAATAGAAGACAAAAAAAGGAAAAAATAGAAGACAAAAAAAGGAAAAAATAGAAAAAAAAAAAAAAAATGGTATTTACTGAAAATGGCGTTGCTAGGAAAGAATATTTGCAGATTGCATTCCTCCCCTTATATGCATTAGTATATCCATGATATACTAACACCTTCACAGACGAAACAGAATAGCAGAAAAGAAAGTCAAACATGCATTGTTCTCAAATAGATTTTTTTATACAGATATATACATACATGACACTAATTTCTCCCATACATAGAAATTATAACATATTCATAACAACAAGTAATGTGAAAAGGAGCAAAACACAAGATAGTTTTACTTGTAATATTTCCCCCAAAGGGAAAAGTTCAGTTGGTGATTTTCTCTATTTGCCTAGTGAGACCATGTGGTTTCCTCTGATCTCTTAACTGTTGTGGGGAGTCATGTCTTGCTTTTCTGCTGTTTATATAGCAATTGGGGTTTGAAAACACATCTTACCTCTACATTTGTTAAATGGCAACTAGGGTTTGTCATTCTATGGATACCGGCCATCACATAAAGCCTGTGAATTCTTTTTTATATATATATATATATATATATATATATATATATATATATATATAAAAATAAAAATAAATTTCAGTCAAGCACTTTTAGAGAGAAAGCACAAATTTGTAAACAGTGACTGCTGATAATGCACAGCTTTTCTGTGGATTGAGCAAAGTGTCACTGGCATGTTTATTCAAAATAAATACATAAAAATTCACCTTACCCTCTGCTGACAGCTGATAGATTAGGGGAAAAAAAAATCTCCAACTGATGCCAAATCAGTTGTGTTTCAATCCTGGCTTGAGGCAATCAGATAGCTAGCCACACTGATGAGTTGTAATACAGAGAAACAATGTCTGTGGATGACAATATAAAAATAACTATACACACACAAGACTATGCTTACCTGATTGCGTCGATTCTCAAGCAGAGACTTTTCATACTGTTGTGCATTTTTCAACCCAATCCCACAGAAAGCAAGGTAAGATGCAAACACCTATAAAAGATAAAAATATCATTTAAAAACGTTTAATTAATTGAGGGCAAGCAGTACAAAAAGATGAGATGTCCCTAGGCACGGACAGGGAGCCAAAGAGAAGAGTTCAGTTTGAAATTCCCATGGTTTACGGACATAACCCATTGAAACACTGGTTCTCATATGATCAATGAAGTTAAGCAAGGTTGGTCTGGTCAGTACCTAGATGGGTGACTACATGGGGGCTGCAGGTGGTGTAATGCATAATGGCTCAGAATTGGAAACAACACTTCGAATTGGATTCATTATATTCAGAGGCCTTGCTGTCAGATGTAGTTTTTCATCTCACCTAGGACACGGATGTAGTTTATTGTGATACTCGGTACGAGTTAATGCCTGGATATGTTCGACAAAAATCAGAATTATGAACCTTACAGCACTTCCTTGACCTTCAGAAAATTACCACTGTCGGGTTTCAAAATGATGACACCTGCTATTATGTTACAATTGTTTGAGATTGAATGAATAATTCTCGAAATCAGTGCACTGGATATGGAAGTGGCAGACAATAGGCAGCTGGATCACCGGATCTAAGCCCTTTTACTTTCTTGGGGCTTGGAAGTTAACTTAACAAGAATTCAAATGGGACAATTGACATGAATGGATATAAATGTTGCATTGCATGTCATCTCTGGATTCTAGTGGTCTATAAACAATTCCTCAGTAGGGACCCCAATGCTGCATCACAGACTGAATCAACTGCAGCTAATTTTTCTACAAGTTTCTTTTTTTACTCCCATTATTATGGTGGAAGCATCGTGGTAGGTCATGTTTCTGTAAGGGAGAAAGAGCGAGAGAGAACAGATGTCAAGCAATTCCTTAGTAGGGACCCCAATGCTGCATCACTGACCGACTCAACAGCAGATGATTTTCTTTGGGTTTCTTTTTTTACTCCCTTTATTATGGGGGGGGAAGCACAGTGGTAGGTCATGTTTCTGCAAGGAAGCAAGGAGAAAGAGCGAGAGAGAACAGATGTCAACAGGTTGGCTAGTTACAATTCCACTCCCTCTTGAACACTGGAAAGAGAAATTCACCTACGGTTAACATCTGGATGGATTTGACAAAAATGAAAGATTTATTCTATGCTAACTGATTGATATGTGACTAAATTAAACAGAAACTAAACTAAAGTATGCATTCTGTCAATTATGGGAATTATTCTACAATACCATTTGAGTTGGGCATCTTGGTGTGGTGTAATGGTTAGCAAGCTTGTCTTGTTAGATCAGTTACGACTGAAAAGCGAGTTCAAACCTCACTAAGTGCCACATATTTTCGGACTTATCTCAGTTATGCTTAGAAAATAAACAATCATTTGAGTAGATAAACATCAAAATAGCTTTGGGACTTGT
This sequence comes from Acanthosepion pharaonis, assembly GCA_903632075.3. NCBI lineage: Eukaryota > Metazoa > Mollusca > Cephalopoda > Sepiida > Sepiidae > Acanthosepion > Acanthosepion pharaonis. Next base: position 1,946,919 of record CAHIKZ030003109.1, on the reverse strand, counting down.
AAAATTTTAATGCTTAGACAGGGTTAACAAAGATGAAGATTTATGAACTGTTTGTCTGTGTCAAAGACAATTACCAAACAGATCTACACTATTTACATTATTCGGACTATTGTCCTCATCTTTGTCGCCATATTACAACGTTTTGGCAGTTGTACGCACCGGCATTCTTCAGGTGGCTGGTATGTCGAACTGAACCTTTTATTTCGCTCACTGGGGTAGACTGTTCTAGTTATCAGTTATCTCCTGTTAATTCCCCCTCTCCAAGTTCTCCACTGCCTTAACCAGGTATTGAACTCACACTCTTTGGGTCCTGTCACTGGATCTAACCAACGCCTTTATCCACTATGCCATGTGTCCTTAAGAACAGTCTACCCCAGTGAGCAAAATAAAAGGTTCAGCCCGACATTCCAACCACCTGAAGAAGGCCGGAGCATACAACGGCCGAAACGTTGTAATAAACATGGCGACAAAGATGAGGACAATAGTCTGAATAATGTAAATAGTGTACATAATACCTCATTTCAGAAATATGGACAGATACTGAAAGGCTGAAATGTTGTAATAAATATGGCGACAAAGATGAGGACAATAGTCCGAATAAAGTAAATAGTGTACATAATACCTCATCTCAGAAATATAGACAAACTGATCTATTCGGACAATTTCTGCCCGAATTTCTGGGAGGAGAGATTATTTACAACATTTACATTCAGACTATTGCCATCATGTTTCAGTTGTTGTGTCTGTCATCCTCAGGTGCATATCGATCTGGGTAACCTACAGAGACTATAGCCTAGTGGATTAAAGTGTTGGTTCATGAATTTGGCAACATAATTGAGAGTTCAATCCTTGGGCTGGGCAATGCATTCTTGGACTCAGTGAAGATTGGCAAACAATATTAACAGTACTAAAAATAAAAACTAGACGATATTCCTAGACATGGGCAGTGTAACAAAAAACAATCTACCGCCATAGAAAGGGTTCAGTCCAGAATTTCCTCAAAGTTACCCACAATGAAGGCCAGAGGGCACAGTGACTAAAATTATGATCACCACAAAGATGAGGATAATAGTCCGAATATATATAGCGGAAATAACTAAGCTGCAGCTAGTAATTGAATTTCATTAGCTGCAGATTAGAATCAATACTGTTACATTTCAATATGTGATAACCTTATTATGCAAGAATTGTTGAAGATGACCTAAATGATTTTTAAGTGGGAAGATTAGATTTGGAAAAAAACAGAGCAAAGCCAATACAATCACCTGTTCTAGTTTGTTTTGGATTTCTTTGAATGGGACGTTTTTAAATTACAGTACCAGTTCACTCCTCCCTGATCTTTTGAACAGGAGTAGAGCTTTATCCCTTGTTTCCTGCTTAGGATTAGGTTTCTGGTTCTGTCTAAAGTCTTTTCCTTCTGTTTAACTGCCACTAGCCCCTTGTGTCTTAGTGGCATTATTACCTTGCTTGGGGTGAATTGATTTAAAAAAAAAAAAAAAAAAATTACACTCACAGAGTGTAACAGCAAAATTGTCCAAATCCAAAACAGCATGCAATAACTGTATTTCTGAGATGAGGTAATATGTACACTATATTATTCGGACTATTGTGCGAATATTTATTACGTTTCGGCCATTGTATGCTCTGGCCTTCTTCAGGTGATTGGAATGTTGAACTGAACCCTTTATTTCACTCACTGGGGTAGACTGTTCTAGTTCCACGTGCCATGTCTAATGGATGCCAGTTATCAGTTATCTCCTGTTAATTCCTCTCTCCAAGTTCTCCAATGCCTGAACTCACACTCTTTGGGTCCTGTCACTGGATCTAACTAACACCTTTATCCACTGTGCCATGTGTTCTTGAGGACACATGGCACAGTGGATAAAGGCGTTGAAGAACTTGGAGAGGAGAATTAACAGGAGATAACTGATAATAGATATTCATTAGACATGGCATGTGGAACCAGAACAGTCTACCCCAGTGAGCAAAATAAAGTGTTCAGTTTGACATTCCAACCACCTGAAGAAGGTTGGAGCGTACAATGGCCGAAATGTTGTAATAAATAGGGTGACAAAGATGAGGACAATAGTCCGAATAATATAAATAGTGAGCATGCAATAATTATCCATCCTACAAAAATGTTTAATATCTAAAAAAAAAAAAAACCACTAAACTAAGAGTTCCTTTTTTTTTTTCCAGGCTTTCAGATAAGACATTTAGCATCTTGGCACCATTTTTCGTAAGAATCACTGAGAAACCGAGTTATTCAGCTAGAAAGAGAACAGGTTAAAATCGTTTTGTGTCATACCCACTGTCTTCTTAACTGAGCAATGATGAGAGGGAAAAGATCATTAAGGCCTTCAGTAATGGTACCAACATTCATACTCTGGTTTCCATCTTCAAAGACCATTCAAGAACCATCAAGAGAACGGTGAATAAGTTTAAAAAAGATGGAAAAGTAGAGAGAACTGGATCAGAAGGTCACAATAGGAAGAGGGATCATCATTTCAACTTAGAGCGAAATACATTCTTATTGTTCAAAGTAGAGTCCAATAATGTTATAAAAACCTCGGAGAAATGCAGTAAATTATCTTGAATTATTTCTAAGATACAACAGTTTCAAAACTTAATTTAACAATTGGACAAATTTACTGTCACACCTTATATATACAGTAGCGTCCAAAACTAAGGGACAAAATTTTAAAACCTAATATTTGTTAGAAATAACTGTGAAAAGCTGAAATTTTGTCAACTGGTAGTCATTATCATCCATAATAACATACTAAAATTTGAATAATTTGCAAAGGATAGAAAAAGAATTATAACAATTATTTATTTATTTTCAAAATAGGATTGCCCAAAAGTAAGGGACAAAATTGAGAAAAACAATGTAAACAGTATGCTATATTCAAATTTTTGATTTCCTTTTAAAGAATAAGTCTTACTTAGTCATTTGTAAATGTTGCATCAGCCGCACCATGGCGAAACGCTAAAAACTTGATTACTTTGTGAGACAAGCTATTGTGAAGCTACACAGGAAAAAGCACACCATTAGAGAAATTTCAGAGAAAGTGAAACGTTCCAAGAGTGTTGTAGGCAGGGTTGTTAAATCCTACAATGATACTGGCAAAATAGTTGGTGCTTTTAAAACCGGGCAGACCCTGCAAAACTTCGGCAAGAGATGATCGAATAATGCAGCGTATGTCATTAAAGGACCGTTTTAAGTCTTGCACAGAAATTAAAAGGGTTATGAATAGTACCTCATGTGTTAATGTGTCAAGACAGACTGTTTGTAGACGACTGCAAGAAATAGGGCTGTTTAATCGAACCCCAAAGGAAGAAACCACTTGTTAGTTCAAGAATAAGAGATTAGAGTTTGAAACAAACATGTAATTTGGACATATGAAAATTGGGCAAAAGTATTTTCAGTGATGAAAGCAAGTTTAATTTATTTGGAAATGATGGAAAAAAACAATGTAAAGAGACATATTGGTGAAAGATTAAGTGCAAAGTGTACTAAGAAAACTGTCAAGTTTTAGGGCGGAAGCGTCATGGTATTTGGAATGTTTTCTAGCCAAGGTACAACGCCTCTTGTCCGGTTACAAACTCGTGTAAACATGCAGATCTATAAAAACATTGTTCAAGATCATGTTGTGCCAATCATACAGAATTCAGGTTTCGATAGGGCTACCTTTTATGCAAGATAATGCCCCATGTCACAAGGCAAACGTGGTAATGAGTTACCTTAGCGAGCAAGATTTGGAAATTATGGATTGGCCACCAAAAGTCCTGACTTAAATCCAATAGAAAATCTTTGGAAGACCTTAGGAGTGAAAGTTATGGAAAGAAATCCCACTAACACGGAGGATTTTTTGGTTGAAGCTCAAGAAGAATTCTAAAATTAAATATTGATTGTACATGTATTTTTCTTGTTTTTGTCTGTTTAGAGCAAGGGCTTTTTACTAAATTTTTGTCTCTATTCTTATTGTTTTTTTTAAGGATTACATTGTTCCAAATTTGTCCCTTTAAATAAATAATTTGTTAATAAATAATTCTATCCTTTGCAAATGATTCAAATTTTAGTATGTTATTATGGATGATAATGACTACCAGTTGTCAAAATTTCAGTTTTTCACAGTTGTTATTTCTAACAAATATTAGGTTTTAAAATTTTGTCCCTTAGTTTTGAACGCTACTATATATATATATATATATATATATATATATATATATACACACACACACAATAATTCCCCTTGTATGATTTTTTTTTTTTTTTTTAATACAAAAATAAGCAAAATTAGGGGTGCTTATTATGCACAGCTACAAAAATAAAATCTTTAAAAAAAAATTGCCGTTTCATAGGTCGATTTCAGTTGTGAAATGGCAACTCACAACAAACATATGACAATTTGGCACTAACATTTGGTGATTGCAACTCCATAAGGATGTCAAATACAATCATATGTACCTAACAAAATTTACAAATGTAAAATAAAATAACAATTATCATAAAACTAAATTAGAATAATATTATTCTATGTTTAAAACCAATTTTTTTTTTAAATAAGAGTACAAAATGTTAGCCATAATGAAATTGGGGATGTACAATTTATAGGGTTTGATTACCAAACAAGGGGTGCGTATTATGCATGAGTAGAAGCATTTTTCCACACTTTCAGCACAATTTTAGGGGTGCATATTATGGATGAAGGTGTAATACATATAGGGAATTACTGTGTGTGTGTGTGTGTGTATATATATATCTTATTATAAAACCCAGGTTGTGTGTGTGTGTACGTTTATATATTGGATCGTATTTCCTACATTTTTCAACCGATTTCAACAAAACTTCACAGGACTACGTAAAATTACCTTGCGGTGGTTCTGACAGTGCCAAAATTGACAACAAATTGTTTTTTGCACGAAATCAATTTAAAAACACGATTAAGAGGCATCGCTGAATGAAAGGGGACAACTCATATCGAAGTTATACTTATTATAAAAACCCAGGTTGTGTGTGTGTGTGTGTGTGTGTGTGTGTGTGTTTATATATGGGATCGGATTTCCTACATTTTTCAACCGATTTCAACAAAACTTCACATTTTTTTTGGCAGGTAGTGTTTCTTATTGTCTTGCACACTTTTTTCTTTATTTTTTACATTCAGAATGCTTTAAAAATTCCATTTACAAGACAATTGTTTATAATAAAATTCTATTCAATCGGTAGACTCATAACGATTGAAAACAATGTTTTGTTTGAGTTTGACCAATTCTTTAAAAAAACTAATTCAGACATGAGTGTCAGTCAACCTTAAACAATCTTTGTCAATTTTATTTTTCAGTCTTTATGATGGTCGGTACTTGATCTATCTCTTACTGTTGCAACGCCGGACTCTACTGCTAGTGTAAAATAAAATAAGAATAATATTATTCTACGTTTAAAACCATTTTTTTTTTTTTTTTTTAAATAAGAGTACAAAATGTTAGCCATAATGAAATTGGGGATGTACAATTTATAGGGTTTGATTACCAAACAAGGGGTGCGTATTATGCACGAGTAGAAGCATTTTTCCACACTTTCAGCACAATTTTAGGGGTGCATATTATGGATGAAGGTGTATTACATATAGGGAATTACTGTGTGTGTGTATATATATATATATATATATATACACACACACACACACAAGATGCTACAGAGTGTGCTTAAAAAATGCCGGCATATTGATAGCTAACACACATCAGAACCTCATGTTCAATTTTTATTTGGGTTTGTTTTTATTTAAACAAATAAGAAATTTACAGACACGGGATTATCTGTTTATCACTTCCATTTTTTTCTGGAATATACTGAAAAAAAAAAAAAAAGCTATTCTAAGAAAAGCTTTTTTTTTTACGGTCATTATCAGGAAGTGCCTTGAATTACTAAACTATTCACTGCAAGGTATCTCAAAAAAGTATTGATTCAAGTCAATTTGCAGGCAGTGAAGAAGGCAGAGAATGGAAAGATTGCTTTCTAGTCACTGAGGACTTTGCTAATACAAGATCAAATGAAAATATCTGGATCACAAAGGGTCAAACCATCATCAGTTACATGACCAAATATGGTCATACAGTCCCTAACCCTAGCAAGCATCTGACCAGCTCCCACCCCATGTTATAGTTGTATGTCAATGGCTAAGTCTCTATGAAAATTCTGACTTCAGCAAACCGAATTTGAATTGCCTGAAAAGAAACCTGGACAGCGTACCTTTTCATCTTTCTCATCGAAGGGTTCATCTTTGCCCCCAAACTTGTTCACTGTTTGGGCAACACCAATCACTTCCCCATTCTGGTCCTTTATGGGCATACTGAGAATGCTGTGGGTTTTATAACCTGGGTTTTATAACCTGTTTAAACAACTTTAAGTCAAATATTCTTTTATAGATACAAATATAATAATAATAATAATAAATAGTATCCTGTCCGGTTCAAAGAATCTGGGGTCCTTTATTTAAAATAAAACATAAAAAAAAAATTTAAATAACTTTGTCCATTCTTATTTCTGGGAGGAGGTGTTATTTACAGTCACAGTAATGTTTAAACATTCTTTTTATAGATACAAATACTGTCTGTTTCATAATGTATTCACAGTAATGTCAAAATGTTATTCATGCTATGTTTCAGCCATTGTGGCGATATAAACATAAATGTCTTAAATAATTGTGGGACTGTTTCATAATGTATTCACAGTAATGTCAAAATTTTATTCATGGCGTTTTGAATAAAACCCTTTATTGAATCTATAGGGACAGAGTATTCATTTGTGTTGTCCCTAAGAATATCTCCTTACAAATAAAAAAAAAATATATAAAGACCAACATGCCCCTAAAAAAGGGGACAGCAGAATGGCAACAATCTACCCTGGAGATGAAATAAAGTCTTCACAATCCATCATTATCAGAATTCCACATTCATAATATAACCTGACCAATCAGTTTCCATCCTGACCCAGCCTCCACATACAAAGCCAATGAATGATCTTGATTAAGAACCAGCATTCCTAACCTTGTGACATAAAAAGCTAAACTTAAAAAAATATGCTTGTTAACCTTAACAATAGTTAGCAAACTCATCTTGCAGGGTAATGGATTATTTACATTGTTTACACGTGGACTATTGTCCTCATCTTTAATGATATCACATTTTGACTGTTGTGGCCTTCATCAGGTGCTTTTTAATCCAAGTTACCTTCAAGGAAGGTCAAATTGAACCTGTTATTTACTCTAAAGGAATGAACCGTGCTTTTGTTCCACTGCCCACATCTAAGGAAATCTTGTCTAGTCCTTATTTTTAGTATTACTCAATTATTGCTAATTCTGTTTTTACCGAATCAAAGTACACACTGCCTGGCACAGGGCTTGAACTCTTAATTATTAGCCACCAAATTTATAAGCTAATGCTTTAAATCCACTAAGTTATTGTGCCTTAGTTTAAGGAGTTCTCATTTGTATGGCCTTGTGCCATGACTGTTCATTTAAGAGAGAAAAAAAAGAAAGAGAGAGAAAAAAAGAGAAGAGAGAAAAAAAAGAAAGAGAGAAAAAAAAAGAAAGAGAAGAAAAAAGAAAGAGAGAAAAAAGAAAGAGAAAAAAAAAAAAGAAGAAAAGAAAGAAGAGAAAAAAAAGAAGAGAAGAAAAAAAAGAAAGAAGAGAAGAAAGAAGAGAGAGAAAAAGAAGAGAGAGAAAAAGAAAGAGAGAGAAAAGAAAGAGAGAGAAAAAGAAGAGAGAGAAAAAAAGAGAAGAGAAGAAAAGAAGAGAAAAAAGAAAGAGAGAGAAAAAAAGAGAGAGAAAAAAAGAGAGAGAAAAAAAGAGAAAGAGAGGAAAAAAAAGAAAGAGAGAAAAAAAAAAGAAAGAGAGAGAAAAAAAAGAAAGAGAGAGAAAAAAAAGAAAGAGAGAGAAAAAAAAGAAAGAGAGGAAAAAAAAGAAAGAGAAAAAAAGAAAGAGAAAAAAAGAAAGAGAAAAAAAGAAAGAAAGAAGAAGATATTCTACTTGGATTGAGTTGTTAAAGAAGAGGGAAAGAAAGAAGAGGGGGAATTCAGGAAAGAAAGAGTGGGGAATCTTTTTATTTTTATTTTCAAAGAAAGAAGAGAAGATTGAAAGAAGAGGAAGGTGTTCTAAGAAAAAAGGAAAAGAAAGAGAAGAGAAAAAAAAAAGAAAGAAAGAGAAAGAGAAAAAGAAAGAAGAGAAGAAGAAAAAAAAAGGAAGAAAGAGAAGAGAGAAAAAAGAAAAGAAAGAGAGAAGAAAAAAAGGAAAGAAAGAGAAGAGAGAAAAAAAAGGAAAGAAAGAGAAGAGAGAAAAAAAAGGAAAGAAAGAGAAGAGAGAAAAAAAAGGAAAGAAAGAGAAGAGAGAAAAAAAAGGAAAGAAAGAGAAGAGAGAAAAAAAGAAAAGAAAGAGAAGAGAGAAAAAAAGAGAGAGAAAAGAAAAGAGAGAGAAAAAAAAGAGAGAAAAAGAAAAGAGAGAAAAAAAGAAAGAGAGAAAAGAGAAAAAGGAAAGAAAGAGAGAGAGAAAAAAAAGAAAGAAAAGAGAAGAGAGAAAAAAAGAGAGAGAAAGAGAAAGAGAGAAAAAGGAAAGAGAGAGAAAGAGAGAAAAAAGGAAAGAAAGAGAAGAGAGAAAAAGAGAAAAAAAGAAAGAAAAAAAAAGGAAAAAAAGAGAAGAGAAAAAAAAAAGAAAGAGAAAAAGAAGAGAGAAAAAAAGAAAGAGAAAAAGAGAAAGAAAAAAAAAGAAAAAAAAAAGAGAGAAAAAAAAAGAAAAAAAGAAGAGAGAAAAAAAGGAAAGAAAAAAGAAGAGAGAAAAAGGAAAGAAAAGAGAAGAGAGAAAAAAAGGAAAAAGAGAAGAGAAAAAAAAGGAAAGAAAATTCCAAGAGAGAAAAAAAAGGAAAGAAAGAGAAGAGAAAAAAAAAAAAAAAACAAGAAGAGAGAAAAAGATAAAAAGAAAAGGAGAAGAGAAAAAAGGAAAAGAAGAGAAGAGAGAAAAAAAAAAAAAATAAAAAGAAAAGAGAAGAAAAAAAAAAAAAAGGAGAAGAAGAAAAAAAGAAAAAAGACAAGAAGATAAAAAAAAAAAGGACAAGAAGATAAAAAAAAGAAAAGGACAAGAGATAAAAGAAAAAGGACAAGAAGATAAAAAAAAAGGAAAAGAAGATAAAAGAAAAGGAAAGAAGAGAAAAGAAAAAAAAAGAAGAGAAAAGAAAAAGAGAGAAAAAAGAAAAAAAGAAAAGAGAGAAAAAGGAAATAAAAAGAAAAGAGAAAAAAAAAGGAAAGAAAAGGAAGAGAAGAAAAAAGAAAAGAGAGAAGAAGAAAAAAAGGAAAGGAAGAGAAGAGAAAAAAAAAAGGAAAAGAAGATAAAAAAAAAAAGGAAAGAAGATAAAAAAAAAAGGAAGAGAAGATAAAAAAAAAAAGAAAAGAAGAAAAAAAGAAAAGGACAAGAAGATAAAAAGAAAAGAGAAAAAAGAAAAAAGAAAAGGACAAGAAGAGAAAAAAAGGAAAAGAAGATAAGAAGAAAAAAAGAAAAGAAGAGAAAAGAAAAGGACAAAGAGAAAAAAAAAAAAAGGAAAAGAAGACAAAAAAAAAAAAGAAAAGGACAAGAAGAAAAAAAGAAAAAAGAAAAAGAAAAAAGAAAAAAAGACAAGAAAAAAAAAGAAAAGGAAAGAAAGAAAAAAAAAAAAGGAAAAGAAGAAAAAAAAGAAAAGAAAAGGACAAAGATAAAAAGAAAAGGAAAGAAGAAAAAAAGAAAAGAAAAGAAGATAAAAAGAAAAGGACAAGAAGAAAAAAAAAGGACAAGAAGAAAAAAAAAAAGAAAAAAAAGAAAAAGGACAAGAAGAAAGAAAAAGAAAAGGACAAAAAGAAAAAGAAAAACAAAAGGACAAGAAGAAAAAAAAAAAAAGGACAAGAAGAAAAAAAAAAAAGGACAAGAAGAAAAAGAAAAGAAAAGGACAAGAAGAAAAAGAAAAGAAAAAGGACAAGAAGAAAAAGAAAAGAAAAAGGACAAGAAGAAAAAGAAAAGAAAAAGGACAAGAAGAAAAAGAAAAGAAAAAGGACAAGAAGAAAAAGAAAAGAAAAAGGACAAGAAGATAAAAAGAAAAAGGACAAGAAGATAAAAAGAAAAAGGACAAGAAGATAAAAAGAAAAAGGACAAGAAGATAAAAAGAAAAAGGACAAGAAGATAAAAAGAAAAAGGACAAGAAGATAAAAAGAAAAAGGACAAGAAGAAAAAAAAAAAAGGAAAAAGGAAAAGAAAAAGGAAAAAGAAAAAAAAAAGGACAAGAAGAAAAAAAAAAAAAGGACAAGAAGAAAAAAAAGGACAAAGAAAAGGAAAAGAAGAAAAGATAAAAAAAAAAGGACAAGAAGAAAAAAAAAGAAAAAAAAAAAGACAAGAAGAAAAAAAAAAAAGGACAAGAAGAAAAAAAGAAAAAAGGACAAGAAGAAAAAAAAAAAAGGACAAGAAGAAAAAAAGAAAAGGACAAGAAGAAAAAAAAAAGGAAAAGAAGATAAAAAGAAAAGAGAAGAAGAAGATAAAAAGAAAAGAGAAGAAGAAGATAAAAAGAAAAGAGAAGAAGAAGGGAAAGGAAAAGAGAAGAAGAAGGAAAAGGAAAAGAGAAGAAGGAAAAGGAAAAGAGAAGAAGGAAAAGGAAAAGAGAAGAAAAAAAAAAAAAGGAAAAGGGCAAACGAAAAAATGTAAAGTAAAAAAGGACAAAAGAATAAAACCAACAGCAGCAGATTCATCTGTCGTATCATTTAAAAAAAAAAAAAAAAAATTCTGAATTTTGTAAAGCATCTCGTCCCAACATGTTTGGCTAGGAGATTGAATTCCAGTTAAAGAAATTTAGATAAGATAACATTTTGGATATTTCTGAGGAAGTCAACATCTGACTACAGTGATAATTGTCGGCAAGGAAGCACTTGTGACTTACTTCGTACAAGTTCAAAAATAGATACTTGGTGAGGATCAAAGTGGTTTCCGAATGAAGGGAATATGCTGAAATTATATGCACAAGGCAATTGCATGTCCCCCCCCCCCCCCCAAAAAAAAGAGCCTTGCTTTTGCATGAATTTCTTCATGAGGAAATTGTCGAAAAGCAATCTAAACTCTTGATAAACCCAAGCAAACTTTAGAAAACTGATATCTACTCTGAGATTTGACTATACTGGCCAATTTTAAGTTTGAAGCTCAAGTTTATTGCGTTAATATCTAAGCTGACCTTTTAAAAGGTTCAATGAGAATTCTTCTGCTGCCACTTAGTTTGATGTACGTAGGTCCATACTTTCTGTAAAATCAATTACTTTTATGTCCCAAGTGACTTTTGCATTTAATTTTAATTATTCCCAACTCATAAAAATTATCATACAAAAAAGAATTTTACAAAAAAGAATTTTACACAAAAAAAAAAAAAAAAAAAAAATGAAAACCTGGGAGTTCAAAATTTCAAGATTGTGGGTTTGGATAAGGCCCAGAATGTTTTAAGTCTGCACAATTTCAAAACGGTATGATATGTTAGGCTACGGCCTCCAGTTGAAAAAAAGTGTGAAACTGTGACATATTGACATATATATATATATATATATATATAAATATATAAATATATTAGGCAGCATAGGATTTACATACAAAGAATAATCACACATAGAATTAATCAAAGTATCAATGGATTATTGGCGACATCCATCGCTAGAAAACATAATATATGCATTAAAATCCTGTTCATCCATAGTGCGAAGTTTTGATCCTTGAAGAAAAAACTTTTGTCTGTAGTTTTTCAGTTTATTTGATGTTAAAATGCTAGTACTTACGGACAGTCTTCCATCCATCATCAGGCATGTGTTTTTTTTTTTTTTCCTTATAAAATCAAAAACTTGAGACGACATTCTTTTTATAGATACAATTTGCATCTATAAAAACAATGTATAAACATAAGAATGTCACACACACACATATATATATATATATATATATATATATAATTATAAACTTAAAAAATCAGATCAGTTGAATCCGCTACCTTGGTTTCAACCTTACAGTATACTCAGTTGATTTTTATCAATATTTCCAGAACCAAAGAATCTTTTGAACCAGAAGTCTTGAGTCCTTGTATACATATTAAGAAATTCCTCTTAAGCACATGAGGCTCAATTAAAAAATATACATTTCAATTACCCCCCCACCATCAATACTTTTATAGTACACTTGCTTTTCTTCTCTTCCTACTCCTTTCTTCACATCCTCTTCCTCGCTTTCTATCACATCCAACGTCCTGCATTTACTTAAAAAAAAAAAAAAAAAAAAAAAAAAGCATGGAGAGGTCATTTGATAAAAATCATCCAAGGATACTGTAAAGTTGAAGCCAAGGTAGAGGATTCAACTGACCTCCTGATTTTTAAAGTTAAAAGCCGTACATGTTATTTTTACTTTCATTTTATTTTTTGACGTGTACTGAGCCCTTTAATATCACTGCTTTTTGGGTCCGATTCAACTCTGACCATTAACCTTTATATATACACGCCTTTCTGACAATAGCTTCATTAGATCTCATTTAAATATTCATGGAGACCTACCACATAATGTTGACAACAAGTATGTTACGAATTAATATAATAGCATCATCTACATGCAAAAAAAGGCTAAAAATAATGGAAGCCTTATTAATAAAAACAAAAAAACAACACTTAATAATATTAACTTTGAACATGGACATAATATCTTGACCGTGTTTTGAAAAATGAAAACATTTTATAAAACATACATGCAACAAATTATTTATTTTAACAGTTAAAATATATTCCTTGAAAATGGCTAAATGTATAGCCGAAAGCGCTCGGATAAAAAGAACATTCGGACAGTTTTTATATAATTTATCATCCGAAAAGAAAAAATTAGATTACATGATAAAAACTAAATAAAAGCACCTTGTCTGTCGTTTTCAATGAAATGTGCATGAAAGAAAGATTGCTGCCTAAATACACAAAATATATATATATATATGTGTGTGTGTATATAAAAAGATCTGTGGCCACTTTGACAGTGTAATGGTTTGCAAGTGTGTCTTACTAGATCAATTATGACCAAGTAGTGAGTTCGATCCTCACTAGGTGCTCTATACTTTCAGCCTTGTGGCACATATAAGCTTAGAAAATCAGCTTACATTAAGGCCATCACTGAAATTAAGTTCCCCATCCATTTTTTTTTTTTTTTTTTTGCTTTTTAGATTAAAAAATAGAAAACTTTGAAGGAAAAAGAAAAGTACTCAAAAGTTACAAGAGCCATTTTTATAAGCAATTAATATTCAGGATAAAGGACAAGGGTAAGAGGCAACGCAATGTCTTTCATCAAACACATCAACAAAACAGTTAAATAAGAGTGAATTAACACACACACAAGATTCAAGTAGTAACCAATTATTTATTGCCATATTGAATTAGTTACACGACTTGCCCAGACAGAATAAAGTTAAAGTGGTGGGGGGAGGAGTTTTTATTAAATTCAATGAACTTAGAAACTTCAGGGTGTTTAATTAGATAGCTGGTCCCACATTAGAAAAATTGCTTTTGCTAATGTCGACAGGCTTTAGAACAAACAAACAAAAGTTAGAAACATTTCCATAAATAGTACTGAAAACTTGTTATTGACTTTGTAACAAAAGGTACATTTACAAAACCACTAAGTCCTCATGAATGAGCTGAAATGAATTTGCAGTTAATTCTTATGGTATTAAGATGATTAATGCATTCAAATTAGACAAATGACAGTTCAATTCTATCAGCAATGCTGACAATTCCTTTCATCCAGATTTTCAAAGTATTATCAGAAAATGATTAGTAATGTATTTGCATTATACATATAAATTGCCCTATTCTGTCGGTAATGCTTAACAATTTATTAGGCTAAGTCACAAGTCATTTCTGTTTTTGGGAACCAATTGTGATGACAAACATATCATTCTAACTACTAAACGTATATGGAAGTTAAGAATATGGAAGTGAAGAATAAATTTGAAGTTACATTTTTTTTTTTACAGCAATGGCAGCATAAACAGTGGATTAAAGGGAAAAAATGTCATTCTTGAGTTGACGCAAGGTCACATACAGCAAAAAGGTAAAAGGAAAATGTCCATAAGATATGAAAAAAAAGAAAGAAAGAAAGAACAATTCCATTTGCCAAATTTAACTCACAAAGTTTGGGTCAACCATATAATGGTTTTCCAGGCACTTGCCAATAATGCTGCACACTGGAACTGAAGTCTCCACAAGAAGATATTTTCGAGTCAACTTCTTGGTGTGGTTTACGGCATATCAACCCCAATGGGTTACTTAATGCTGACAAGATTTTTATTACTGGTAATACTTTTTTTTTTTTTTTTCAAAAATGTATTGCTGCTAATATCTTTTTCTTCAAAAATTCATTACTAGTAATAATTTTTTTTAGAAAAATGTATTGATAGTATTAAAATCTATTTTTACACTTTCATAGTGTTTTGATCCCAGTTTAGAGTCAAACTATTTGCCCATAGCCCAGACCCTAACAGGTGTTACCACCCTGGGTCAGGGTGGACCTGGAAACACCAGCAATTAAGAGATGGTTCCATGTTCCTCAAAGCCTCCTGATCAGAAGCCTTGCTGTTGAATGTAGTTTATCATCTTACCCAGGATGCCTCATTTTAGTTATAATATTAACATTTGGTCATACAATATTCTCTCTAGAAACTACACAACAGTTGAACAAAACAAATATACTTTAACGCTCAGTCATGATGCCAGCCAGCACCACTATCAAAAGCTTCGCTTCTGAACAATTTTTTTTTTATGCAGCTTGGATTAACTAATGTGGTTTAAAAGCACTTGCCATATGGTGCCACATGCTGAGATTACCTCCCCAGGACAATATCATTGAGTCAGCTTATTGACCATGGTGAGATTTGAACCTGGGCCAGAATGCTAACACTAAACATTCGGCCATATGCATTAAAGTTTTGGACATCTTTGTTTAATAATTTCTAAATGTGAACAGCTTGTGTTATCTAAGCACGTCAGTTATTTTGTTTTGTTTTTAATCTTCCTTGGTTGCTCCCCTGTTGACCTTTTGTAAAAATCAGGGTTAAATTTCTTTAGTTGATTTTCTTTATGTTTAAATGTTTATCAATCAAGCATGGCAGAAATACAATATAAATAGGTCAGTGAATATTTCTGTTGTTTACCACATGATAACGAATGTGATTTGGCCTCGTTTGACAAGATCAAGTCTTTATGACACTGTTTTAGTGTTCAATCCTCACTGGACACTAGATTAAGCTAATTAACAATGACTTGAGCATAATTATAAATTCATATCAGATTCTAATTTGACAAAAGTATGGGGTAACTCAGTACTCAGTAGTAATGGATATGTTTAGAAATGAAGGAACTATAGTGGTCAACAGGCACATCTGCTGAAAAGAGAGAGGGGAAAAAAAGAGGGGGAAAAAGAGGGGGGGGGAAAAAAGAGGGGGGGAAAAAGAGGGGGGGAAAAGAGAAAAAGGGGGGGAAAAGAGAGGGAAAGAGGGGGGGAAAAAGAGGGGGGGAAAAGAGAAAAAAAAAAAGAGATAAAAAAACGATAAAGTGGCGATTTTTTTCGGCAATAAATGACTCATTGAGGTTGATATGCCGTAAAACAAAATAAGCCAAATCAAACCAATTCTGGCCAAAACTCCTATTTGGGCCATAATTACAATTCAGGCTAAAAATTGAGTTCTTCAAGTCAAACTCTGGAACTTCAGGACCTCACACTTTAACTGATTCCTTAGCATTTTGAAGAAATAATATTGGATTTCCTCAATTCAAAGTTTTGAAGATATTTTAAGTTGAATTTAAAATGAAAATTTTCAAATTCAAAACTTTTGCATAACTCAATATAAATTAAAAACTTTTAAATCGCTAATTTTTTTCAGTTATTTTAAAAATTTGAATTTTTAACTGTTCCCTCCTCATCTGGACACAAACCCCAATGTTGGATGTTTAAGCACCAGATGGATAAATTTTCTATCCCAGAATCATCCTGACCCCAAAAAGGCATGATATCTATGTAAAGCAAGTGTGGCAAGTTAGAGGGGTTTCAGACACACAGACAGAATTTGTGGTTTATTTATTTAAGTTAATCAAGAAAATTTCCTAACTTGGTCTTTTAACACTTTGCTATCAAGTGAAGTAAGACAGATTCTATTTTGCTTCATTTTCATTCGTTGTCTGAATATCTCCTCATGGCATCTGTGATACATACGGAAACACTCAGACTGTACGTGTTTTGTCTGATGCTCACACAACCAAGGCAAAGAAAACAATTTAAAAATGGAAACATTATTCACCTTTCCAAAGTATCTAATCATCAGCAGGACCCAGCTTAATCTTACACAAAGCAAAGTGGGTCTTGCCTGACAGATGATTTCAGTTTACCTCTCCACATACGCCTGTCAATACAGAGATATTTGTCATCATAATTTCCGACAAGGCCAGATGCACTTCCTGACCCCCAGCACTGACATGACGGGTCGAAGACAACGAAAAAAAAAAAAAAATGGGAAAGAGAGGGAACGGGGAGAGGGAGAGAGAGGACCCCAGCACTGAGAGAGAACGAAAGGGGGGAGAGAGAGAGAACGAAAAGGGGGGGAGAGA
This sequence comes from Acanthosepion pharaonis, assembly GCA_903632075.3. Lineage (NCBI taxonomy): Eukaryota > Metazoa > Mollusca > Cephalopoda > Sepiida > Sepiidae > Acanthosepion > Acanthosepion pharaonis. The sequence goes on along the minus strand of CAHIKZ030003109.1, from coordinate 1,930,247 downwards.
GAGGAACGAAAAGGGGGGGAGAGAGAGAGGAAATGAACAAGGGGGGAAAGAGAGAACGAAAGGGGGGAGAGAGAGAGTGAACGAAAGGGGGGGGAGAGGAAAAGGGGGGAGAGAGAGAGAAAAAGGGGGGAGAGAGAGAGAGCGAAAAAGGGGGGGGAGAGAAGCGAACGAAAGGGGGGGGAGGGAACGAAAGAAAAACGAAAAAGGGGGGGGGGAACGGAAAAAGGGGGGAGAGAAAAGAGGAAAAGGAGAGAACGGGGGAGAGAAAAAGGAACGGGGTAAAGGAGGAGAGAAAAGGGGAAAAGGAAGGAGAGAAAAGAGGAAATCGAAAAGGAGGGAAGAGGAAAAAAGGGAGGGAGAACGGAAAACGGAGGGGGGAAAAAAGAGAAAAAACGGGGGGAAGAGAAAAGAGGAAAAAAAGGGAAGAGAAAAAGGGAACGAAAAGGGAAGAAAAAGAGGAACGTGAAGGGAGAAAAAGGGAAGAAAAGGGAGGAGAAAAATTGAGCGAAAAAAAGGAGGGGAGAAGAGAAAAAGAGTGAACGAAAAGGGGGGGAAAAAGAGGAAAAAAAAGAGAGTGAACGAGGAACGAAAAGGGGGGAGAAAAGAGTGAACGAAAAGGGGAGGGGGGGGAGGGAGAAAAAGAGGAACGAAAAAAGGGGGGAAAAGAGGAAAAGGAGGAGAAACGAAAAGAAAAGGGGGGGGGGAAAAAAGAGGAACGAAAAGGGGGAGAAAAAAAGGAACGAAAAGGGGGAACGAAAAGAGGAGAAAAGAGGAACGAAAAGGGGGAAAGAAAACGAAAAGGGGGAGAACGAAAGGGGGGGGAGAGAAAATGCTTCACCACTGAATGATGTCGGTGAGTTCATGTAAATTAGATTCTGCTAACCAATCATGATTTAAGTGTCACCAAGTGCAATGGATTGCAGAGAAAAAAAAAAAATCCATTTCTATGCTCCACAAATAGAAATCAAAAGAAGCAACTTACAAAAGGAGATTTTTTTTTTTTTTGTAGAGGCTGCATGTGTGGACATGGAGATTTGGATTTTGTGAACTTTTATCACACAAGGACATTTTTTGACACCCTCTTCCCCACTGGTTCAAATGTCTTTAAGAATACTCATTCCTTCTGGTTCTGTTTCTTTTATTTCCTACCCAATCTTGATTTGTCATCACCCCCCCCCACACACACACACCATTTCAGAGTTATAACGTATTAAAACACTTCATGAAACCAATTTGTTTTTAATAATTTTAACGATAAGAAAAATTGTTTCAAATATTTCCAAAACTTTTAAAGGATTTAATTTCCAAATCATCCCTGATTAAAATTCTTCCTATTTGAGAATTTCTGTTCAAAGGAGGCACAGTGGAGTAATGGATAGCGGCTCCGATTGAGGAACTGGAGAGCCGAGTTTGAAATCCAGTCAAATCCATTACATTGACTTATGTGCTAATACCCTTGGGAAAGGTATTAATCCTCTTATTCTCTCCCCAGCTATGGGTAAATAACAGAACAGTGTGGGTCCTATAGCCTTAAATATATATTTCTGAAATGTTATTTAATTGAAAGGAGGCACGAGAGGCATCGGAAAGCAGAGTTTGAATTCCAGTCAAATTCATTACATTCACTTATGTGCTAATACCCTTGGGAAAGGCATGAATCCTCTTCTACCCCCAGCTAGGGGTAAATAGCAGGCCTGACTGGGTTCTATAGCTTTGGATAGCAACTGGTCTACCGCAGAAAGAAATGGAAACCTACTGTGGTGGTGGGGGGGTAGAATCTGCCTGGTCGGTCATGTATCGAAATATACATGATTGCCTAAGCGTGTATCACGCATGGCACATAACTGACTGGTCAAAGCAAAAGTTGCCATGTCTGAATTCTTGAGAATCTAAAAATCTTGAGGTACACAGTAAGAGCCAGTTCAAGTGTAACAACAGATCGCCAGCCATGATCAGGACACTGACAAAAAGTGTCATGATTTTATCTGGGCCAGAAGGTATTTTTTTTTTCTTTTTATGCTGACTGGAGAGCTTCAGAACAACTACTTACTGTCCACAAGTAGGGAAAATGAAATGGGTAAATGTAAAAACTTTAAGGATCAAGTGCCACTTATCCAGAAGAAAGAATTCCATTCATGAGCTTATATACTGGGTACACATCCAAGTAGCTACCTGCTTTTATTTTCCATCCACTCCTTAAAACAGTGAAATTCATAAGAAGTGGATTAGATCGAGAAGTCGTCCTAATAAAAGATTGCGCCTCCTGACAGGATTCAAACTGTTTTGATTTGTTTTATGGCATATCAACACCTCAATGGGTTATTTAATGCAGAAAATATTTTTAGGATAGATAGAATATGTATTCTTTGTAAGAAATCAGTTTGGTTTGGTTTGGTTTATTTTGTTTTACGGCATATCAACCTCAATGGGTTATTTAATGCCGACAAGATTTTTAGGATAGGTTCCTATGAATAGAATATATATTCTTTGTAAGAAATCAGTTTGGTTTATTTTGTTTTATGGCGTATCAACCTCAATGGGTTATTTAATGCCGACAAGATTTTTTAGGATATGTTCGTATGAATAGAATATGTATTATTTGTAAGAAATCAGTTTGGTTTGGTTTATTTTGTTTTACGTCATATCAACCTCAGTGGGTTATTCGATGCCAAAAATTTATACTACTGGTAATATTTTGTTTTTTCAAAAGTATAATTTATTCCTTCAAAAAATTATTGCTGGAAGTAATTTTTTTACCAAGTATTTCTAAAACCTATTTTTACACTTTCATACTGTTTTGACCCAAGTTCGGGGGGGTTAACTATTTGTCCATAGCTGAGACCCTAAAAAGGAACTACCACCCTGAGTCATGGGGACACCAGCAATTAAGAGGTGGTTCCACGCTCCTCAAAACCACCTGATCAGAGGCCTTGCTGCCAGATGCAGTTTATCATCATACCCAGGACGGAATCAAACTGGTATCTGATTTTTCCAGAGAAACTACTCCTTTAGCCCTAATCTGGCCAAACTAGTAGCAGCAGGTTTTGGTTATAGGAGCAATTGCTCTGAGGGAAAAAGTGATACAGGTTCAATTCTTGACAGAGTTTGAATCTTATTATTTTTACTGTTTTAAAAAAAATAAAATAAAATTAAAAATAAAAAAGAAGGTAGCAACTCCAACACATGTACCAATTAAAACTAATGATTTATAGTAAAATTATATATTTTAATAATAAATATCAAGAAAAACCTTGAGGCAAAAAAAAAAAAAAAAAAATCTTGGTTATAATTTATTTAAATGAATATTTTTCCATTCATCTTTTCAGACCAAAATATTTTCTAAAACACTTTCAGCCTGAAGAGATGAACATCAAAATATTCATGAAAAACTATAACCAAGATGGATTTTTAAGGTTTTTCTTCATATATATATATATATATATATATATATATATATATATATATATATATAAAGTCACTATACAGTTACTTATAATAAAAAGCAAAGCATTAAAACAGGTGGCTTGCAGTTTGAGCAGAATCAGCAATTACGTTACTATTGCTTACCATAGCATTTTATTGTTATTAACCAAAACCATTTTAATAATAACTTTCTGGACTGTTGATTAATTGCTTCATCTTAATTGTTAATGTAAGTAAATGTATGGTGACTATTGCCACCACACACACATATATATATATATATATACACACAGTGTGTTTGACAAGTTTTTCCCTGAAAAAATGTCCTCATGTATAATTGTTTTTATACTGAAAGGTCAATCTTATTAGAAAGCCTCACCATCATGAAATAACATAATCATAGATCACCAGATATGAGCCTACAATTACATTAATAATAAATACCAAATAACCTGTTTATATATATATATATATATATATATATATATATATATATATATATATATATATACACACACAGTATTGATGCTAACCAGTAGTCAGTTTCCTACAACTACTGTAATATTATACTGTACGGTATCTTCACAAACCCCCAACCCTAGCCACATAATACAGACTGACAGTTATGTTTCCCCATGTACACCATGAATATCAGCCTTATTATCACACTTTATATACTATTGAAACAAACCAGCTCAATAAACTTACTGTTAGTCGCATGTAAACACGTCGTGTTCCAACACCTTGTGACGTCAAGTAAGAGTTGTTTCTGATATGAATAGATATACATTGTGCTAAACTATTGAAAATCTAATTAATAGTGAAAAATATTTAATAATCGGCCCAAAATGTGATAATTTGTTGTGACAGAAAGAAAAATGACAGAGTCTGCAATTATATTCTCATTTTTTTTTTTCCAAAATATACCTTTGCTAATTATAGAGTACATTTTACTCCGTAGAATCTTAGTATTCACAAAATATGGTATATAGTCAAGCCACATCTAGAATGGCCAGTCACAAGCTACCTGTTAGTGAGCCATTTGTGAAGACAGAGGTAGAGTGTTTTCAAGACAGAGATGGTTGCAATTAGAGATGAGCAATCACTAGCCAAATGGAAAATCTGGTCATTAGTCTGTCATGAGGGAAGACAAAAGTAACAGCAAAGTTAATCCAAGAGTGACCTGACCATTCTATGTCAGGTGATATCACGAATGAAGAACCTATGACATGGAAACAAGACTGTGTTTTCTTTCTTTGCTGTGATGGTTTTTTTTTTTTGTTTTGTATGTGGTAAAGCTGTCCATTTGTTGAGAAAATGATGATGTGTTATGGCTGTATGTTTAAAAATACGAGACCAATGGTTCATTTTAGAAATGTCCTCTGGCGAATAAAATAAAAAACTTTGGTGTCCATATTTCTAAATTTCTTTTCAGTGGTAATATCTTTTTCGCTCTCCTAGTGTGATTTCCAATCCAGGCTATTTTAACTTCCCCAAAAGGTATTTGTGTGTGTGAATATATCGTACGCAATGGTAATTCTACTCTCAAATTACTCATTCCAAACCGCTATCATTTACATTGCATTCTTAGCTAATATTCACAAAATGGTTAGGGTTTAAAAAAAAAAAAAAAAAAAAAAAAAAAAAAAAAAAAATCCTCAGGACTTTTTTTTTTTTGTAGGTTGGTGGTTGCTGTGCAGTAAGGTTGCTTCAAGATCAATCTGGAGGTCTAATAAACGTGTCAAGTCTTTATCTTACAAGAAGTGATGAAAAATTTCTGGGCTCAATCAACTTCCCAAAAATCAGTAGTTCTGCTGTTAGATCTAAAAATGTGATCAAATAACCATAAATTATTCAATTCCCATAACCTTTTAAGCCCTGCGTTCATGAACAATTTTAACCCTTCTGCCTGAGCTTCGGAGTCAAAATTTGCAAGTAATTGATATGTAATGTTTCATGGTAGATATAAAAATAGTTACGAAAATATAACTTCCTAATTGCTTCCCTGACAGTCCAGGGTTGAGACACTGCATGCTTCATGATAAAAATGATCTTTTTTTTTTATTTAAAACACATGCACAAAACACAATGAAAAGACAGATATGTTGGTATAATGTTTGATGACATCAGAATATTATGGCTTTTTTGATTGGCTCTTCAAAATAAAGCAAATTATAGCAAAACACAATGCAATAGTTTACCCACTGTTCAACCGCTGGCTGGGCATTAAGTCATTTTTCTCTACCGCCAGTAAAGCGGTGGTCAGGACTCAAAGGGTTATCTGTGACATTCAACAAAAAATGTGCCCATTACATTTTATTACCTCGTTGACATTATCAGTTCACATGTTAGTAAGCATCAAGATATTTAGAGTGAGTGTCACATATCAGCAAGTACAATGCTTACTAGGTATTTTGAACCTCATGATCTCTGGCCCTCTGGGAGGATGCTTCAGCTTGGTCTTAAACTGTAAATCTCAACAACTTCTGCCATTTTGTTTACAGAGTTCAGTCCGCTGACATTCTTTCAAAATGTTGCTTGTAAAACTCACAGTGAGGCTAAAGACAGATTTATGGTTTTGTAGTGAATCGTCATGATCGTTGTTGGGAAATTCAACTATCCTGACTGTAAAAACAAGAGCTGGGGCGGTTAGAATGTGATGTAGAAATGCAAAGGTGTACAAAAATAATGAAAGAGTAGGGATGATGAAGTCAGAGTTAGAGGAAAAAAAAAAAAAAAAACTATGGAGGTGGACTTGTATAATGTCTGTCCACCTACATGGCAGTATATGCTGGACAATTTTGTCACAAATAGAAAAAGATTCCTGGAGTAACCAAGATAAGATTGAGCTGATGGACAAATGTCTAAGCTTTGCATTACTGTATACCTACTTTTGCACCCCTTACATATCATTAATGCATGTGACATTATGGTAAGGATAATCCAAATAAGTCTTTTTAATATAAAATATTAAGATTGATTTCTCTTTATGGATCTATATATCAAAATAAAGAGCAAGATGATATAAGGGTTCCCATTTTATAACTCTGGTCTGATGAGGCAGTTGTCTGTCTGAAATAAATTATTACCGAACACTTTAATGATACATGTCTTTCCTTTGATATATATATATATATATATATATATATATATATATATATATATATATATAATATATATATATATATGAAAGGCTTTTTAGTGTCACAACTAAATAGCATTCTTAAAACAGTCAATTTTTTTTTTTTTATCTTTATTAAAAATAGAAATTTTAAGGTACCTTTCATTAAAAGAAAAATTGTCAGAATTAATAAAAACTACTGAAAGGAAACAAACCTCCTTATAATAGAATTTAAGAGAGACAATGAAGAGAGGAAAGAAATAATAAATTTAAAGTTACCCAGAACAAGACAACGACTTGCCAAAGAGTGCCAGTTTATATTTCAGCTCCCTCTGTCTAGGGAGTCGGACGAGAAGTGCTGATAATAACCAATTCCAAGACGTTAAGATAGGGTTTTGTTTGAGTCCTGTGCAGCACTAAGAACTCCACCAAATAATTGGACCCACAAGTGATGGAACTCATTAAATGTTTCCTGATGGCAGACTGATGTGCCTGTGAGTGCCAAGACACTAATGAAGCATGTCTACACATAAAACCAGGCATGCACTATGCAAGCAGCACATCCAGTCATTGTATACCACATAGACATCTTCACACCGACACTTAAAACGATAAATAACAGAACTTTGTTGATTGGTGGGCAAGACATCCTGATGGAGCATTCCATATTAATACAGAACTGAAGCAGTGCATGACAATTGAGAACTTATCAGCACATGACTGACTATATAAACCAATCCAAGGTAATCTCATGTGACAAGACACTTAGGTGGTCCAAATGTTTCAATTTGATTAAACTTAGAAATTTCTAAGTCTAATGTTTGGTAGCCATTGGTTAGAAAGATATTAGTAATTTCCCGAGTTCGGCATCAAGTTTGTCCTCTGAGCATATTAATGCATGATGAGCGTTTTGACAAGGTTAATTTTTCTAGATTTAGGAGCAAAAGAGTCACAACTGAGATACAGCTCAGTGAAAGTGAACTTCCTATAAATGAGGAAAGAAGGAGTTCTATCAAACCAGAACTTCCGAAAAAGGTAACATTGTTATTCTCCACCTCTATAGTAAATTGTAAAGAGGGTTTGAGACTATTCTGATATTGAAGAAACCCATCTGCCTCACCTGCTTTCATGAAATTCAAGCAGTCTCTGAAATTTAACTTCTGTTTTCGGCGCCGTGTGATGTATTACCTAATTTCCAAAATTTACTAGTGTCGTCCAATATATCAACATTTTATTTATATAATCAGAATAATTCAGATTCTATCAATCATCTCAGGGGAAGGATTAAAAAACGTCCAAATTGCGGGACAAGATCAACTTCTTTGTATTACAAAATGTAATCAGATAAATTAATAATGTTTATCTGTTGTAACACCAAACTTTTTTGAATTCGAAAATTAAGATATTCTTAGGATCAATTCTGCTACTAAAGAATACATTACCTTTGGACAGATATCTAAAAAAACGGAATTTATCAAGAAAAGAGAGTGTAGACTAGACAATGTCCCACAGTGATTGATATTGGATTCTTACGGAATTGACTATGTTGGAGTAATACAAGATTTCATTTGTAAGAAATGCCTTTTCAACATTAACCGAATTACGGAACTTAATCCTAGAGATGCGCATAGAAATATACTCCAGATTAATGTGATTCTGGGAACAGGATTTCAGGAACTTAACTCCGAAATGAAGGGGCAGTTACATACACATACGTGTGTATATATAACTGCGTGTGTCTTATCACATGTGTTTAAACATGAAAGACTGTCGTTGCCGAGTGTCGACTTCAGTGTCCACATTTCTATTTACATATGCTCTATTTTAACCCACATGTCATATATATATATATATATATATATATATATATTTTTTTTTTTTTTTTTTTGAATAAAAGACAGACCACGTTAAGATTCCATGTAATAAGCTATTTCACCACAACCCCTTTGACAGGGTTCTGGATCATCAGACTTTACTTCCAAAAGCTGAAATGAAAAATGAAAAGAAATTCACACGTTTTTACGGACCTCATCAAGTATACGCAAAGTTAACGAAGTGGGGAAGTGAGGTGGGAGAGATGATATGAGTATAGCACGAAGGGAAAGTTTAGATTAGTACTTTAATTGAGATTGAAAGATACTACCCCAGTGTGGAGAATAAAATTATTTAAATGGGAATAACTGTTGATAATTGGGTACATAAAAAAAATCACGAGTTTACTTAATGAACAAAAATCAAACGAATAGTTGTCAACCTAACAAGTTATAAGATAAAAGTTTTAGGGGAAAATAAAAAATTACTAAATATAAATTGGATTGCTCTTTCAATGTTCTGTCTATGGATTTTTCCAATCGACTGCTTCATAGAAAATACCCAAAACTCCACCGAATTTCAAATTAATTTCTTCGTAGATTGTTTTAACATTTAGATATTTATCAAACCTTAACCTCCCAAATATGCACATTAAAGTAACGCAAACTGACAGCGTCTAAGAATTTGAATGAAACCTGTCGTGTAATTTATTGGGGTTGTTGTAACGTCTTCCTTTAATGTTGTTCTCATCCTTCACCCCTTAACCACCTTTATCTAGAGACGAGACGCGTTAAATTTGAGCAACATCTAGCCGACACACTGGGGTTAAAATAGGAAACTAAAATGATACATATGACACTTCATATCCCTTTTTTGACAGGGACAAGGAAAGTCACTACCAGTTGTGCTCGTCCCAGGTTCTGTCTCATGTCTGCCACAGATACACGCCAGCATCAGTTTACGATTCATGTGCAAGCTGGAATTGTAGATGGCTTTCTGGTAGGTCTATATGTTCTCTCATCATGTCTTACAGAAGCTGTCTACAGGGACTTTATTTTGAACACACTTCCAGACCAGCTAGGGAACATACTCCTGCTAATACGGCAATGCATGTGGTTCAGGCAAGATGGAGCTCTGGTATATTTTAGTCACATTGTTTACGATGCACTGGCTCATATCTACCATGAAAGATCAATAAGTAGGGGAGAACTGGTTCCATGGCCTGCATGTGCCCCTATCCTCAATCCATTGGATTTTTATCTGTGGGGCCACCTAAAACAATTGGTTTATGCAGCAGGCATTAATAATGCAGAGACACTTCCTCAACATGTCATGGGGGTCTGTGAAACCATTTGACACCATGTGGAAGTATTTGAAAGGGTCTGCCAGTCAATAATCCAACGAATACCTGTGTGCGTAGAAGCAAGTGGAGGACATTTTGAATATTATGAGTTGCTGTGTTGAGATATAGCAATGGCTTTTTGGATATATGTTTATATGGACATTTTATCTGCTTTTGGTGTCAGGAACCTGCCCGCAACCCAAAATTTTTTTTGCATTGTCCAGGGTGGTCCGAATGTCTTATCACCCCTATGCAATTTTCTATTTCAATACTGTGGGGTATTATCAAGGAAAGAGTTTAACATGAATACTCATCAATTGTTCCTTGATCTAAGCTTTCGGCTCACATGAGCCATCTTCAGAGAGCTTATGCGGACATTTGCTCATTTGAGCTGAAAGCTTAGATCAAGGAACAGCTTAATAAAAAAAAATATCCAAATGTTGGACAATTTTTGGATTTATTTTTACCCGAAATTAAAGCAAATATAAAGATTTTAGAATGGTTCATGATCAAACATAATAGACATTGTCTGTTTTATTTAACAATATATGTTTAAATATGCATGTGTGTGTGTGTGTGTGTGTGTGTGTGTGTGTGTGTCACTTCCAGAACTTTCAAATGCACTTTGAATGTGTTGTACTCAGAACATGCTTTCAATTTACGACAAAGCACACTTAGGATTACTTACCAAGTGGGTTTTATACCCTGATTTAACTAAGAAGAGTGAAAGAAAAATAAATGGTTTGGTTTGGTTTGGTTTACAGCATATCAACCTCAATGGGTTATTTAATGCCGGCAACTTTTTTTTGTCTAGGTAATATTTTTGTTTTGTCAAAAATTTTATTTCTGGTAATATTTTTTTTCCTCAAAAATATATAGCTGTAACATTATTTTAAAAAAACGTGTTGCTGGTAATTTTTTTTTTTTTTTTTTTTTTTTTTTTTTTACACAAAAGTATTTCTGGTATTAAAACCTATTTTTACCCTTTTATAATGCTTTTTACCTCAGTTTCAGGGTTAACTCTTTGCCCATAGCTGGGACCCTAATAGGTGCTACCACCCTGGGTCAGGGTGGACCTGGGAACACCAGCAATTAAGAGGTGGTTCCACACTCCTGAAAACCTCCTGAGGAGAGGTCTTGCTGTTGGACATAGTTTATCATCTTACCCAGGACGGAATAATAAATGGAGACTTCTGCATGCATGCACACACATATATATATATATCATACATATATTCTGCTTTATGGCAAATACATTTGTTTTTATGTTTCCTCTCCATTTCCATAGTGTTTTAGATTTTTTTTTTTTTTTACTGCAATAATAAAATTCTGTAAGCTCAGAAAAATACTTAAGGAATTTTTCTTAGCAGAGATGACTATTGATTTAACCATATAACAGTATCAATCTCAAGTTGCAAGCATGACTCAGCAAATCAAAGTATTTCAGACAGGCATTTCCGAGACATGTGCTGTATTCACCAGACTTGTCAACTTGTGATTATCACTCATTTTTGCTCCCTGTAGAACTCTGTCTGGTCAATAATTTTGAGTAATTGAAAAATTCTCCAAAGAATAGAATCAAAACCATTCTTTCATGATAGGAAAGAAAGGAGAAATAAAAACTAGCAAAGTGTCATTAGGACAAAGGCAGACAAGAAAAATATTTTAATGATTAAGAATATCATGAATATGCATGAATATTTTGTGAGACAAAAAAAAAAAAAAAAAAAAAAGGCAAAAAAAACTCCATCACAAAAAAAAAAACAAACAAACAAGAAAAACCCCAACAACAATAGAAAAATAAAAAACTTCTACATCAGCCATAGACATTTCACTACAGAGTAAGCCAGCCAGAACCAACTTATCAATATAGATTGACCAATTCTATTAATGTCCTATGAATATACCATGACAAAATATAAAAAAGAAGAAAAGGAAAAAAAAAAAAGAAAGAAAGAAGAAGAAGAAAAGAAAGAGAAGAAGAAGAAGAGAAGAAGATTCCTTTTGAAGAAGAAGAAGAAAAGAAAGAGAAGAAGAAGAAGAAGAAGAAAGAAATAACCAAAAGAAGAAGAAGAAGAAGAAGAAGAGAAGAAGAAGAAAGAAGAAAAGAAAGAAAAATAGAGAAGAAGAAGAAGAAAAAGAGAAGAAGAAGAAAAGAGAAGAAAGAAAGAGAAGAAGAAGAGAAGAAGAAGAAAAGAAAGAAGAAGAAAGAGAAGAAGAAGAGCATGAAGAAGAAGAAAGAGAAGAAGAAGAAAGAGAAGAAGAAGAAGAAGAAGAAGAAGAAGAAGAAGAATGAGAAGAAGAAGAAAAAGAAAAGAGAAGAAGAAGAAGAAGAAGAAAAATTTGAAGAAGAAGAAAAGAAGAAGAACATGAAAGAAAAGAAGAAGAAGAAAAAGAAGAAGAAGAAGAAACAGAAGAAAGAGAAATGAAGAAGAAGAAGAAGAAAGAGAAGAAGAAAGAAAGAAGAAAAAGAATAAGAAGAAGAAAGAAGAAAGAGAAGAAGAAGAAGAAGAAGAAGAAGAAGAAGAAGAAAAAGAAGAAGAAGAAAGAAGAAGAAGAAGAAAAGAAGAAGAAAGTGAAGAAAGAGAAGAAGAAGAAGAAAGAGAAGAAGAAGAAGAAGAAAGAAGAAGAAGAAAGAGAAGAAAAGAGAAGAAGAAGAAGAAGAAGAAGAAGAGAAGAAAGAGAAGAAGAAGAAGAAGAAGAAGAGAAGAAGAAAGAAGAAAGAGAAGAAGAAAGAAGAAAGAGAAGAAGAAAGAAGAAAGAGAAGAAGAAAGAAGAAAGAGAAGAAGAAAGAAGAAAGAGAAGAAGAAAGAAGAAAGAGAAGAAGAAAGAGAAGAAGAAAAAAAGAAAAATTACTAATCAAGAACTAGAAGACAAACAAGGATTTATTATTAGTGAAAATAATCCAAACAATATATTGCAGATGTCATGGCTTTGATGGCAGATGAACTACCTTCCCTAGTTTCGACAGTTCTAACCTTCATGGCTAAGACCTGTCATACCACATGCATTGTAGCAAATCAACGTTATTCCCTTCGTATTTCATTCATGAGAAGCAAGTTCCACTTGACCAGCTTCTTCTCATGAAATGCTGCTTTGTGGAACCAAGAGGATGCTTCCCTGATCACAAAAATCTCATGTTCAAGCCTAGTCTCAATTATCTTCCCCCATATATCTCCATAAATTGGGCCCCTTTCTCTGTAATCATCTACCTGGAGTGGCTCTTGGGACTTGTACAGAATGAATATATTTATAAAAAATAAAAAACAAAAAACGCACTTAAAAGTGAAACCTAAACATCTTCAGATAAGGCAAGAAGAAAAGCCTAACTATTTTGTAGAACAACGCCTGGTGCAAGCTACAAACTGGAGAGGTCAGAATCAAGCTGATAGATCAACTATCTGGGTAGCATAGAGCTAGAGATACAAGGGACTAGAAGTTGAGGAGAGCTATGGTCACCCATAGCACATAAAAAAAATTAATATAAGAAAGGATCTGTCCATAAATATGAGGCATTATGATTATTTAGATTGTTATCCTGATCTTCATTGCCATATTCACAATGTTTCAGCCATTGCACACTCCTGCCTTCTTCAGGGGATTGGAATTTTGAACCAAACACTTTATTTCATCAACCAGGGTAGATTAGCTTCTAAAAGCAACAAGAACAGTCTGTCCTGCTATTCAAACTAGCTAGGGGGAGTAGAGACGGATTCATACCTTTCCCAAGGGGATTTGTTCATAAGTAACGAACTTGACAGGGAATTTGGACTCAGATTTCTAATTAGAGATATAGAGATATATAGAGATATAGAGATATAGAGATATAGAGATATATGATAGATATAGAGAGATATAGAGATATAGAGATATAGAGATATAGAGATAGAGAGATATAGAGATATAGAGAGATATAGAGATATAGAGAGATATAGAGATATAGAGATATAGAGAGATATAGAGATAGAGATAGAGAGATAGAGATAGAGAGATAGAGAGATATAGAGATATAGAGATATGAGAGATATAGAGAGATATAGGGATATGTGATATAGAGATGTATAGGATGTGGATATAGAGATATAGAGATATAGAGAGATATAGAGATATAGGGATATAGAGATATGTGAGATATAGAGATGTAGGGGATATAGGGGATATAGGGATATGGAGAGGATATAGAGACATAGAGGAGATGTAGAGATAGAGAGATATGGAGATATGGGATATAGAGATGTAGAGGGGATGTAGGGGATGAGATATGGGGATGTGGGATGTGGAGATATGGAGATATAGAGAGTGGGATGGGGAGAGATATGGGGATGTGAGATATAGAGGATATAGAGATATAGAGATATAGAGATGTAGAGATATAGGGATGTGGAGATATAGAGAGATATAGAGAGATATAGAGATGTATAGAGATAGGGGAGATATAGAGAGATGTGGAGGATGTAGAGGGATATAGAGATGTAGGATATGATATAGAGATGTGGAGGATATAGAGATATAGAGGATATGGGGGGGATGTGGGGATGTGGGGGATGTGGGGATGTGGGGATGTGGGATGGGGATGTGGGGGATAGAGATGTGGGATGTGGGGATGTGGAGGGATGTGGGGATGTGGGGATGTGGGATGGAGGGATGTGGGGATGTGGGATATGGGGGATGTGGGGATGTGGGGGATGTGGGGATGTGGGGATGTGGGGATGTAGGGATATGGGGATGTGGGGATATGGGGGATGTGGGGATATGGGGATGTGGGGATGTAGGGATATAGGGATATGGGGGATATGGGATATGGGATGTGGGGATGTGGGGATATAGAGATGTGGGGGGATGGGGGATGTGGGGATATATGGGATATGGGGGATGTGGGGATGTGGGGATGTGGGGGATGTGGGGATGTGGGGATGTGGGGATGTGGGGATATGGGGATATGGGGATATGGGGATGATATGGGGATATGGGGATGTGGGGATATGGGGAGATGGGGGATGTGGGGGATGTGGGGATGTGGGGATGTGGGGATATGGGGATGTGGGGATGTGGGGATGTGGGGGATATGAGGGGGATGATAGAGATGGGGATGTGGGGATATGGGGGGGGGGATGAGGGGATGTGGGGGGATGTGGGGATATGGGGATGGGGGGATGTGGGGATATGGGGGATGTGGGGATGTGGGGATATGGGGATGTGGGGATGTGGGGGATATGGGGATGTGGGGGATATGGGGATGTGGGGATATGGGGATGGGGGATGTGGGGAGATGTGGAGGATGTGGGGAGATATAGAGATGTGGGGGAGATACAGGGATGTGGGGGATGTGGAGATATAGGGATGTGGGGATGTGGGATATGGGATGAGGATATAGAGATGTGGGGATATGGAGATAGAGATATGGGGATGTGGGGGGATGTGGGATGTGGGGATGTGGGGATGTGGGGATATGGGAGATGTGGGGATATGGGATATAGGATGTAGGGATGTGGGATGTGGGATGTGGGATATAGGGATGTGGGATATGGGGATATGGGGATGTGGGGATGTGGAGATATGGGGATGTGGGATGTGGGGATGTGGGGATGGGGAGATGGGGGATATGGGGGATATGGGGATGTGGGGATGTGGGGATGTGGGGGATGTGGGGATGTGGGGATGTGGGGGGATGTGGATGGGATGTGGGGGATGTGGGGATGTGGGGGGGAGATGTGGGGATGTGGGGATGTGGGGATGATATGGGGAGATATGTGGGGGATGTGGGGATGAGGGATGAGAGGATGTGGGGATGGGGATGGGGATGTGGGGATGTGGGATGTAGGGGATGTAGGGATGTGGGGAGATGGGGGATGGGGGGATGTGGGGGATGGGGATATGGAGATATGGGGATGTAGGGGATGTGGGGATAGAGATGGGGAGATATGGAGATGGGGGATGTGGGGGATGTGGGGGATGTGGGGGATGGGGGATGTGGGGGATGTGGGGATGTGGGGGATGTGGGGATGTGGGGGGATGTGGGGATATGGGGATGTGGGATATAGGGATGGGATGTGGGACAGAGGATGTGGGGATAGAGGGATGGAGGGATGTGGGGGTGGGGATATGGGGATGATGTAGAGATATATGGGAGAATATATAGAGAGATGTGGAGATGTGGGGATGTGGGATATGGAGATGTGGGGATGTGGGGGATATGAGGATGTGGGGATGTGGGAGATATAGAGAGATATAGAGATGTAGAGATATATAGATGAGGGATATAGAGAGATATAGGGGATATGGGGATATAGAGATATGTGGATATGTGGGATATGAGATATATAGAGAGATATAGAGATATAGAGATGAGATATAGAGATATAGAGATAGAGAGATATAGAGATAGAGAGATATAGAGATATAGAGATACAGAGATAGAGAGATATAGAGATATAGAGATATAGAGATATAGAGAGATATAGAGATATAGGGAGAGATATAGGGATATGGAGATATAGAGATAGGGGATATGGGGAGAGATATGGGGATGGGGAGATATGGGGATGTGGGGATATGGGGATGTAGGGATGTGGGGATGTAGGATGTGAGGATACAGGGATATGGGATGTGGGGATATGGGGATGTAGAGATATAGAGATGGGGGGGGGGATGTGGGAGATATAGAGATGTGGGGGATGTGGGGATATGGGAGATGTGGGGATGTAGAGATGTGGGGATGTGGGGGATGTGGGGATATGGAGATGTGGGGATATAGGGATGTGGGGAGATATAGAGATATGGAGGATAGGGGATATGGGGATATAGAGATGTGAGATATGGGAGATATGGGAGATGTATAGAGATATAGAGGATATGGGGATGTGGGGGGATGTGGGGATGTGGAGATATGGGGATGTGGGGATATGGAGATATGGGGATGTGGGGATATGGGAGATATGGGATGTGAGATATAGAGGATGTGGGATATGGGGATGTGGGGGGATGTAGGGGATAGAGGGGATATGGGGATATGGGGATGTGGGGATATGAGATATGGGGATGTAGGGAGATGTAGGGATATAGAGATATGGAGGATGTGGGGATATAGGGATGTAGGATGTAGAGATATGGGAGATGTGGGAGATGGGATATAGGATATAGGGATATAGAGATATAGAGATATAGGAGATATAGAGATGTAGGATGTGGGATATAGGAGATATGGGAGAGATGTGAGATATAGAGAGATATGGAGATATAGAGATATGGGAGATATAGAGATATATAGAGAGATATAGAGATATAGAGATATAGAGATATAGAGATATATAGAGAGAGATATGGAGATGTAGGGAGATATAGAGATATAGAGAGGGATGGGGAGATATAGAGATAGGATATAGAGATATAGGGATGTAGAGATATGGGGATATAGGAGAGATATAGAGATATAGAGATGTATAGATGAGGGGGATAGGGAGATATGAGGATATAGGATATGGGGATATGGAGATATAGAGAGATGTGGGGATGTAGAGATGTGGGGATATGAGAGATATGGGGATATGGGGATATAGAGATGGGGGATGTGGGATGTAGGGATATAGGGATATGGGAGAGATATAGAGATATAGAGATATAGAGAGAGATGTAGAGATATAGAGATATGGGGATATAGGGATATGGGATATATGGGGATATAGAGAGATATAGAGATATAGAGATATAGGAGATATGGGGAGATGTAGGGATATGGGGGGATATAGGGATATGGGGATATGGAGATATGGGAGATATAGAGATATAGAGATGTGAGATAGGGATATGGGGGATGTGAGATGTGGAGATGTAGGGATATGTAGAGGATATGGAGATATAGAGATATAGAGATATAGAGATGTAGAGATAGATATAGAGATATAGAGATATGGAGAGATATAGAGATGTAGAGATATGGGGATGTAGAGATATAGAGGGGATATAGGGATGTGGAGATATAGGATATAGGGATGATATAGATGTAGAGATATAGGGGATATGGAGATGTAGGGATGTGGGGATGTGGGGAGATGTAGGGATATAGAGATATGGAGGGATATAGAGAGATAGGGATGTGGGGATATGGGGATGTAGGGATGTAGGGATACAGAGATATAGAGATGTAGGGATATAGGGATATGGAGATATAGAGAGATATGGGGATATGGAGATATGTGGGGATGTGGATATAGATGTGGAGAGATGTGGAGATGTGGGATATGGAGATATGGAGATGTAGAGATATAGAGATGTAGAGAGATGTGGAGATATGGAGATATAGAGATATAGAGATGTAGGGATATAGAGATGTAGAGATAGGGGATATGAGAGATATAGGGATGTAGAGATGTGGAGATGTGAGATATGGGGATATGAGATATAGAGATGTAGAGATATAGAGATATAGAGATAGGGAGAGATAGAGAGATAGAGAGATGGGGGATGTGGGGATATAGAGATATGGGATATGGAGGATAGAGGGATATAGAGATAGAGATATGGAGATGAGATATAGAGATGTAGAGATAGAGAGATGGGGATATGGGGATATAGAGATATAGAGATATAGCGATAGAGATATAGAGATATAGAGATATAGAGATATAGAGATATAGAGATATAGAGATATAGAGATAGAGATATAGAGATATAGAGATAGAGATATAGAGATATAGAGATATAGAGATAGAGAGATAGAGAGAGAGAGATATAGAGAGAGAGAGAGAGATAGTGAGAGAGAGAGATAGTGAGAGAGAGAGATAGTGAGAGAGAGAGATAGTGAGAGAGAGAGATAGTGAGAGAGAAAAAAAAAAAAAAAAACCCACTATGTTTATGTTATTCTGGCAAAAGGTCACATATGTAGAGCACCTTCTTGATGATGCTCAAACTCCGTAATAGTGCTCTATGAACAAATGTGTCAACCATTATACAATGGCAATATATCCAACCTTAACTTGGTAAAAAGTAACCAGCACCTGTTACAGATTATACTAGTCATGGTCTGTTAATTTGTCATCCGATGTCAAGGTATCCTTGGAATTTATTGAGTGAAATCTTGTACAAGTGTTATGGTCCTCATGGGGGAAACTTAAGACTGCTAAACCAGCAGGTTAACACTTGCCACATGGCAAATGTACAATGGTACAAGGCCACAATAACAGGGCATTCCCTTAAGAATTTCTTGTTGCAAGAGTCAAACCAAATTGCTAACCATCACTTTATACCAGTCATGGGAAATGCAATCTACAGGCCACATGTGACCTATTTGGCCTTCTGAATGATGCACCTAATTTACTGAGGAAAATAATATTTATTAAAATTTTGTTTGCTTTCATTCTCACTTGTTCTCTCACATTGTCTCTCATGCAAAGCAGTTGAGAGAAGCTGGTGTCAAAGGGAAATAATTATTAAATACTCGAGTAACCTCCTTTGGAGGATGTGCATCATGATTAACGGATATCGTCTTGGAATGAGAAATTTGAGAGGAGTAGTTTGAAATTCTAGTCGAGTTAGATTCACTTACACACAAATACCCTTGTTATGAAGCCATCTCTTCCCCCCCCACCAACTCAGGACAGACTGGATTCTTTAGCCTTGGTTCACAACCATTTGATCGCAGAAAGAAATGGCAACCTACTGCAGGGTGGAAAAAAGAAACTTCTGCCTTGTCAGTTATGTATCACTGAACTGAACCTCCCTTATTAAGGTCTGTTGCATTGTAGGTATATAGCTGGCCACTCATATTCGAGGATACCCGTCTACTAGGGCAACTAGCCAGTCCCTATTGCAGATGCTTGCTCAGGCACATTTGTGTTTATTCTACACACCCGCAGAGTCCACCTGTGGTTTATACTGCAACTATGCAGTGCTGACCTTAGTTACAGTTTCTGGGAGAGAGCATGTATCTAGCGTGATCAACAATTTGAACAAGGCCAGCACACTCAAACCCTCGGTCACAATGACTTGTTGCTTCGTGCTAGCACAGCTGTCGACGGCCCCCAGGGGTTCCATCTACCCAATTTCACTCACGAGGCTTGGGTCAACCTGTAGTATGGTTTTTCTGGCATTTTCTAAAGGTGCCGCATACTAGGATTGACCCCTCCAGTCCGATAACATCAGGAAGTCTCCTTACTTACAGATCAACCATGGTGAGATTTGAACCCGGGTTTCATGGCCAGAAAGTGAATGTTCTAACCACTTGGCCACATGCTCACTGTGCATCATGGGAACAGTTCAATTAAACCACATACATAGCAATGATTAAGTATGATGTTTGTAGAATTTTGTAAGCTTTTATCAAAGTTAATGTTGTAGCAATACAATTTCTCACACATCCTCGACAGAAAGACTTTTCCATTTAAGTCAATTTAATGACCAGGATTTCTCAGGATTCCTGTCTCCACCTCAACTTTGAATCATCAGTTACTTTAATGATTTTAGATAGCTGTAAAAGTAGGGTCCTTTGGAATAAAACTGACCACCCAAAAACTGTCTTCCAGTTGGTGGAATGCAAGTGAATGGAAAAGGATGCTGGGTCCCCAAGCCAGTATCTATATAATGACTAATAGTGACTGAAGGAGTCAGTAAAATGACCAGATAGTGAGTGTGTAGTGGTCTGTTTTCAATGGCCAGAACTAAGTAATAAATCTTAGTCCTTTTTTTTTTTTGCTACTTTCCAACCAAACAAGTACCTTCAAAAGCATTTGTCATTCTTTGTTGACGTTGATCATGGCCCCTAATATTGAGATAAACCTATAGAACATAAGTGCCAGAGTATTCCCATACAGCTGAACAGAAACACGTCACCACAACATTCTCAGCATTTTAAAATATTGGTGGAGTTCCTAATGGGAAATTATACGCGTTTGTTTAGAAATAAGGTTCATATTAATTTTTTTTCTCTGAAGAAATTTTTTTTTTTTTTTTTTAAATTTTTTTGTATTTTGAAATGAATAAATCAGATGCAGCAGTATGTGCTAATCAGTGTTATCATTGATAATATTACAGGAAATTTTAAATATCACTCCTCCCCAACTAAGGCAGACGCTTACATGTATGATCTTTAGTGAAAATGGCAGTTTTACTTGCAAGGAAAAAAATTAATTTTATTACTTAGCTCTGTTTTTTAGCATTGAGCACTGTTTTTCTTACATCAAAGGATAATCGTATGTTAACACTTGCATTTATATATATTTATTCATTTGATTTTATATTAGAATTAGGCAGACTGATAGGATAAGAAAAAAATTTTTTGTAAATTTAACGTTTCACTTAATTTTCTGATGTAGCTCAAATAAAAGCAAAATCTTCCCAATGTTTTGGCCACTGTATGCTCCGGCCTTCTTCAGGTGATTAGAATTTTGAACCAAACCCTTTATTTCATCCACAGGGAGTAGATTGTTCTAGTTCCATGTGCCATGCCTCTTCCAGATGTCTGTTATTTCCCTTTAACTCAAAGTTTGGGTTCACCTCTGCTGTGGCCTGGTATTGAACTCACAACTCTTTGGGTCTAGTCACTTGATCTAACCAACATCTTTATTCACAGGGCCATGTGTCCTTTAGGAATAACCGAAACATCCGGAAGAGGCATAAAATGTGGAAGTAGAACAATCTACCCTGGTAGATAAATAAAGGGTTTGGTTCAAAATTCCAATCACCTGAAGAAGGCTGGAGCATACAACAGCCGAAATGTTGTGAATATGGCAATGAAGATGATTATAACAGTCCGAATAATGTAAATAATGCAAGTAATCATAATACCTCATCTCAGAGATATAGAGGCTGAAACGTTGTGAATATGACAATGAAGATAACAGTCTGAATAATGTAAATAAGGCAAGTAATCATAAAAAGCAAAACATGTTAAATTCATAAATGGTTCCTATTTGTTCCTTTTATATATAAAATTAAAACTCTAAGATTGCATATATGTGTGTTCCTGAGATACAGCTTACACAATGCATAATACCTCAATCAATTTAAGAGCATATTGTACCTTGAAACCATGCCAAGTGCAGTGGCAAATTTAATTAGACAAGGGGTACTCGAGCTAGGGCTGTTCTTTTTTAATAGGAATTCAGTATTTCTTTTTGATACACGTTCTTATATCAATCCACATATATAAAACACACTTGCATATTATATTGCAGCTATTATGTGTGTGAAAAATAATGAACCTTCATAATACATTATAACAACATTATTAAATAAATTTAAATATGCATAACACAACATATATTTATACGATTCACTTCACTAAGTTAGAACTGTTTTTATATCTTGGATGTTTGGCAACTTCTTGCTAGGTGAAGAGGCTAAGTGGGTGTATCTTTGTAAAACGTAGTCTGTATGGCTGGAAAATTGTCACATGACTGATAATAAATAAATAGATGCATGTTGATTTGCTGCCATTATGTATCTTGAAATAAATGCGAGAAAGAAACAAGTATATAGAATCCAAAAAAAATATGTAGAAAAAAAAAAATGTAGAAAAAAAAAATGTAAAAAAAAAAATATGTAGAAAAAAAAAAAAAAAATATGAAAAAAAAAAAAAATGTAGAAAAAAAAAAAAATGAAACTAAGTGTACAAAAAGGAGACCATCATAATATATTTCAATTATTATGAATTTCTCTAAGCAGACAATTGGTGTTCATTTTGTTTTTGGAATGGCTTCCACCTTTGAAAGTTACATGGTTAAATAGTAAAATTGGTATAAATTGTCATCCCGGGGCTACTATTACTTGAACAGAAAGACCTTTCGTGTGATATCAGTTTGCAATTCCGTTCTCTAAAAATGAAACGTTTTCTTATTGTGTTTGATTTAAGTAAACTTGTACCATGTGAGATAATAATTATTACAATAACTTGTATTGCAAATAGAAATTGAAATATATGTAATTATTGATAATATTGTTAGCACATTGTTTTGCATCATGAACTGCTTTTAAAAGGAACCTAACCAGTTTATGGGTGGTGTGGTGTGTGTGTGTGTATATATATATATATATATATATATATATATATATATAAAACACTATACACATGTCATACATACACAAGCATTTATTAGTGTGCATATACCGGGTGTAACAGCAAAATTGTCCATTTGTTCAATTCAGCTTTGAACTGTTGTATCTTAGAAATGATTCAAGATATCTTACTGGAATTCTCCAAAGTTTTTATAACACTATTGGACTCTACTTGGAACAAAAAGAATATATTTAGCTCTAAGTTGAAATGATGATCCCTCCCGCTGTGGTGACTTCCTGATCCAGTTTTCCTCTCTACTGTTCCATCTTTTTTAAACTTATTTGCCGATCTCTTTATGGTTCTTGAATGAACTTAGAGGAAGGAAGCCAGAGTGTGAATGCTGGTACCATTACTGAAGGCCTGAATGATCGTTTTCCTCTCACCATTGATCAGTTGGGAAGACTGTGCGGCTGACACAAAATGATTTTAACCTGTTCTCTTTCTAGCTGAATAACTCAAAGGGATTTTCAGTGATTTTTACAACAAATGGCTTCAAGATGGCTAAACATCTGATCTGAAAACCTTGAAAAAGAAAGTCAATTAGTTTAGTGTTTTTTTTTTTTTTTAAGATATTAAACATTTTTGAGATGGACAAGTCTCCCCGTGCTGTTATGCGATTCGGACAATTTCGCTGTCACACACTGTATATCACATATGAATAGTAACTTAATTATCTATACAGAAGGTTTGTGTTGTTTTGTTTTTTTTTTGTTTTTTTTTTCTTTCTTTTCATGCTATATAAAGTCTCACCATTATTAAGCACGATTGTTGTTGTCACTGGAAAGTCAGTTATTTGAAGCTCGTCTTAAATGCCTCTATTGTGGAGCTCATGTTTCAAAATAAGAGAAAGGAAGATATTGATTTCTCTCTTTCACCTGATAATTGTAACCAAGCCACAAGTAGGGCTCATTTTCTTGACGTAGATCTTCCATTTCTGGACAATAAATATCAAAGTGTGCGTGTGTGTGTGTGATGGGTGGGGGGGTAGTTTGAGTCTGCAAAGAGAGGGTCACAAATGCACTGGTTAATATAAGACACTTGCTATGATCTTGTGTGGCCATAAAATCTATACTCCACATTGTTATTAAATTTAGTCCATCAAAAATTACACGGCTTCCTATGTACCATGCAAGTGACACACGATTTTTTTTTTTTTATCCAAGTTTTTTTTATGTAAGTATCTGTCTATATTTCTGAGATGAGGTATTAAGTACATTATTTGGACTATTATCCTCATCTTTGTCGCCATATTTATTATGTTTCAGCCGTTGTACGCTCCGGACTTCTTCAAGTGGTTGGAATGTCAAACTGAACCCTTTATTTTGCTCACTAGTGTAGACTGTTCTAGTCTGGCACAGTGGATAAAGGCGTTAGTTAGTGACAGGACCCAAAGAGTTGTGTGTTCAATATCTGGTTAAGGCAGTGGAGAACTTGGAGAGGTCAATTAACAGGAGATAACTGATAACTGACATCCATTAGACATGGCATGTGGAACTAGAACAGTCTACCCCAGCGAGCAAAATAAAGGGTTCAGTTCAACAGTCCAACCACCTTTTTAGAAAGCTTTTTTTTTTTTTGGAAGGTGTCTTTATTTTATTTTTTTTTTTTTTTTTTTAGCTTTTTGGAAGCTATCTTTCATTGTTCCGTTTCTCTTTTGGACTCTTGTCAACAATTTTTTTTGTTTTTT
This sequence comes from Acanthosepion pharaonis, assembly GCA_903632075.3. NCBI lineage: Eukaryota > Metazoa > Mollusca > Cephalopoda > Sepiida > Sepiidae > Acanthosepion > Acanthosepion pharaonis. The sequence goes on along the minus strand of CAHIKZ030003109.1, from coordinate 1,905,814 downwards.
ATAAACCCCCCCCCTGTTAAACTTCTATACTTGGTCAATTCCATCATGTCATTTCATAGCGCATATCTTGGAGAATGGTTTACCATTCATATCATGCACTGTTTCATTCAGTTGCCATTTCCAGTGTTGCACAGTTTTGTTCTGACCACCAACCATTTCTAAGATCATTTGTTTAAAAGACTGAAAACCTGTAGGTCTTAGTGAGGACCATCCTTCAAACCTTTTCGGCTGGTGTCACGGAATCACACCCAGAGAACTGCACCAAATAACAAACCACATCTCTTGAGGACTTTTGGCAACATCTAAAATTGGCAGCATATGTCTCTTGTATAGAAAATTACATTCTCAAGATGAACAACATCTTTATAATGTCATTAGTTTCTCTTCGAGCTACATGCTATCCATTTTAGTTGTTGCTGCTGTTGAAAGTCCTCAGGTGATGTGGTTTATTTGGTACAGTCCCTTATGATTCTGTGGCACCAGTCCACGTGGTTTGTAAAAGGATCGTCCGCACTAAGACTTAACAGCTTCATTCACTTGAAGCCATTTTTAATAGTTGAATTGAGAAAGCAGTTGTCTATAGTTAAGGAAATGGCTAATATATACCTACCCTCCACCTTTTATTTTTAACTTAGCAACTCAGACTTGTATTATTTACATGAAGACTATTGCCCTCATTTTTCATTATCACAATATTTCAGCTGTTGTATTCTCCAGCCTTCATCAGGTGTATATAAATAGTGTAAATAATAACTCCTCCTCTCAGTAATTCAGTTTGACTAGTATATTTATAAAACAATTACTTAGCCTCACCTTCCGAGGCTCCATCTATTGATCCACAATATTTGTGCATCCCTGTATTTTCTTCTATGTATATTTTCCACTGTGCTGCGGATTAAAAATGCTTAATTTAAAATCGTCAAGCAGGCAAATAGAATCAAAATATTATCTGACTGTAGATGAATTCACTAGTTTGACTCCACCCTGATTGTGCATCTTGATCAAACAAAACCACCCCCACAGTACAGGCTCCATCTCTCCATCACTGCTTTAATTGGTTAAAAATCTGTATATGACTTAGGTACATTAAAACAAAATCAAAAAAATGCGCTGTCCTGGGCATGATGATAAACTACATCCGCATCCTGGGTAAGACAACAAACTAAATCCAACAGCAAGGCCTCTGATCAGGGTTTGAGTACCACTAGCACACAAGGGGTTACAGAAAGTGAGAGCAGGAGTAAAGAGGGGTGTTTGAGAAAAGGTTATAGAGAAGGACACGGATCAGGATCAAGGCATTAGAAGATGTCGATTGACATTACATTTGAGTATTTGAAGATTATAGCTACCAGAAAAGTAAGTAGAAAGAAGAGAGTTCCGCTGTCGGGATGTGTAATCGAAGAAGATGTTAGAGTAAAAGAGACGGCTACATTTAACTGTTTCAACAGTGAAAGGGTGGGACCGAGATGCTAACCTAGCAGCATGCTTAAATTCATGCTTTGGGAACCAGTGAGAGTAGCTTGTTGCAGCAGTTGCTGTAAAAATACTTGTAGAAAAGACTATTTTTCAAGAGCTATATATATATATATATATATATATATATATATATATATAAGCTCTTGAAAAAAACTTTCAGTTGAGCACTGTTGAGATATGGGTGAATTCTATAAAATACAGCTGTCAGCTACTAACGCATCACTCTTCATTAATGAATAGAGCACTCTGGCTGTCGGGCGTTTGTTTACATTCGTAAAAACAATACGCTAGAATTCGTCTGTCTGTTGAAGTGCTGATGGCTTAGGGGTAGAAATTCCAACTGATATCAAATTGGTTGGGTGTTGATCCTGGCTTGAATCATTCAGTTGTCTAGTTGCACTGATGAGCTGTGATATAGCAAAACGGGACTCTATGCAAATGATTTATATATATGTAACTGAGATATTGATACAAATTATTAACCCTTACGTCCTTTTTTTATTTTATTTTTTTTTTTAAATAATTGCTCTAGCTGTTACCATAGTAATTTTAATAATGAATATACTTATAAAATGCATAAATTTCAGAAATTAGTTATTCAAAAAAAAAAAAAAAAAAAAAAAAAAATTTCGCTTGAAGATAGAACAGAGCTTGGTACTTTAATTTAATTAATTATATTGAAGTTTTCAGCTCTTGTTTTGAAACACGAGAACTCTTATGTAGTGATGGAATCATATATATATATATATATATATATATATATATATATATATATATATATATATATATATATATATATATATATGGCTCAAACAGTAATATTCCAGGGTTATAATTTATTACATTGGAATTGTAATCACAATCCAATTCATCAGATCTACAAATTCGTGTTTAAGCCTTTTATAATATATTCTTACTCTGTCCTGGACATCAAGTTCTACCTGGATTCTATCCTCTTGGGAATTTATTATATATATATATATATATATATATATATATATATATATATATATACACACACACACAATGTATGAAAAAGTTAATTTGTTTTACCGTGGTTCATTAGAAAAAGAATCCCACCTACTGAAAAAAAATTAAAAAAATAGAGAGAAAAAAGTCCCCCCCCCACTATTACAAGGTAAGATTTCTTGTTCTTTTGAAGAAATCTATACTCTGAGTATTCAGAGGCTTCACTAACAGTCACGATAAAGAAAAAAAGGAAAGGAAAAATAAAAGAAAAAGTCAAAAGGCGTAGGGAAGACTAAGTAAATTCATGTCCACATCGTCTGATGAATAGGGAATCATGTAAAACGTCAATGGCTCATCTGAGCATTGTTCAAATTTAAAGTTCAAAATCTCACTTATTGAAAAGGTTACTTTAACCTTTTGCAACACAAGCGTTACTTGTTAGACAAAAAAACAAAAACACGTTGGGGGGGGTAAATAACAAGAACAAATCAAGACTTGTCAAGATTTTAGAAGCATTTCTATTAGAGTCGGGAGATTTAACAGATAAAGGAAGATAAAACAAAAGAAAAAAAAAAAAAAAAACTCAGAGTAAACACTGAGCTCAGATTTAATATAGGGACCACAAAAAAAAAAAAAAAAAAAAAAATCATGATTTAAGGTTTAAAATTAAATCTTTCTTGAAGTTTTTATTTCAAGCTAATAGATTAAATTTAATACTGCCAATAACCAAAATAGTGTTGTACTTCAAAAACTAATTTGATTGGAAAGAATTTTTATTTTGCTAAAACAGACCTGACTTTTTTTTTTTTTTTAAATAATCTTATTGTAATATAATTCTATTAAAAATCCTTCCAGAAATAAAATATACTTTTCTGAAGCTTTATTTGAGAAACAGCTTGTTTAAAGTATAATTACTCTGATTTGAAACATATTTACTTTAAGTTTAAAATATCACAGAAATGCATTTTTTAACCCAACAGTAGCTGTGATGACAGGTCTAATGTTCTACAGAGATTATCAGTAAAACATAATTGAAGAAAATGACACAAAAGCCTTTTTTATTTCATTCTTAAGTACTCAGTGATCTTAAAAATTTAGAAAAATATTCTCTATAATCTAATGGATTATTGAATTTTAGAAATTTTGGCTTTAAATTTACTATAGTCATTACACTTATTTTGTTATGTCATGTATGGTTGCTTGTACTTACAAAAAACAGCATGTTTATACACTAATAAAAAAAAAAAAAAAAAAAAAAAAAAAAAAAAATTCAAAATTATTTTTAAAAAATACTGGGGTTTGATTATTTGTATTAAGGTTTTTCCATTTGTCATTACTAAATATAGTTTTCACTTGATATCAAAACCACTGAAATGCAGAATTTTCAAAGATTTGAAATTTAATAAATTTTCCTGATTTAACAAAACAAAAACAAAAAAAACAAAAAAAAAAAAAAAACAAAAAAAAACAAAACGAAAACAATTCTTGTAAAAATTCATTATTCATTGAAAAATGTTTTTTCTTCAGAAAATAGTGTCCTTAATATATCCTACTGATAAAAGCAATTAAAAGCTTTTCTAACTAAATAATTAGAAAGTTTTGATGTATTTATATTTTATGATTCAGAGCATATTTTCAGTAAATGTGGTTTCTCTTTGACAAAAACAAATTGATGACTTAAATTCTCCAAGGAGTTCTGCTTTTAATTAGTATAAGTATGAATTCCCAGAAATTTTAATTTCTTAAAATTTCATAAAAAAATAACTGAGGATAAAAAAAAAAAAAAAAAAAAAAATTTTAGCAATGATTTTCTAACACAAAATATTTAACAAATAATTTCATTCATTTGTGAATAACTCCTGAAAATTTCATTAAAATCTGACAATTATTTCATTTTTGTAAGAATGTGTTTTTGGCGATTCATTGTGGAATTCACTTGACTCACTTCTAGCAGTTGACTGCTACTTCTACACACCACTGGCGAATCTTATATGTGTTGTTTTTGTCCTAAGTATTATCGTTCATTACCAACCTTCGTGTGATTATTCTATTCAGTAACCTTCCCGAGATTACAACAGTTAAGTGTTGTTGCCAACACTGGTTTGAAACTAGATTGTCAGTGAATAACACGGGCGATTCCATTATTAAGTAGATCATGTGAACCATAGGGAAGTGAATAAATAAAAAGTAGTGTGTTAACTAAGTAATGAGCATTCACTTATCTATCCACTATTGCTATATGTTCACTTTCTCTATTCTAATAATGGATTACAATTCTTTCTTGATCATTATACTATTTGGCAATTACTACTTGAACAATTATTACTAGTGCAAATATTATTGGAAGGGGGCTACTACTACGAAGTCCTGAATATAACAAGCATTTTAGGAAGCAAAAGTGACAAGTGAAGCCGTCCAACATTACAAAAGTGGTGACGAGGATTTGCAAGGAATCACAAAGGTATCATTACCTCAAAAATCTTGTAATCTAAAAAAGTTTTCTGGCTTTAAATAACCTGAAAAGGGTTGATAAGGCATAAAAATTTACATCAATCACTAGAATTATTGTTACTACCAATCATAATTGGAATTGCACAGACTAAGTCTCTTCCCTTGCTCTAAATAAAAATACTATTAAAATTTTATTTATTTTTTTTATGGTGTAGAAAACTTAAATATCACAAAGTGAAAATATAATTTGTTTTTAATATAAAGTTAATAACATAATTATCAAATGAATCATTTTCACTATTATTTTACTAGCATGGATAACTGGCATTGCCCAAACCAAGTTGCTTATTTAGAGGATATAAACGCATGTGGCAGAGAAGGCAGAATGAGAAGAGTTATTAAGAGTGACAAAGGATAGGAAATTGTGGAGAGCCATGATCACCAACATCCTGAAAAGACAAAGCACATAGAACAGATCAGATATAATAATGACAAACATTTAAATAACAGAAATGTGGTTCTACGGAAGAATGCCGAGAATACCATGGACGGAATATGTTACCAACAAGCATGAGGAAAGAGGGCTTGGAAAGTTTGATACTCACAAGACATATTGAAGGCAAGAGGGACAGAAAGAAAACAATGCATAACCTACCTAGCAAGCTTGAGTAAATAGATAGCAGAACAAGGTTTAGAAGAGATAAATTAAAAGCTACAAACGATCACCAATGTTCTGTAGAAACATGGCACATAGAAGATCATCCGGCCCCTATTTATCCCCTTTTACTTTTAATTCCCCAGCTTCCACCCCATTAGGTGACCGACTCCATTTATCATGTGGACGTGGGATTCTTTTCAACTTGTTATTGTGTCTGAGTGAACGTATAACCACGTGACGGATTTAATTTGATTGGTTTCAGGTCTTTTATGGCCTAACTCTTGAAGTTATTTAAAGCCAAAACATTTTTAGATTATAAGTGTTTATGGAAATAAAAACGACTTTCTGATACATGTCTTACTATTTAACCCAGAGCCAGGAGCAGAAGAGGGGGATTCATACCCCCCCCCAAGTGTATTTGCATGCAAATGAATTTAAAAAACTGATTTCTCATTCAGAGAATTAATCAGTTATACCACTGGCACAATGAAGCTTACAGTAACTGCTATTAGGTTTAATGGTGGTTGAATGATATGACAAATAGCCAGGGACAATTTAATTTCTGAATTCCCCATTTTTCAGCTAGTTAACTTTTGCCCCAATAAGGATTGGAGTGGTTTGGTTTGTTTTACAGTATATCAACCTCAATGGGTTATTTAATGGTGGTAATAATTTTTTCCAAAACGTAATTCCTGGTAATATTTTTTCCAAAAATGTATTGCTTGTAATATTTGTATTTTTTCAAAAGTGTATTCTTGGTAATCATGTATTGATGGTAATTATTTTGTCTTCAAAAATTTATTGCTGGTAATAATTTTTTTTTTTACAAAAATATATTGATGGTATTAAAACCTATTTTTACACATTTTGATCCCCATTTTAGGGGTTAACTATTTGTCCATAGCTGCCACCCCAGGTAAGGGTAGACCTGGGAACACTAGCAATTAAGAGGTGGGTCAATGCTCCTCAAAACCTCATGATCAGAGGCCTTGCTGCCGGATGTAGTTTATCATCTAACCTAGGACAGAAGGATTGGAGTGGAGTCTAATAGTAACTGTAATTTTTTTTTTTTTTTTTTGTAAAGAATGGTAGGGAGAAATGGATTTTCATACCCACCCACCCCCAATAAAAAAAAAAAAAAAAGTTGTAATTATGGAACAAGTTAGGACTAAATGAAGAAAGCATGGTATTATGGTGTCTCCAGTGTGTGTGATTGATTTGTTTAAAATGCACATCAACACCTTATGGGTCATTAAATGCTGAAATTTAATTTTCTTGGGAGAAGTGATGGATTCATGCCTCTTGTAAAGGTATTAGCCTGTGACTGAATGTCATGGACTCAAGTAAAATTCGAACTCGGCTCTCAGATTCCTCAATTGAAGCTGCAATCCATTAATCCAACCTGCTTCCAATTGTTTATGAAGATCACAAAAAAAATGGTTGTACATTGTGGTGTAATGGATATTGACTTGGAGTGAGAACTCAAAGAGCCAAGTTCAAATTCACTTACACACAAATGGCAGCAATATTCTTTGCATAGAGGAATGGTAAACTTAGATATCTAAGATAAATTCTGGAGAGAAAAATTGTCTCACACGACAGTGAACTAACTTTCTTAGCAGCTGACGTAGTAATGGGGGATTCAATATAGGATTTTCGCTTTATGTCAGCTAAGAATATTGGCCTGAGAAGGCGCAAGAAGTCAATTTTCTTGGGAGGTTAGCATCAGTCATGCTAATGGAAGACAGTTAATCATCTGAAAGACCCTTCTGAGAGAAATTTGGTTTTGGAGGGCTTAAAACTGACAAGCTATCTTTTCCCTCAGTTGATGTTGGCCAGCGGTCGTTTTGGACAGCAGCTGCCTATTTGACCTTGTTGGACTGATCAGTTTTACTATTAAAGCAGGAGTAAATGATCGAGTCGTCAGTGTAGAGGTCAAGTTGAGAGCTGATATCATTGGGAAGGTCATTATTGAAGATTATAAACAGCATAGGACCAAGGATGGAGCCCAGGGGATACCTGTGTCAGTATGAAAGGATCTAAAAATGACACAGGCTACACTAATTCTGTCCCCTAGTTGGATGTAGTTTTAGATCATACCCAAAACAACATTTCTTGAAACAATAATCTTACTTCTCACCAACAGTGGAAGACTCAATAAAGGGAGCTCACACACTTTATTTCATTTATTTTTATATATATATATATATATTAGTTGTAGCATCTGTTATCAAACTACCTAGGATTTGAGATAGACCCCCACTTCATAACCATATATATTCTGAAACTACATTACCCATGGTACTTAAGTCTGCTTCATCTTGATCAAAGGGGGTCTCCCCCCACCCTACACACACTGAAATTTTTTTTGCCCTTTGATTTAAGTTAGATTTAAATAAGGGAATGACTCCTATCCAAAATATAGAAGGAGAAAGCCAGAAGATGGAGGTCACATTGGCAAGATCAAAATGAGACAATATGGATGCCAAGTCGAGCAAGAAATCACCAATCAGTGGGTAGTGCCTTACAATACACATTTGTTGCGACAATTCAACTGACAATATTGAAATCTGTTCATCAATTCATTCAATCAAGTATTGCATCAAATACATATCAAAGGGGTCAGATCAAGCTGTTTTTGCACAAACAATTCACTGAAATTTTTTTCCCTTCTGTTTCAAATTAAATTTAAATTTGAACAAGGGAATGACTCCTATCCAAAATAGGAAAGAAGAAAGCCAGAAGATTGGTTTGTTCGATTCGTTTTACGGCATATCAACACCTCAATAGGTTATTTAATGCCAACAAGATTTTTAGGATAGGTTCATATGAATAGAATATTTATTCTTTGTACAAAAACAGTTTTGGTTTGGCTTATTTTGTTTTATGGCATATCAACCTCAATGGGTTATATAATGTCGACAAGATTTTTAGGATATGTTGGTATGAATAGAATATGTATTCCTTGTAAGAAATCAGTTTGGTTTGGCTTATTTGTTTTACGGCATATCAACATCAATGCCAACAAGCTGTCTAATAATATTTTTGCTTTTTCCAAAAATCTATTTCTGGTAATATTTTTTTTCTTCAAAATGTATTTCTCATAGTAAAACCTATTTTTACACTTTCATAGTGTTTTGACCCCAGTTTGGGGGTTAACTATTTGCCCATAGCTGGGACCCTAACAGGTGCTACCACTCTGGGTCAGGGTGGACCTTAGAACACCAGCAAGTAAGAGGTGGTTCCATGCTTCTCAAACCCTCTTGATCAGTTAGATGTAGTTTATCGTCTGACCCAGGATGGTCAGAAGATAGAGATCTCATTGGCAAGATCATTGATTAATATTGAAATGCATCTTTTTTCTCCACAAATTATAACTTATGATTTATATAAAATCAATCATCATTTTCTTACAAAAGTGTGACACGCAGCAAAGCTTGGGTAATTTGGTTAGTATATATTTTCTTCAATTCTCCCCAAGCAAGGTGACAAAGACACAACGGGCTATTGGGAGTGAAAGAGAATGAGAAGACTTCAGCAAACAATCCTGCTCCTATTCAAAAGCCCATGGAGGAGTTTGAACCAGGCGATAGATGAAACTGTTCCTACAAATGTAAAAAAAATAGTAAATAAAATTTCACAGTTTAGGCAGAGACATTAGAAATATAGACCAGGACCCCCCCTCTCCTAAACAGGAAATAAGACCCGTCTATATTTCCGAGATGAAGTATTATAATTATTTACACTATTCGGACAGCTGTCAGCATCTGCTGGCATATTCATGACATTTTGGCTATCGTATGCTCGGGCCTTCCTCAGGTGATTGGAATTGTGAATTGAAGCCATTCTTTTCGCCCACCTGGGTAGACTGTTCTAGTTCCACATGCCATGCCTCTTCCAGATGTTTGTTATCTTGCATTCGCTCAACACAGCTGAAGGGGAATAAAAATTTGGACAATTGGATTAAAGGGAGATAACTAATGCTGAGACATCTGGAAGAGGCATGGCAAGTGGAACTGGAACAATCCACCCCAGTAGACAAAAATGAAAGGGTTCAGTTTGCTATTCCACTCATCTGAAGAAGGCTGAAGTATGCAATGCCTGAAATGTTGTGTATATAACAAAAATGAGAACAGTCCAAACACTGTAAATAAAAATATAAGAGATAAACATCTACTCCTGTAAGACACTGAAAACATAGTAATAGTACCCTAATTAACTATATTTCATATATTCCATCTTTTTGATAACACGGATAAACTAGTATTAATATAAGATTTTGCTGTACATAATAATAGGAAAGTGACTCCTCTCCCATTTTAAGTAATAAACTGATTCTCCCAAATTACGACATCTTAAATAAACGCAAGAAGCATATTTAAATACTTGCACGTAAAAGCGTAATAATTGTAAGGAGTTAAAACATCAATTTTATTTTTGACCTCATTTTTGATGGCCCAGGCAAGCTAAGTGTTTTAAGAAAGTTTCAAAAAACAAATATAAATAGAGATTTAAGTTTATATGAAAGGAGTCTTCTATAGCAAAACAAATTGGCTCATTGAGAAACAGAGTTACAAATATAAAACATTCTTAGAATGTGTTTACTCGTACACACATTAATATACAAAGATGGTTAAAAAAAAAAAAAAAAAAAAAAACGTCTTCGTTCTTTGCTAAGATAATTTATAGCTCTTCTTAATGGAAAGCTATTTAAAAGCTTAAATAAAAGGAAAATGTTATCAAAGTTTTCAAAGACCATTAAAGAGCTACTTACATAAAAAAAAAAAACAACACGCTACTTCCAATATATAGAAAGGTTCTCAGCTCACTTAGAGCTTGAACATTAAGACAAATTCAAGTGATTTTGTGTGAAAACTTAGCACTTTTAAAGAGACGAAAAACAAAAAAGTTTACCCTAGCCAGTATCACGTCTTGGAGTTCTTTGCACAACGCAATTCTTAGGTGCCGAGTTAAATTACATAATTTAAATTTTGTTAAATATATCTGATGATTGTAAGAATGAGGCAGTTCATATTTTATATGGGGGATTGTTGTTTTGTTTTTTGTGCATGAAACTGAAAGTTGAACTACCAGTGTGTGTGTTGCGTATTTATTAATATATAAATTATAGCTGTGATATTGTATGGAACATTATTTTATTAACACCAGCACTTAATGTGTAATGTTATATATATATATATATATATCTCTATCTATCTATCTCCAAGTTTGATAGGTTTTTGAACTCTTAAAAAAACCCTTTATTTTGAAATCAACACCACTTGATAGCAGTAGTGATGAAAAAAAAAAAAAAATGGCTATTTTTGTAGTGATGTTATAACATTGTGTGTGTGAGCAGATGTTTATGCATTTCCAGTTTTCATCCAATTTTGATGAAATTTTTTTTGTTTGATAGAACCAGCACTACAGAATTATCTGAGTTCAAGTTGTTGGCAACAATGGCTCTCCACTACTTCCTGTCAATTTTAACTCTCAGAAACGTTTTGCTATTTACTCTGTCCTTGGATATATATCTTAAAAACTTTAATAAAAAAAGAATACTTTAAATTATTACAATAATATCATTATCATCATTATTATTATTATCATACAGTTCCCTTTTCAGCCACCCCCCCATTTACTGACAACTTGTTTCGTCTTAAGTAGGCATCTTCAAGTCAGAATGAAATAGAAGTCTGTTTTTGTTTTTTTTATTAAAACAGTTAATATCTGTTTGCTAGGTTGGCATCATCTGGTCAGAATGAAAGAGCTAAACTGCATGACAAATATATATATATATATATATATATATATATGTCAGCATCTATATACGAGTAGACATTCCATTTATTTTAAACAGTAAATTATTTTCTCTACCAGCCTGAGTAACTGAGAAATCTCATAAGTAAAATGTGCCCTCAGTATTTGTTTACGTTTCAGATACAAAACTGAACTCCGTTATATATGACATGTGAATGTAAATCAAAAATGTTTTCATCTATTGAGGGGGGGATTTCATGATCTATAGAACAGAAGATGGAGTTATATATACAGACACACGCCATATATATTTTTTATTTTAAATCAATTCATCCCAAGCGAGCTGATAATGTCACTTTAAACCTAAACTTTAAACAGTCCACTTTAAGCAAACATGCTTTGAAAATATTAAATTGACAGACTTTAATGCAACCAAGTCATTGTTCAGATATTCAAGAGGGAGTTATGCAAAAATAATTTTTATTATGGAATAGGCATTGTATAAAATTAATCATAGTAGTCTTTGATTAATGTTAGAGTAATTACAAGAGAGTTTCTATTAACAAAGTGCAGACACATTTTAATATTGGTTATCTCTATACAAGCTAAACCTAGCAAGCCTTCAGTATTTAATTAACCATTGCTAATGGCAAGTGTGAGGCAGCTTCTAGTGGCAGGCTCTTAAAATTAAAAATTTCTCACTGAGGTAGACTGTTCTAGTTCTATGTGTCATGTTTGATGGATGTCAGTTATCAGTTACCTCCTGTTAATTTTCCTCTGAAAATTAACCACTGCCTTAACCAGGTATTGAACTCACACTCTTTGGGCCCTGTCATTGGATCTAACCAATGCCTTTATCCCCTGTGCCATGTGCCCTTAACTTCAGTGATTGTATGTCCTTGAGGACACATGGCACAGTGGATAAAGGCGTTGGTTAGATCAAGTGACAGGACCCAAAGAGTGTGAGTTCAATACCCAGTTAAGGCAGTGGAGAACTCGGAGAGGGAAATTAACAGAGATAACTGACATCCATCAAACATGGCATGTGGAACTAGAACAGTCTACCCCAGTGAGTGAAATAAAGGGTTCAGTTCGACATTCCAACCACCTGAAGAAGGTTGGAGCATACAACAGCTGAAACATTGTGATAAATATGGCAACAAAGATGAGGACAATAGTCCAAATAATGTAAATAGTGTACATAATACCTCATCTCAGAAATATAGACAGACTAGGCCATCAGAATCAATTCTCTTAGCTTTATTAAAAAACAAAAAAGAAAAAAAAAAGAATTTAAGAACAGTTTTAGTCAAGTTTAGTTGGTTGATCTTGTTTAGTGACTTATCAACCTCTAAATGTTATTTTATGCTTTCACCTGGATATCTTGTACAGAAATTTTTATGCTTTCAGGAAAAAGTTATGTTTTTATAGGAGATATATATATATATATATATATATATATATATATATATATATATATATATATTTGGTAATTTTTTATTATAAAATGTATTTTTACATTTTTTTTTTTTTTTTAGTGTTGCATTGATTGACATTTTGCTCTAAAACTGTACTGTTAGTCATTTTATTACAAAAATATACAGTGGCTTTTTTTTTCTTGGTATCACTATTTCCTTATAGCTGGGACCCTAACAGATGCCACCCACCACAGGTCACAGTGGACCTGGGAACAACAGCAATTAAGAGGTGGTTCTACGGTCCTCAAAACCTCCAATCTCCTAATCAGAGGCATTACTGCTGGATGTAGTGTATTATCATATCCCGTATGATCAACAATTTATGCAAACCATAGGATTATCCTGAACCTCATCAACAACTCGAACCCCATACTGATCAGACCGATTTGTCTTTAATGGCATATCAACTCCTTTAGAGGTCATTTAAATGCCAAAATCTAATTTTTTTTGGAAGTAATAAAAATATGATTTATGTTATTGAGTGAGGTGAAAGTGGACCTGGGAACATCAGCAATTAAGACGTAGTGCGACACTCCTTAAAACCTTCTGATCAGAGGCCATTCTGCTGGACGTAGTTTATCGTCAGGTTACCCGGCACAGTTGCTTTGAAATTGTACCATGGATACCATGTAAGCTACTAATGATACAGTCACATCTGTTCAAATCTAGGGCCACCTCACTTCCATTTGAGGACCCCATTCCCTGATTGACCATGTCTTCAGGAATGTAGGTTAGCAAGGCCATTTAATCTATAGTTGGGGTTGATGGTCGTTGACCGAGAAGTTCGCCCACCCTTTAAGAACTCGTTTTTTTTGTGTGGCTGGAGTCCCACTTACCTTCCTCACCAGACCTGGGTCTGGTGGAGGAATCTGTTTAATCAACAACCCTCTGCAGGTTTTGAATTCATAGTTGCCTTTCTCCTAGACCTGTTGCCACCAAGGCTATAGAACCCAGTCTGTCCTGCTATTTACCCATAGCTGGTTTGGTTAATGGCATATGACCTCCTTAAATGTTATTTAATGTGAAAATTTTATTTTCTTGTGAGCTTTGGTAATTTTTTTTATTTTTTTATTTTTTTCCCAATAATCTATTGCTGGTAATCATTTTTTTATTTTTTTCCCAATAATCTATTGCTGGTAATCATTTTTTTATTTTTTTCCCAATAATCTATTGCTGGTAATCATTTTTTATTTTTTCCCAATAATCTATTGCTGGTAATCATTTTTTATTTTTTTCCCAATAATCTATTGCTGGTAATCATTTTTTTATTTTTTTCCCAATAATCTATTGCTGGTAATCATTTTTTTATTTTTTTCCCAATAATCTATTGCTGGTAATCATTTTTTTATTTTTTTCCCAATAATCTATTGCTGGTAATCATTTTTTTATTTTTTTCCCAATAATCTATTGCTGGTAATCATTTTTTTATTTTTTTCCCCAATAATCTATTGCTGGTAATCATTTTTTAAAATTTTTTTCCCAATAATCTATTGCTGGTAATCATTTTTTTTAATTTTTTTCCCCCAATAATCTATTGCTGGTAATCATTTTATTTTTTTTTATTTTTATTTATATATGTATTGCTGGTAATTTTTTCCAATTTTTACATTTTCATGTTTTGTCCGCAGTTTGGGGGGGTTCACAATTTGCCCATAGCTGGGACCCTTACAGGTGCTACCACCCTGGGTCAGGGTGGACCTGGGAACAATAGCAATTAAAAAAAAAAAAATCTTCAAAACCTTCCAATCAGAGGCCTTGCTGCTGGATGTACCCATAGCAGAGATAGGAGTGACGGATTTTGAGGGTACTTTCACATAAATGTAATGTACTAGAGTGGGACTCAAAATTGGCTCTCCAATTCTTCAATGTGAGCGACTATCAATTACTCGACAGTGCCTCCAGAAATACCCCTTTTACATGGCTATCCAGAATCTGCGGGTTTAGCATATAGGTCGGAGAAAGTGAAAAACATCAGGACTGATCTTTGACTGGAAAAGGTTAAAATTCAGGGAAGCATCCACATAGGACCCTATTCCTTGAAGTAGCAGTTATTCGTAGGGGGTAAAAATGAGTAGGACTTTGTTCCTTACATCTAGAATATGGAGAAAATGAGGGTGATTTGACTGTGAATGTACCAAGATAAATCCTAGCAGTAACTTTACAGCAGCAAATGTTGAACAATTTCCTCAAAGAAGAGACAAGGCAAGAGATGTGGTTCTACAGAAGGATGCTGAGGATATCATGGACCAAGCATGTGAACAACAATGAGGTCTTAGAGGCACTATTTACATTATTCGGACTATTGTCCTCATTTTTGTTGCCATGTTTATCACGTTTCAGCTGTTGTACGCTCTGGCCTTCTTCAGGTGGTTGGAATGTCAAACTGAACCCTTTATTTTGCTCACTGGGGTAGACTGTTTTAATTCCACGTGCCATGTCTAATGGATGTCAGTTACTTCCTGTTAATTCCCTCCTTTCAAAGTTCTCCATCGCCTTAACTAGGTATTGAACTCACACTCTTTGGGTCCTGACACTGGATCTAACTAACACCTTTATCCACTGTGCCTAGTGTCCGTGAGAAATATAGACAGATACTGGAGGTCTTAGAGAGGATGCAAACAAGGAGGCTTATACTTAATATCAGGAAGAGGCAGCTGAAGTTTCTGGGACACACAATAAGGAAGGAGGGCCTGGAGAATCTGATACTCACAAGTCGAATAGAGGGACAAGGGAAAACAACGAAAAAAAAAAAAAAAAAAAAGCTCATTTGAACATTTGCCATGGAAATAGCAATAGGCTTGCAACACTGAAGCCTCTTTCCCTGCAGATAAGGTGCTGGTAACCTCCGAGATGTGTCTCACCTATCTCGGGTTCCCCACCGCAGCTTTATCGACCAACTTTCAACTGCCAGGGCCCAAACGTTTCGTCAGACATGAGATGAAAAATAAACATCTTTGTAGACAGATTTACAGCCACATGTCATTAAAAGGAATTACATGCCAATTAGAAAGAGTTTATGTGA
>CAHIKZ030003109.1:1782500-1885000 GCA_903632075.3 Acanthosepion pharaonis | reverse complement strand
TAATTCCGAGAAATATATATATACCAAAAATAATCACATGTCGGGTAAAAAAAAAAAAAACTCACTTCAAACGGTTATGCAACAGGGAAATAATTAAAAAAATTCTGAACAAGTGTAATTTAGATAATACAAATTTCATTTGCATCTGTAGATAAATGGAAAAAATTGTAGGCATCAGTGTAGACTTAATACGTGCCATTAGATGCTTTATTTGCTAACTTATCTTGTAAAAGGTATGACAGTGACATAATTGACTTCTGAGAAGTAATTCTATTTACAAATTTACGAAAAATACAGAAAACTTAATTTTGCTGGGATAATAAAAAAAAAAAAAAAAAAAAAAAAAAAAAACCACAAATAAAATCCCCTGCCAAAATTAATACAATTAAATAGAAGAATTCATTTTAAACTTTGTTTTCAGAAGTATGAGAATTGTTAAATGAAAATAAAATAAGACAACCTATACAAAAAAAAAAAAAAAATAAATTTAAAGACCATTTTGAAGAGAATCCTTTGAAGACTCAAGTTGCAAATTCAAATCTCTTGGAAGACCGACATTCTTATTTCCGACTTACTACCAACTCATTTCCTTCAAAAGTAGATTTAATTAACTCCATAGATTAATAAAAAGACAAAACTTGCCAAGTGAATACAGTAAATAAGATGGTAGATTGAGCAAGTCTGTTGCTCAAGTTCTGACAAATGAAACGAGGACTTGGCTGACAAAGGAACAGGATTTGATGATCACTGTCGAGGCCTATTTGGAATTCAATCAGGTATCGAGTAGCTTCTGGCACAAATACAGAATCTATGTATTCAATGGCATCATAACTAATAAAATCGCTGCCAAGTGGCTACAAGAAATAAAGCCCACAAAGACAGTAACAAATGAAGTAGTTCAAAGGTCAAGGTCAGAAACAGATGATGTTTGGAATGGTAATTCAAGACAATCCGTATGGTAATGAAATCAATGATTACCCCCTGTCGTACCTCAAGATATATTTCAACCACATATAGAAATATATCCCAAGTGGCAAAAAAAAAAAAAAAAAAATTATTACAATATTATTTATTATTATACAGTTCCCTTTTCAGCACCCCCTTCAAATTCCTCCCTCCCCATTTGGGGAGGTGTGCCCAAATATCGTTACTAATATTGATTTTCAGGTTGGCTGACTTTAAACTTAGCTCCAACTGAATGGCAAAAATTCCCAGTAATGAAATACACAGTCAAAGACTGGTATTTACTGCTAGTTTCACTATAAACAGGTAATTGTGGTAATTTCTCTATAAATATATATTTTTAAACTTTCATAGGGTTTTGTTTTTGTTTGTAGGGTGGGGCACTATTTGCTTATAGCTGAGAGTGTAACAGATGCTACCACCTTGGATTTGGAGGAACCGGGGAACCAAAGCAATTAAGAGATGGTTTCATGCTCCTCAAGACAACCAATTTCCCCACTCAGAGGCCATGCTGCCAGATGTAGTTTATCGTTATACCCAGGACCACATCCTAAATGTTGTAAATGTGACAAAGATGTGGAAAACAGTTCAAACAATGTAAATAGTTTGAAACACTATCTAGCTGAAACCTATTGTACCCATGCTAATACCACAAGATCGGACATGATTGTTGATCATGGCATTACTAAATGAGCTCTGAAGGATTGGTAGCATGATGTGCACCAACAAATCACATTTCCTGTTGTTTTGGGATGATGGTAGGGCTTAGGTGTGGCATAGAACAACCATAAGTTGATGGATACCAGTTGTCAACAAGGCACTGTTCTGAATGGTTGGGGTTACAAAATGGTGTGAGGTGTATACAGGTAACAATGGTTAGGTCTGCTTGTTTGCCTAAACACGTCATTGACCACTGTGTGGCAGTGTCCCATCATGTGTGGTTCAAATTGGTGTTTGGGAGGCTATGGTTATTGAGTCTCCACAGCTTTCTTCAGGCAAATATACCAAAGTCACACCGTTACTTAGTAAAAGTCAAATCAGCACTCTTCACTAGGAGAAATGCTTTCTTCTTGTGATAAATAGCACAAAGCACATGGATTGTGTGTGTGTGTGTGTATATATATATATATATATATATATATATATAAAAAATAATATAATATATAGTGAAAATGAAGGGAGAAGGTTTAGCGAGTGTAATAGACCCCCTAGCATGTTACATATGTGTTTGCTACAGAGCAAGAAATTCTTGGCAAACTTGGACATTAACACAGATAAAGCCCCCCCACCCTCCCAAAAAAGACAAAAAAAAAACCCAAAACAAAATAAAAGACAATGCCTTTTCTTTGACACTTATTTTAATGACCTACACTTCTTGGCAAGTTTTGTTTCAAAAAGTGATTATTATAAAACCTAAATAAATGAAAGTGAATTTATACATTTTTTTATTCTTGAAGGTTTACAAAAATGTTAAACACTTCATTAGATTGTTTATTTACAAGAATAATTTCATATTTACTAGATTCCAAAAAAACTGATACAAGTTTATTAAAACTAATGCAATATTTATAATTTACCAATTCATAAAAGAAAGAAATATGAAAACAATATTTTTCATTCATAAATTTATAAACATTTACTAAATTATTAAAATACATGAACCAATTATAATGAAATCCTTTACCATTTTATAAAGTTTGAATCAGCAATGTTTTGCCAACCATTTCAATACTCTAATGTAAATAAACAATTTAATGAATAAATTGTCTTATTTTTGCTGTCACTCCTCAAGAACAATTAAAATGTATAAATTTACTTTCAGATGTTTAGGTTTTATTACAATTCTAATAAAACAATAAACATTGCTGAAGAGTGAAGTTAAAGAAAAAAAAAAAAAAAAAAAAAAAAAAAAAAAAGTGTCATGGTGGGGGGAGGATTCTCTTGTTCTTGTAACGGCATTCACCCGGGGTGGATTGAGCCGGCTCCAATATTGGAGTTTCATGGGAATTTGGAATTCACAAGCAGTCCTCAACCAGCATGTATAGCACATGAGATTTGATTATAGTGGTGAAGGTTTAATGCAGGACCATTCATACTTGTTGAAGGGCCGAATACAGAGACCTGGTGCACTACGTGCCACAAGGTCCCCAAACGACCCTCCTCAGGTTTTGAATTCAGAGTTTTCCTTCTTCTAGACCAGTTGCCATCCAAGGCTATAGAACCCAGTCTGTCCTGCTATTTACCCATAGCTGGAGGGAGAAGGAAAGGATTCACACCTTTCCCAAGGGTATTAGCATGTAAGTGAATGTAATGGATTCAACTGGAATTTGAACTCGGCTCTGCGATTCCTCAATCCAAGCTGCTATCCATTACTCCACCGGTGGGGGAGGGAGTCCTTTTTGACACTCCATCTTTTGCAAACATGAAGGTCCATGTTTGCCAAATTCTTGATGAAGAATTTTGGAGGAAGAATTTTTTTTTTTTTTTTGTATTTTTAAACCAGGATATCTTTGGCTTTCATTATTTGCCGTTTTGTCAATTGACAAACTCCTGAAAAATAAGAAAAAAAAGTGTGTGTGTGTGTGTGTGGGGGGTTACTGCTACATCCTGTTCCTTTCCTCGTGAGACTTGTAATGGTTAGACACAGACAAATATATCTTATTTCAGATTATATATTTGTCATCCACAGACAGACCGTTTCACTATATCACAGCTCATCAGTGTGGCTAGACATCTGGTAGCCTCTAGCTAGGATCAAAACCTGGCTGAATTAGCATCAGTCAGAGATTCTACTCCTAGGTAGTTGGCGCACGGCAGGGATGAATGTGAATTTAAGCATATTTATTTTTAGATTAACACAGTGATTAGGAGAACATATATATTATAAATTAATTGATTTAAAAATATGGTTTTTTCACTACACAGTTCTAACCATGTTTCAAAAATGGAAGCTAAATTTACATTTAGCACTATTTTGTAAAAATAAAAAAAACTAAGAACACCGGATTATATATCTTGCTGTTCTTTCTTTATATATATATATATATATATATATATATATATATATATATGATTCATTGACATTGTTTTATATATTGATTCATCCTCAAAAAATAATTTAAATCAACTTAATAAACAAAATGAACTCATGCTAGCCTGTAGTAATAGAAAGAAATTACTCTTGAAATATTTTAATTCTGGATACATATATATATATATATATATATATATATATATATATATAAAAAAATACAAATTTCACTTTCACATGCCATATTTTACGTTATATTGATTACCCCACTTTAAGCATTTTAACATATATTTCCACTCAGTGTCAACCAGCGTTCCTCTTTTAAACTTGCTTCAAATTTACATTATTCAGACTATTGCCTGAATCTGTCACCATATTTATTACATTTCAGCCGTTGTACGCTCTGGCCTTCTTCTGTTTTAGTTCCACGTCTAATGGATGTCAGTTAACAGTTATCTCCTGTTAATTCCCTTCTTCAAGTTCTCCACCGCCTTAACCAGGTGTTGAACTCACAACTCAATTCCTGGTTAAAGTGGTGGAGAACTTGGAGAGTGAATGAAGCAGGAGATTACTGATAACTGACATCCATTAGGCATGGCACGTGGAACTAGAACAGTCTACCCCAGTGAGCAAAATAAAGGGTTTGGTTCAACATTCCAACAACCTAAAGAAAGCTGGAGCATACAATGGCCAAAACATTGTGATAAATATGGCAAGATGAGGACAATAGTCCAAATAATGTAAATAGTGTACATAATACCTCATCTAAGAAATATAGACAGATACAAATTGATTTGAATTCTCCAAGGAGTTCTGCTTTTAACTTAACACCATTAAATTTCTCAAATGTTCATAGAATTAATTTACTGGAGTGTAACAGATATAAAAAAAAAAATAAAAATTTTCCTAGAGAACGAAAGAAAGAAAAAAAAAAAAATTTTTTTTTAAATAATTTCATTTGTAAGGAAGTCCTGAAAGTTTCATTAAAATCTAACAACTATTTGATTTTTGTAAGAATGCATTTCCCACTGCAAAAGAGACAGTAAAATTTGCTATGCTAATTTATAGCCCATCCACTGAATCAACAAAAAAAAAAAATTTTTTTAACTAAAATGTTAAACATTCAAAGAAGAATTGAAAAATATAATGATCAGAAAATACTTTGATCTTTCCTCTTAATAACAAGATTTTGACAACTGTTTTGATCAAGCTTGGGTCATTTTTATTTTTTTTTAATTTTATTTTTGCCATGGTATACTTTGCTTTTTCCAGTTTCCAGTGACGGTACCTAATTTTAAGTAACAAGCAGATATTTGTTATGATTGTCTGCGATAATATATGCTTGATTTTGTAGCATATTATAAAAGTTTCAGTAAAAAAAAAAAAAAAAAAAAAAAATTACATAAATAATAAATGCTATTATTCAATTTTCTGTGATATTCATAAACTTGTCAATTTCAACAGAAATGTTTCCAACCAGAAGGAATTTTTCTTGAATAGAAAAATAATTTTTTCTTTTACCTGACTTAAGTCACCTTGTTTTACAGACATTAGAAAAAGAAAAATACTCATTCCAACCTATACCTTTTAAATTTAACCGCAACAAAATTTCTTTGAACAGCCCTAACTTTGTGATGTTCAAATTCAGTTGGAACATATTTTAAACAAGATCAGAGTGAAAATTTTGTCGATGAAAATTCATAAGAATGCCACCAAAGAATCACGAAAAAAAAAAGAAACAAAAAAAAAACAAAAGTAAACAGAAACATTGTTAGCTAGAAGTCTACTGCAGCTGCACTCCCCGCTTTTTCTAGCCCTGAACCATTTCTAGCACTTGTTCAGTCATCCGAGAGCAAAATCAACACAACCTGTACCTACGTCTCTTTTACTAAACGCGAGAAGTGTAGAAGAGCTGCAAATCCCTTCATCAAGGAGAAAAAAAAAAATTTTTTTAAGCAGTGGCTCGCAAAATGCAAATGGCTTCCATTTTCTTGATGAAAACTACATGGACATTTGTACTGAATATAAAACAAGCACATCCCTGCATAAATCAAACATATGCACCAATTTTCAGCACCCCACCCTCAGTCATCATATTTTAAGTAAAGCACTTCCCAATATTCCTGCTCTGCAAAAAGAGACTTACAACGAAGCATGGCTTACGGCTTTATCACATAAACACAGGTCCTTGTACGATCATTCAAATTAAGTCACATTAAGCCTGATCAGTTATTAGATGGGTGACTGCTTGGGAATACCAGGTGCTGTAAGCTTGGATGTGCAGGTGGTGTAATGGATACTGGCTCAGAATTGTTAATCAGAAAACCGAGTTCCAGTTCCCCATTGGGTTAGTTTCGTTCATTTATATGCAAATACCGTTGAGAAAGGTATCGATCTACCTTTTCTTTTCCCAGCCGAGTTGATTAGTAAGACTTGTATCACTAAACCATTATTATTTAATAATTTAAAAAAAAAAAAAAAAAATCTTACAATCTCAAAGATATTTCCTGGCTTTAAATAACCAACAAAGGGTCGATAAGCCATAAAAACTAAACCAATCAAGCAGTCAATTAGAATATGGTAAAATGAAGTTGGACAGTCAGTCCACAGTCACCATACCACAATCTAAGCAATACCTTTATTAACTGGTCAGTTAGTTATGTGTGATATATGCTTAGGCAATCATGTATCTTTCAATACATGACTAACGAGGCAGATTGTTTCTCCCTGCAGTAGGTTGCCATTTCTTTCTGTGGTAGACCAGTTGCTATCCAAGGCTATAGAACACTGTTTTGCTATTTACCCATAGCTGGGGGAGAAGATTTATACTCTTCCCAAGGGTATTAGCATGTAAGTGAATGTAATGGATTCGAGTGGAATTCAAATTCAGCTCTCCGATTCCTCAATCTAAGCCGCTATCCATTACTCCATAAACAAACAAACAAAAAAAAAAAAAAAAAAAAAAAAAAATTAATATATCTTTGTAGTATTGCTTGCAATTTATAGAATTTCTGACTATGTCCATCCATTCTAAATTTATTTTTTGGTTTCAAATATATTTTTTTGACAGGGAAAACCAAAAGCATGCTGCTGACGTCCAACCGCCACATGGTGAATGTGCTGTCCACTTCCTGGCCTTGTGCACATCCCAAGCAACAGAGTCAATAGCAGATACTGACTAGTTTTATTAGTTCTGTTCTAGCTCCAGATGAACCCACCCCCAGCCACCAAAAAATATGGGAAAACTGTTGAAGCCTGTTCACTTAAGAGTTGCATTCAATTTGATTGCTATCATACTACAATGATCTTCAGAATGTACACAAGACAATTGACAGCCTGATGACATATTTCACTGAAACATCCCAGGATATCAGCAAAGAGCCAATGGTAAAAGTAGGAAAGAAAAAAAAAAAAAAAAAAAAAAGGGCTCAAATGAAAAAAGGTCATAACCCCTGTCACAATATTATTAGATGTGGGACGTACGAGAGAAGATTTGAGCGTACCCTCAGATTTCAGTTACTGTGATTTTTCACTTCCTTGTATCACAAATTGACTGAAAAATTGCTTAAAAGTGATAAAAATCAAATGTCAATCAGTAGCCAGCCAAAAAACTGAATTTATCTATAGAACCGCCAAAAACAGTCCTAAAATGAGCAAATCACACGTTTTGTCAAGAAAAGGTCTCCAAACAGCTATTAAAAGTCAATGAAATTGATACAAATGCAGAAAATAAGACCATGTAATGTATATCAGATGAGGTGATGTATCGCAGAGGTTAAAACAAGTATATAAAAAAAACACAGAAATAGCTAAAAAATTACATCCAAATCAGCTGAATGGTGTCTTATGTGCCCTGTATGAGGGACATAGAAATCCCTAATGAACTTATTTATATAATTTTGTCGCATTACCTGACACAAAAGGATCAGCTCAAGTGCTTTTGAAGTCCAACGAATCAACAAAGGCACAAAACTATACCTAAATGAGCCCAATTTCACAAATTTTTCAGGGTTTGTTGCAAATGTAACCACAAAATTATGCAAGCACAAATGAAGATACAAAGATGGGGTGGATTTTGTAAGTGTTCTTTCCTTAAAAACTTCAAGAAAATTTGGTCTAGTTTCAAAAGAAATGAAAGAACCATTTTACCAGTAGAGTTAATAATAGGGATTACAAGAACCAACTCAGACCGAAAATATAAGGTATGTGAAAGTATATTAAGTGTAAACATCACCTCAGTTTACATATCAATTAACTTTTGAAAGGCATTGTCAACAATTTTTCAGTTGCAGAGAACAAACTTTGTGATGATGATCATCACACATACATACATACTTACAAATTCAAATTATACAACAGTAAGCATTCATTGGATAATAAATCAATACTACTGTGTAATGGACAATTTATAAATCGCAGCTATGTGAGAATTTTATAAATCACAATATTTTCATGTAGTTGATTTTGTGCACTTTTGGAAGAATCGGATCCCAGAAGCTTTCTTGAGTCTCCAAAATTCGCTCGCTGATTGGTCAATGCCAACCAATCAGATTGTCTGCACGTGAAGAATGATTCTTCCCACGCAGCACTTCGGAGTCGATGAGACAGTTGAAACCATGTGCCAATCTTCTCACTCACACCACCACTCACATGCTGAATATTCCCTACACTCACAATCTTTTTCCTTACACAGCAAAACTGTTGAAAACATTTATTACCAGAAACTATCACAACCTTCTTTCTTTCAGTGAACTTTGGAACCCAATAGTTAAAGAGAGACAACTCTTGTTTTACTCAATGCATGCCTTTCTTTCATATCGTTGTTTGTACATCTTGTTAAATACAAATTTTATGTGTAATGATGTCTGGATTATCCACTTTTTCTTTAAGTCAGTTTGGTTTTATAATTTAAGTTAAATTAATGTGGTGAAGTCTGACAACTTCAATGATCAATGTCCCCCTCCTATTCTTCAAGGAATGATTTGATCAGAGGCGACTTGCTGAACATCAGTGTTAGTTGGGTATCGCCAATAATCGTCCTTATCTTTTATTACTCTTTGCATGTGCTCAACTTCAATGAGATTATTATCCAACAATTTATTAACATAGCCAATGTACCATGTAACAAGCTTTTGCTCGTTCCAGACCACCACACACATTTCGTTTACATCAATCTAATATTGTTGTTGGCTCCCAATCAAAATTTTGGAGTTGATGGGTATTTCCAATGCTTTCAAAATATCACTGATTGAAGGTATGTCCACGGAACTTGAAGATCTGGAAGTTGCCACTTGGCGTTCATGTAGCAGTACACAAATTCTCATATTTTCCTCACGAGTCACTCCACGAAGTCAAAACAATTCAGGTGTTGCAACCATGTCAGGTGTTTGCCAATAGTAAGCAAATTCAGTCATCACTATCTTTTCAAAATTATCTGGATGAGATTTGCTTCAATTTGAGCAACACTCGAGCGTAGCCCACCCCATGATTTGTAAGCTTTAAATAACTCCATGATTTAATCCTGCTCATTGTTTCTTTTTATTTAGGCTTTCTTGCAAAAGAATCTTGATTGTGTGTCCATTCTTTTTCTGTCTTCTAAAACGGTATAGATTCTTTTTGTTATGGACTCAATTGCTGTCTGATCTGCTTGATAGAGGGTCATTTCTTTCCATGCTCCCTTTGCCTTAAGAGATTAATTTCTGATTTTCACAACAACTGCTAAGTGGCTGAATTTACCTAAATCTTGTTCAAAGTAAGTTGTTTGTCGGCATGCCAAGCAATTTATTGCATCTGGTTTCAGATGTTTAGTTGCAAACCCATACGCATGACCGCATTGCATTCCAGCTGCAGCATCAATACACACAAGACATTATTTCTTTCTCCGAAACAGAACTCGGCAATATGGGTTAATAGCAAATACCTAATTGATCAAATTTATAACTGGATCACAATGCTGCACTCAGATAATAGCAACCTCAACACTGCTTCATACAAATGTACACTCAAAGTTTGAACAGTCATCATCAGTATAATTTTCTTTGTTCACTTGGGCATTGTTCATATAGAGTATGATCCCGAACCAAAAAGGATACCAAGCATGATCCTGAATCAAAAGGAATGTGAGGTTACATCATAAGTAGTAAATATTAGTAGCAGTTTGTCAATGAGGATCAGCATTTGCCAGTTGATGAGCAAAGTTTTGGCTTTCTTCAAAATGAGCTTGTACTAAATTGAGTGAAATTTGGTGCATCTTTAATATGGAGAACTAATACTTGATAATTTTCAAAATTTAATTAGTTTGGTGATTATTACAAGTGACAGAATTAAGAAATTCTTAAACAGTAAATTATTATTTTTTTTTTTTTTTTTTATGATGCAGCTCAAATTAAGTGCACCTGGGATTGAAAAATCTCCCTAAATTTGGTTCATTTTCAAACAGGACACAATAAAATTTTTGAAATCTTTAAAATGGTAAATAAATTAATGATTCATACTTTTGTTCTTTCTTGAATAAAATCAAAATGAGCACAATTCCATTGATAGATTGTGCAGAGTTTTCATGAAAACATGTGTCCTTGGGCAATAAGAGTTAATAACAAATATCCCACTGATCAAATTTATCACTGGATCACAATGCTGCACTCAAATAATAGCAACCTCAGCACTGCTTCATACAAATATACACTTAGTTTGAACAACACATTCATCATCAGCATAATTTTTTGTTCAGTTGGATTGCTGTGGGTATTGCTAATATTGAGTGTGATCCCAGAGCAAAAGAATGTGAAGCTGCATCCTAAGTTATTAAAGCAGTTTGCAAATGAGGATTAGCATTTGCTAGTTGATGAACAAAGTTTTGGCCTCCACCAAAATGAGCTCGTACTAAATTAAGTGAAATTTGGGGTATCTCTGAAGATGGGTAGGATTACCAGATGACTACCTAATCCCTCACATCACTGCCGTTCAATCTTTACTGGAGTGGCACCTGCTGAAAAACAGTTGTCAAAGCACAGCACTACCACAAAGACATTTTTGTGCAAGTTTTGGACATTGGTGACAAAGTATCACCTAAAAGATTTCCCCAAGTGGCCACCACCTTGTCTATCTGTACTGCTGACTGTGGACAAGGGTCCTCTGCTCTAAACCTCATCCACACTGGAACAGGGTGTCATTGGAACATCAAGAACAGTTTCTTATGGTCAAGCTGGAACCTCAAAGTTCCCTTTTGAATTGGAACTGGCCAAATGGAAAAGAGTCAAGCAGAGAAAGAAGAAAACTATGAGCCTGTTAATAATACATGTTACAGCTTTATGCAACTCGAACCCATACAAAATCTTACACTTAGTGACTCATCTCTTTCCCATCTCTCTAATAATATGTGAATACTCCCCTTCTCTCTTTTGGTATGTAATAGCAGTTGCTGAACACAAAGACAATTAGGTCAGACTGATGACCACAACAATCCAAAGATAAAAATAGATTCTCATACATGACAACTCATGTGACCAGATACAAACAATTGAGTGGGAAAGATTGATAGAACTCAGTTGGGTAACAAATCTAAGGAAACAGAGTGTACATTAAATTCTCAAGTGAATTGACTTTCTGAATTGAACAGAAGAAATGACAACCCCAACTCTCATGAAACTCCAACAGAATTAAACAAAGACGAATCTTGCAGACAATTCCTCTTTTGCTTGTTAAAGTCAAGAAAAACCATACGACCAGACTAATTCTAATTTAACTTAACACTATGTAGCTTACATTAACGTCATAGGTGAATGGTGAAACAGGAGGCACTTTAAAAAAAATGCACGATATACTTAACTGGATGAAGGATCCGAAATGTTATTGTTAAACCTATGACTTACATAGCGTCAAATATTCATAAACAAGTGTATGATTTCTGCAGTGCTGAATCTAAATGACTGGAAAATGAAAACATTGAAGAAAGAACGGATCAAGGTACACTGATACTGCAATGAACAGACTGGTTTGAAATTAAAAGGGACAAAGAGAAACATAAGGGAAAGAGAGAGAAAAGGGAAGAGAGAAAAGCTTATTTTATTTCAGAAGAAAAACTGAAGCTTGTACTAAATTGAGTGAAATTTGGTGCATCTTTAATATGGAGAACTAATACTTGATAATTTTCAAAATTTAATTAGTTTGGTGATTATTACAAGTGACAGAATTAAGAAATTCTTAAACAGTAAATTTTTTTTTTTTTTTTTTTATGATGCAGCTCAAATTAAGTGCACCTGGGATTGAAAAATCTCCCTAAATTTGGTTCATTTTCAAACAGGACACAATAAAATTTTTGAAATCTTTAAAATTGTAAATAAATTATTGATTCATACTTTTAAGTTTTTATTTCCACCCCCTTTAGCCCTCATAAGATAACGTATACATCTTATCACACAGAAATATAAGACACACATCTTCCCATACATTCTTATATCTAAGTGTTTTTTTATGTATTGTCTAGTTGTAATTAAATCTTATTAATTTGTATATTAGTTTGTTATCAGCCCAAAATCGTGTATTTGACCCATCACTGGATCCTTCCACTTTTAGACGAGTTATTTTTTTTTTCCTTTTTGCCTGTGACAAAAAAATGCTGAACATTAAAAAAAAAAAAAAAAAAAAAAAAATAATAATTCCAAGAGAGTCTTACATATTATTGTATTTGACCCTCCTTTACCACTGTGGAGTGGTAAACCTAGGCATCTTTTAGAAGACAACTTGTTTTTTTTTTTTCGTATTTTGTTTTTAGACATTGTGCTGTGGTAATTGGCCACAGACATGACTTCATAATTTGATCTTTCAACATATTTTCCATGTTTCATTGTTGTGCTAAATGTTTCATAGTGATTGAGGAGAAAATTAACCTAGTCAATTAAAACCATAGTTGATTATTTTTCAGACTAAAACATCTTGGTGACTGTAAACTCAAAGTGATAAGAACGTTTTGTTCAAGTGTTAAAAATCAACACCTATTAATTTATTTTGGTGCTAATTAGGCATGAAAATCTCCATTTTGTTTTTATTTGAATTTGTGCAATGCTTCATTCATATACCTCTATTTCATTCGATACTTTTTTTTTTGGTACTATTTGCATGGCTGCAAAAAAAAATATTTTATTCTATCAGAGATGTGAAAGTCGGAAGCATCACTGATTAACGAGTCTCACATTTCTAAACTGCTTTAAAATGAGATTACTTCATTTTCTTTTTGAGGAAACTTTGCTTAATCAAATTCACTTTTTAATAACAGACCAATGTCAACACATCCAATTTGATTATTCAGTCAGTTATGTGCCATGCGTGATACACACTTATGCAATAATGTATCTTTCAACACATGACTGACGAGGCAGATCCCCCCTCCCGCAGTAGGTTGCCATTTCTTTCTACAGTAGACCAGTTGCCATCCAAGGCTACAGAACCCAGTCTGTCCTGCTATTTTACCCATAGCTAGGAGAAGCAGAGAATTCACACCTTTCCCAAGGGTATTAGCACATAAGTGAATGTAATGGATTCGATTGGAATTTGAACTCTGCTTTCTGATTCTTCAATATGAGCCGCTATCCATTACTCCTCTTACATTAACAGACTAGGGTTGTAAAATCTACAACATAGGTGCATTGGTTTTGTTTTTACATTAGAAACAATTAAAAATAAAGAGATTGTCAGGAATTAATACAAGCTTTATTAATAAACTCAGTCAGTTATGTGCGTGGTACACACTTGGGCGATCATCCATCTTTCAATACATGACTGACGAGGCAGATCCCCCCCCACAGTAGGTTGCCATTTCGTTCTGTGGTAGACCAGTTGCCATCCAAGGCTATAGAACCCAGTCTGTCCTGCTATTTACCCATAGCTGGAGGGAGAAGAGGATTCCCACCTTTCCCAAGGGTATTAGTAGCACGTAAGTGAATGTAATGGATTCGACTGGAATTCGAACTCGGCTCTCCAATTCCAAGCTGCTATCCATTACTCCACCGTGACTCCGGTGGGGGGGGGGGGTCCTTTTTGACACACCATCTTTTGCAAACATGAAGGTCCATGTTTGCCAAATTCTTGAAGAATTTTTTTTTTTTGTACTTTTAAACCAGGATATCTTTGGCTTTCGTTATTTGCTGTTTTATCAATTGATAAACTCCTGAGAAAAAAAAAAAAAAAAAAAAAAAATGTGTGTGTGTGTGGGGGGGTTACTGCTACATCCTGTTCCTTTCCTCGTGAGACTTGTAATGGTAAGACACAGACAAATATATCTTATTTCAGATTATATATTTGTCATCCACAGACAGACCGTTTCACTAGCGGATACATACCTTTCTCAAGTGTATTAGCACGTAAGTGAATGTAGTGAGTAGAATTTGAACTTGGCTCTCCGATTCCTCAATCCGAGCCACTTTCCATTACTCCATGATTTTATTATTACACATCCTATTTATTAATTTCACTAAGGTTTTTTTTTGTTTTGTTTTGTCAATACTTTCAGAAAATAGAGATTCTTGATTGAACTGAGATTAAGTGTAAATACTGGTTCTTTTTGAACTTATTAAAAAGGCTGGAGGCCTACAGTTTAATGTGGTGCACACAAGCCATGATTTTTAAAGAGTGGAAAAAAAAAAAAAAATAAGGACGCTTCAGAAAAGAGTCTACTATTGAGCAGGATGTCCAAGGAAAGGTCCGACTTAATATCTTGCGTATCATATATGACCACAGGATGCTAGACTGATAATGTAAGGTCTCAAATGAAAGCCATCTATTTTTTTTCCACTTTATTGAAGAGATTCTAATCTTTGCATCACATGTGATGCACAGAGCTTAGTGTAAATAACTTATTATTTGTATGTTTCTATTGCTGTGCAATAGTTATAAATCTGAAGACAACCATGAACATTTGGATAGTACACATGAAAATGCATTGGAATGGCAAAGGGTTAACACTATGGCCCACTAAGAAATTATAGTTGGGGCCCCACTAAATTTCCAAAAGACCATTTTTTTTTTTTTGTTTTTTTTTCTCCTTTTATTCTTATCCCTGAAATTTTATGTTTTTTTTTTTTTTGGTGGTGGAAATCTCCAGAAGATTGGACTATATCTCTATCTCTCTAATCACTTCTGTGTTCTTAAACAGCAGATGATCTAAATACTGTTGTGGCATCTACTCAGTTGAGCCATTTCCATCAAACAAACACTGAGCGAGCATAGCAGAAGTCATTCAGTCGGATGTGCAAATTCATAGGAGTTTCAGTGAGAATTTGGATTTAAAAGTGGTCCCTAGCCACATGTATACACACTTTGAGGATAGTGCAATCCCGTTTGAATTCAAAGCTTCCTTCTCCTAGAGCAGTTGCCACTCTAGGCTATAAGATTCAGTCTGTCCTGCTGTTATATGCATAGCTGAGGTGGCGGGAGAAGAGCTGATTCATATCTTTCCCAAGGGGATTAGCAATTCCAGTCAGGTCCATTATATTTATTTACGCACAATTACCCCTGGGAAAGGATATGAATCCACCTCATCTCCCCTAGCTATGAGTTAATTAGTAGAACTTGTAACAGTAAATTATCTCCAAATCACACACAAAAATATTTTATCTTTTTTACTCCCCGTGTTTCAACCATGTGGCCTAATCAGGTAGCAAGGCAAATTATCCTTTGCCTGGCGACGTGACAAGACCTCATGGTTAAAACCTAGGAAGTAGAGAAGGTAAAATATCTTCATCTTTTTATAGTATTAACTTTCACTGCAGGTTCAATTTTCTAAATGGTGTATTGAGGATCTTTTTCTTTTTTTGAGACTAATAGTAAGTAATAGAAAAGGAATTCCACAGATGAGAGTAGAAGAGACGGCCACATTTAACTGTTTAGACAGTGAAAGGGTGGGACCATAATGCCAGCCTCGTTGCATGTTTAAATTCATGCAGTCTGGGAACTAGTGAAAGTAGCTCGTCGGAGCAGTTACTGTTAAAATATTTGTAGAAAAGACAGAGGGAAGTGACAGTATGTCTGTGAGAGAGCGACTGCAGATGAGATACCAGATCAGGACCAACCACATTGCTTATCCGTCTGTGGATCTTGTCAAGGACCTTAAGGCAAACAGTGGGGGCACCAGACCATATATGGCAGCAGTATTCCATCCAAGGGTGAATGGCCGATTTATAGATTTGAAAGATGACTCAGGCTAGCAAAACATTTTGGCGCAACACAGGGAACCAACTTTCGTTGCGGTGGATGAAGCAACCGAGTCAATGTAATTGTTCCATCTCAGGTTAGCAAACAGTGAGAGACAAAGCAGTCGCAAAGAGGTGCTCTCGTGGAGTTGAGCATCAGACATTCTAATGGGTGAGGGATGGTTCCTTTTGGTGAGTAATAGAGAGCAGTTTTGTTTTAGAGGCATTAAAGTTAACCAGCCAATTCCTGCCCCAGTTTACAACCAATTGGAGGTCCTTTTTGAGATTGGATGAGGATTTGCTTAATGTTCATTTCAGAAAAGGGTACAGGAATCTTGCTTTTGAGCCATTCTAAAAATGAGGATTTACCTTTAATTCAATACAAAAAAAAGCTGGGAAAATATATTATTAACAATTTTCAACAAACTAAGAATTATAAAGAAATACAAATATTAAGAACTTAAAAAAAAAAAAAAAAAAAAAAAAAATCATTATTTTTTTCCTCTCCTTTAATCACAAGAAACACCAACGCAGGAGAAAAGTACTAAGATTCCTTATTTAAGCATTCACATAAAATTCCTTCATTTTGGATCTGATAAAGCCTTGAAAAGCAAAACACAATCAAATCTAGTTTTAATGAAACATTTTTCCATTTCTTAAAAGCCTGGTCAGGATTCTATATCAAACACAGAAATAGAAATACATCCACAATATATATCTCTGAACTGTCCAAGAGAATAAGTTCAAACATGCCCCATGAACAGGAACTAAACCCTATATGCCCCAATTCCATAAAGGCACGGAAACCACATTTAAATGTTATCATGAAGGCATCCTATGGTCTAATTCATAAGGCACACTTAGCTTAAGTGGCTTTCATGAAGAAGAAGAAAAAAAGAAGCAATTATTGGATTTTAATCTTGTATTAGCCTAATATCAAACATTCTATCTTTAGTTGATAGACTTGTTTGAATGAATAACTCCATTTTCTTTCTCCACCCCCTCCACTTGAAATAGTGAAGTTAATGTCCACTGGCCAAAACCAACAAAATCAAGCTCTTTCAAGGATTGAAACTGAGCTATCTTTGAGGCAGACATTACTTTGACTCTTGGGGGTAGGGGGAAAGAATGTCTACTTAAACATGTAAAATAAACAATTCCTTTAAATGCTTAAATCACTTCACAATGAAAATATAGTTATATATATATATATATATATATATATATATATATATATATTCATGTATAATCTGACATCATGCATAATTTGACCCCTGAATTTTTTTTTTTCTGCATGACTTAACACCTCCAAAAGAAAAAATTACCTGTGTATAGTGCAACCAGTCACCCAAAATGCATTTTTAACCTCTTCAAAAAAAAAAAAAAAAAATTACTTGTTGAACCCCCCCACCTTTTTTTTCTTTTTGGAAAAAAAAAAAAAAAAATCATAAAAACTGGCATGATACTCAAGCATATATGGCAGACAGCATGAAGTCCAAGTGAGAGGTGTTTTATAAAAAGGTTAACTGAACCTTGTTTTGTTATATAGACCTTCATAGCCAGATGGTAAAGCATGCCTGGCTTAAAAGATGATTTTCCATGATGAGATACAACACACACACACACTGTGTCTTATCAGTTTGTCATGCTGACAGATTCATTTCTCGACCTTAAGTGTTAAAGGGATGGAAGAACTGTCCACAAATTCTTCTGATTGTTGTCAATGTTTCAAGTTTTCATTTGATTTCAATTATCAAGAATCAGAGAAACTAAATGAAATTCAAAACTCCTTCAATCATAGTTTAAATCTTTACAATGATTTTGAAATCTTGAAGGTTTGTAGTGTCACATGGACGTAACATTATTTCAGTTTAAAACTGGACACGAATGAATAGTGTGGACTGAAAAATTAAATGCATTTTTAAAATTGTTATTACAGAAAAAGCAATTTTATTGATTTACTGTTTTGACTAAATTTATTTTGATGCATATTGTGTTAGAGTAATGTAAAAAGAGCTTTTTTGCGACTAACTTTCATGTTCTTTGGTCAGAATTATGCTAAGTGGGTCCACAAGAAAGAGTTATGGTTGTATATCCTATACAAAATGGTTTTGAGAGTCTTCAATATTTGTAAACAACGCTGGTTTATTTAGATGATTTTATCTAAATGAGGTCTTATTAATGAGAAAGATTTTTTTTTTTTATAGTAGATAACGAATTCTAGATGCTTATCTAGGTTTTATGTTTATTTTTTTACATAGATACTTTGTTTTTTATCTGAACGCAAAATAAATTATGAACACCTTACAATATTTGGCACAGTTACAAGTATTACTACTCTTAGCTAAATAAGATTTTTTTTTTTTTTTTTTAAATAGAAATTCATTTTAGAAGAGAGATTCAGTATTGCCACACAGCCTAGTGGATTTGAAGTGTAGGTTCATGAATTTGGTGAGAGTAACTGAGAGTTCAATCTCCGAGGTGGGTAAGAAGTAATAACAGACCAGCTCTAAAAGATATCCATAGACAAAAGAAGAATCTATTCCCATAAAACAGATAAAGAATGCCGTTTGAAATTCCTTGAAGATCAGCTGGATTGACAGACACCTGAAGGTGGCCAGTGATTCCAACAGTTGAAATTTTGATAACAATGAAGACAAGGATATTAGTTCAAATATAAATGAAAATTAATTTGGATCTATTAATTGTATCTTTTTTTTTTTTTCCTAATCATAGCTATTTTATATTGATTAAAATACTGACTCCCACTTTTAACAGAAAAGTTTAAACGAAAGCAGCTTTACATAAAGAGTTAATACAGAGTCATTAACAATACCAGGAAAACTTTTTTAAATTGGTATCTACTATTTAAATTAATAGTATCAGAATTATGATAAATACTTTTGTGTTTTGGTACCATTTACATTTCTGACAATAGTAAAACTGTTAATGTACCTGATATATGTATACAGGGCCTGTGTGTACTAACATCCCCTGTGTACTAATCTGATTGAGTGGGACCCAGGCTGTGCTTTTGATCCCATGCCATCTTAATGTCTGCTTTTTTTTCTACCTACATTTACATACATTATAAATTAAATCTCAACTGGCTAGTATAGGATGAAAAATTTTTGTGATTTTGATATCATTCTGGGATTTTTCTTTTTTCATCTCAAATCTGTGAATTTGTTTTGCTCAGGATAAGTCTCAAAAAAAAAAAAAAAAAAAAAAAAAAAAAGTTAAGTTGATGTTAAAAATTGACACAAAATATTGATTTATTTAAGATTGAAAGATCTGATATTACAGGTCTCTAATTTGCATTTAGATACATTGTATTTATTTTCAATTTTCCTAGTTGAATTGTTCCCCTGTCTTGCATATGATCCATTATTGTACATAATTAGGTTAGAATAATATTTGTTTATTATATAAATACTACTTTATAAAAAGTGAGACTTTAAAAATTGTCACAAAACACTTGATTTATTTAAGACCAAATGATCTCTTATGACATTTCATATATATATATATATATATATATATATATATATATATATATATATATATGTGTGTGTGTGTGTGTGCGTGTATTCAATTTTTCTAGTTGAATTGTTCACCTATATTGCATATGATCCGTTATTGTACACAATTAGGTTACAATAAGATTTGTGTTTTCTATGAATACTATCTTATGAAAATTGAGATGTAGTTGAGTGGGAGTGTTCCCCCCCCCCTCCGTATCATAGATTCGGAATTGGGCACGTGACACTTGCACTGGTCCTGATATATTTTTCATTGTAGCTTTATCAGGAGATTTCTATCAAACAGGTGCGTTTAGGTGTTGGTCACAAACAGATAACCTATATTCAAAGGCCTAGTCAAAAAATCACCCATTTGTCTAAGACTGGGCGATTCTTTGGTTACACAATAATTATTTGGGTAAAAATTGCAGATTACGTCCCAGAGACTAATTTAAAAAAGAAGAATCGTTTCAGGTGACAAGAAAAAAAAAAAAAAAAAAAAAAAAAAAAACTGAATATTCTAAAAACAGTATTAAAAATTTGCTGAAACCTATCATTTAGGAGATATTGACAATCTAAGTTGGGCTTATTTTTGTCTCGGCTACAACCCAGCCAACATTTGGTCTTTTCGCTTAATAACAAACGATTTGACTTTAGAACTTTGTTTTTATTAAGTTTCGGGGCCTTTTCAGTATAAAAGTGTAGGTACAAAAAAAAAAAAAAAAAAAAAAGTTTATTATTACAAAAATAGCAGTAAAAATAGTGGAAAGTCTAACTTTTAGGAGGATATTAACAATCTTATTTGGATTCCAAGTACAGCTTGGCCACTGCAGTCTGAAATCTAAAGGCACTAAAGTGTGTTTTTTTTTTATTTTTTTTATTTTTAATTATTCAGGAAATGGGTAAACTTTTGTGCAGTACCGCAAGGGTGGCCGTACTGTACCCAGGACACAAATAAGGTTGCGGTAGATTTCCACACATTTTTAATGCTATTTTTGTAATAATGATCATGCTTGCTTGCTTGTTTATTTTTATTATTATTATTTATTTATGGCGTTTACACATATCATTCCGGGTCCCACTCAGGGACCTAACGTTAGAAATGGCGTCATGATACTTTCCAGTGACAAAAAAATTACATAGATAAAGCTCTTCATAAAGGGTGGGCTGTACGTGTCAGTATTATTATTATTTATTCATTCTCCTCCTCCTCTTTTACACAGAAAAAGGCCCAAAATTTAAAAGAAAGTTTTAAAGACAAATCATTTGTTGCTATTAAGAGAAATGACCAAATGTCAGACGAGCTGTAGTAGAGACAAAAAATAAGACCAAAGATTGTTAATATCTCCTAAACAGTTAAAAAAAAAAAAAAAAAAAAAAAGTATTCCAAAAACAGCATTAAGATTCTGTTTTTGGAATATTTGGACATTTTTTTTTTTTTTTTTAAAACATCAGAAATGTAGCTTGTATGCTAAGGCGGCTAGCTAATCCCTACTGCACAGACCTGCACAGGCACATTTATACAACAAAAAAGAAAGAAAAAAAAAAAAAAAAAAAAAAAAAGACTTACCTGATATGCATCAGGAATATTTAAAGATTCACCAGTTTTTGCAACATGACCAATAATTCCAGTACCCCAGGGAATATTAATCTCCTCCATTTGTTTCAGGCACTCTTCGAATGTTGATCGGGAGTTGACATCAAAGAGTTTAGAAACTAAAATCTTTTCTCCAGAGTAATTATATTGAACCAGGAAGAGGGAGCAGCAATCGGCATTTAATAAAACACTCACATTCTGTAGAATTTTAAAACAAAGAACAGCAACATCCAGTTCTTCAGCTGTGTCTTTGACAAGTTCATACATAAGTTCCTTTTCATCTAAGGCTTGCAGTTCACTACGTGACCTTCGACGGATTGATAATTTAGGAGCTGATGTGACACCTCCTGTTAGGGTAGAGCTGGGTTGGCCAGATGGTGAAACTGGGCCAAGAAATGTCGGTGTGCCACCCACTGTGGAAACCATTGGATTCAGCACACTGCCTCGGTCGAATTCCTGGGATGATATCTTTCTCACAGGGGTGTTGGCACCAGAGTTAGACAGTGATGTCGATGACGAAGCCTCTAACTGACCCGCAGTCAGAGAAATAGATGGCTCTTGTTGAAGAGGGTAAACAGAGTGCAAAACCAACCATTCGTCGACCGTGTATCGCTTGGCTTTGCGTAGAAAATAGTTGTGAACAAAGTCCGGGTGTTCGTCAAGCCATCTTTCCACCCGTTCCTCATCATCACTAGGGCTAGGGTCAGGTAACAACATCTTTTCCACGTCGCCAGGATTAGCGGTATGAGTTTCTGAAGAGTTTGTCATACAAACTGGATCAGACATGCCGCAGTTCAGTCTTTATTTCTCTAACACTTGGTGTGTTACTTCCTCTACAGTACACAAACTAATAAAACACTGACTTCAGTGTTATTAGTAAGGTAACTCAATAAGTAAGCATGGAATTAAAAAAAAAAAAAAAAGAAAAAAAAAGCCGCCTTTTTCAAAGATTAGAAGATACAAGGATATATATATATTTTTTTTTTTTTTAACTGTAATCAAACCTACAGTAAGTAGTTCTTCAACAACGGTTTCCGAATAAAGAATTCAGTTTTATGCGCCATCAATCTGGAAGTAAAAAAAAAATTTTTTAAATTATGAATCATTTATATGAAAGAGAACCCCCCCCCAAAAAAAATTATATATAATAATAAATAATATATAATAATAAATAATATATAATAATAAATATATATATATATATATATATATATATATATATATATATATATATATATATATATATGTGTGTGTGTGTGTGTGAATAATAAAACAGTAGGAAATCACTTTGCCTATATTACCTGAGGATACTGAAAGGTTGAAACCATGGTAGCGTGATTGTTCGATCTAATTTTTTTAATATTCTTTCAACCCAAATAGAACGATGCATTCATTTTTGTGTGTTTTACTTAATCACTTCACATGGCTCAGGGTTCCCCCTTTGTACAATTCTACAACCGTTCGTTATAAGGAGAAGATTCCGTCGACAATTTGAACTCGCATACCTTATCCTTACTAACTAAAAGTATTGATCAATGACAAATTTGTGGCAGATTTAGATATCGATTTTTAGTGAGTAGATGTTAGTTTCATTGAATATTGATCTTTGTTCTTCTATTCATCAACTTTAGTTTCATATGCACACATACACAAAATAAAAAAATAAAAAATCTGATGAAGAAAAAAAAAAAAAAAAAAATACTAGGTTTTAAAATTTTACTGTTTACTTTATGAACTATAAAAAAAAAAAA
This sequence comes from Acanthosepion pharaonis, assembly GCA_903632075.3. Classification (NCBI taxonomy): domain Eukaryota; kingdom Metazoa; phylum Mollusca; class Cephalopoda; order Sepiida; family Sepiidae; genus Acanthosepion; species Acanthosepion pharaonis. The sequence continues at coordinate 1,861,952 of CAHIKZ030003109.1, read as the reverse complement.
ATTATTCGCTGATTGTATGTAACTTCATTGTTTATCATTTGTAGAATTTTTAACATTTTTAATTTAAATAACTGAAAATATAAACTTAAACAGGTGTTTATTGAAAAGATAAAATACAACGTAAGTTTAAAGAGTTTAAAATTTCATTTCAAGTATTTTAAATATTTTTTTTTTTGGAGGGGATTTTTTTTTTTTTTTTTTTTTTAAGAATCGCTGCTATTGCAGCTTTTTTCCTGTTAAATCCCAACGTTTAGATTTTGTTACATTAAGAAGTTTATAATTGTTTTGTAAGCAGTTTTGCTTATAGAAGAAAAAAAAAAAAATCGAAATGAAAGGTGACAACAAGAAAGTAAAACAAACTTAGAGAGGAGGGGGAAAACTTAAAATAAAACTAAAAGTGAGAGGAAACCTAATTATTAAAGTGTGTGAAGAATAAAACTTGCAAATAGTATCAATTAGAAAGACAACGAACTTAAAGCGGTTGGAGGCGGGGGAAGTAATTTTAATTAAAGCTTAAATAAATAAAAAAGTGAAATTAAAAAAAAAAAAAAAAAAAAAAAAGACGGAAGTACAAGTACTGGAAATCACCCACCCATGTGATAAGAGAAATCAATTTCTGTTTATAGTGTTTTTACTGTTAACCAAGGAAAAACAGTTTATAAACAGACTTCCCGAAAGAGAAAAAAAAAAAAAAAAAAAAAAATCACTTTGACAGAGCTTTCTACTATAAATACCAATTGACTAACGTGTCAATAATAAAAAGAAAAACTGTAAAAAAACAAGAAGAAAATAATAAAAACAAAACAAAAAACGAGCACTTAACTGTAAACTAGCTCCCCACATTTGGGGCCTTGAACTAAAAAAAGTCAGCTAAGAAAATTTACATAATACGGATAGAAAAAAAAAGTTACCGATTCCGTGATAACGGAAAGTAGAATTCATTAATTAAAATTAGAAATGAAAAGAATAAGTTAAAAATAATTAAACGTTAAAGAAAATAAAAAAATAAAAAAATATGCCTAACTTTGTTGGGAAAACAACTTATTCGACCGAATTTTGATAAATTCCTCCTTTTAAAATCCACTTGGAATGTTTTTTTCTTTCCTGCTACTTTCACAAGACATCGGAAGAAAAAGAATGCTAATTGTACGTAGTATGTGAATAAGTAGTCGTTTGGCATGAATAATAATAATTAGTTTCTATTAAAAGGAAGGAAAGAAAAATGGCATTTTAATTTGAATGATATAATTCGGAATTAAACGGTCAATTAAATCATGGCATTTAAAAGAAAAAAAAGAAAAAAGGAAGAACTTAATTGTAAGTACTTTTCTGAAGTGGAAAACAGCTTCATGTTCATGTGTGTAGTGTAGTCTCCAAGAGAATCGGTTATGTGGAGGGAGGATAATCAAATTTCTTTTAAAAACGGTTTTTTTTTTGTTGTTGTTTTTTGGGTATTGGAATTATCTTAGTAAGATTTTTTATTCTTTAAATGAAGTCTACATTCTTGCTTCTTAATGAATAGAAATACCTCGAAGGAAAAAAAAAAGTTCGTGTTTTTTTTTTTAGCGATTTTAATTGGGAGAGAAAAAAAAATTCCAAACAGAAAAAAAAAAAAAAAAAAAATCCGAATTTGAAATTTAAAGTAAAGAAAACAACGTTGCCAAAGTTTTCGTTAATTAAACTTTGCGTTTTCATTTTATTCAAAGACATTTGACTATTTTTTTAAAAAAAAAATTAGTTTTAGTAGTAAATTTTAAAAATAGATACGTACATTTTTTTTTCTTGGGTAGTTGAGAAAAAGTAAATAAAAATAAGATACTGAAGTCACGATTGGCAAGAAGAAGCAATTATGAGTTTGGATATATATTTGTTATAAATGTTGTTCCCCCCCCTCTTAACTTCCTTGTTTTTAAGAATTTAAAACATTTAAAAATAAAGTACAGAAATTAATTACTCGCACTTGTTGGTTGATGAAGAGCGGAAAATAAATTGTGTACATTTAAAAAAAATAAACATTGTAATATTGAAACTAAAAAAAAAAAAAAGGAGGAAAAGAGAACACGTACTTTTAGAATAACGTTGTAGCTTTGAAGTAGAATACACAGTTGCGTGAAGATGATTCTCTGGAGATAGTTCACGTTTAGTAGAAGCAGCAGCATCATCATCATCGCCGGTTGTTGCAGTCATAATTAGGAAGGCCATTTCAGTTTGTAGTAGTCGATGATGATGACTATTACAGTCAGTTGTACAACTTTTTTTTCTTTTTTATTTTTTCCCCAGGGGACGAAAGACAAACAAAATGACGTACAAATACAAAGCCGCGTCTCGATATAAGAAATAATTCCGGGATCACCGCCTTCGACAACTATTTAGAAAATCATTTATAAATAAAAACTGTTGTTGTTGAGACTTTCCCTTCCTCTCTCTATCACGCGCCATAATTCAGGCCGTCTCGGCAGGTAAGCCTACTTTCTCCAAAAGAAGCAATCCGATTGGTCCGTTAATTCGACCACGTGATCTCTTACTTCTATTTCCACCCCCCCCCCGTCACCCTCCAATACTTCATCGGAAAAAAAGAAAGAAAGAAAGAAAAAAAAAAAAATGAACTTATTTCCCCTCTGAATATAAGGAAGCTATTGTTTACAAACCCCCTGACTGCTGTTAAAAACAGATAACGTTTGAACACACACACAAATCTATCTATAAAAAAGAAAAAAATAGAAATGCTACATTGTCCACAACTGTCCGGAATAAGTTTAGGGAGCTTAGCTTAGCTTTTCTATCTTTTTTTTTTTCTTTTTTTTCTTTCTTTCTTTCTTTTAATTAATGGGAGTAGAAATGTTTCAAATGAAGATATCGAATTTTACGATGATCTGTCAGACAAAAAAAAAAAACAAACAAAAAAACTAACCACTTCTCCACATGGAAACAGTAAACACTCTCAACTCAACTTTATTTATTTGTAACAGTGAGTAAATTCTATGAAGTTCTTTGTTTTTAACTATTAAGAGTCTAAAAATGACACCCCCCAAAAAAAAAACGGGAATCTATCTACCCCCACTAAGGATCGAACTTTCTAGTGAATAGCGATTAAATGATCTGCGGGTCATTTCGCTGACTATTGCTCTCCGCGTTTCTATTTAGTATTTACTATTATTTTCCTTTTCGTTTTAGTTAGACACACAATCTCATACGAGATTTCTATAGAGTTTTTAGACGATAGAGTAGTCGTTGTGTATGACAGTGTAACGGATATCGACACAGACAGTGGAATCGGTAAACCAAGTTCAAATTCCGGATTATTCTATCTATTGCGTTTACTTTCGCACACATGACCTTGGAGAAAGACGTGACTTCTCTTCTCCTTCCACCCTAGCTATGGGCTTTTTAGCCTTGCGTAGCAACCAGTCAAAACCAGCAGCAAAACACTTAATTCTAAACTGTGGAGAAAGCAACAGGAAACAAGTTGAGTATCTTCCCTAAGAATCCACAGCAATTCTCAGATAATAAAGCAAGGTAACGTTTGGAAAGCCATGATCGTCTACATACTCAAGAGACATAGCATTAAAAAAAAATTAATAGGTTAACTAAAATTAAATGAGTTCAGCAGGCAACCAGTCAGAACCGAATTTAGTACCGTATTTTCCGGCTTACAAGACGCACCTTTTTTCATAACAAAAATACCCTGAAAAATGCATGTGCGTCTTCCAAGACGAATGTAGGGCAACGCCCAGGCTCAGGTAAGCTTGGATGTCACCTAACTGGCTTGACTGACAGGGACGTGGATTTGTATGTTGAGTCATTACACTATAATATTAGCTGTCTATCTAATTCAGTCTTTTACATGATGTAACTTCAGTATTTAGCTGTTACAAGTATTTCTAAGACTATAAACCTTCCTGGAGTCGAGCCACAAGCTTAAAATGCACTTAATGTTTAAAATGCAGGAGCCTTTCTGCTCTTGACTAGTATGTTATTGCCATACAAACAAAATCGGACCAGTGATTAATGTAAACAATGCGTGGCACCAGTATGCGAGAAACGCATGGTGAATGTGTTGTATGAGAATGACTTTTTTTCTCTTAGAAATTTCTTTCCAAAATTAGGGTGAGTCTTCCACGCCGGAAAATACAGTACCTATTTATATGCACGCCCACTTGAAAGCGATGTGACACAGAGACAAGGTCAAGTTTAAAGTGGTAGCCCATGAACTCGGGACCAAACCTTCTCAAGTTCCCTTGGCTCTCCCTTATTCTGGGATGCCCCAAGCGCCAGGTAATGACCATAGCTCCCCCATAATTTCATTTGGCAAATAAATATAAAACTTACAAGGTTATCAATGGTAATGCAACTTTTTGAACACCCTGTTGTTTCCAGTAGTTAAACTGAGTTAAATCTCTCTTAAAGGACAATTGTATTGGTATTCACATTTTAAAAATTAAGCTAGCGTGTAAACATTTCAATCAGAAGCTTGTTAAAAAAATCTAGCTAAATCCAGGATAAAAATAAAATGTAAAAAAAAAACCAAAAAAAAAACCCGCCCCAAATAAGATCTTATTTAAAATCCCGAGATATAAAAATAATTTTCAACCAATCGCCGTTGGTTTGTCGGAGTTAGCTCCTCCTTAATTCCCTAATTGTTTACTAGGGGACGCTCCCCCTACACTACTGGGCGACTTCTTGCCTCGTTCTCTTTCAGCAGATACATTTAAAAATGTGATCTCTCGCGTAGATCAGCGTTTTTGCCCACTTGTGGGGAAACGCCGTGAAACGCACATATAAACACACGTACGAACATTCAGCAAAATACAAACTCACACGTTCACACACAAACACAAATGTTGATGTCTTTGTCACTTGTAAATCTTGTTTAATACATTTATTTGTTGACATGTATATATCGGTCTTGTTTGTTTTCTTTACATCTTCGGTTGGACTCAATTTGAGTCCGCCATTTTCTTGTAGGTGGACCTTCTTCTAGCAGGAATAAACACCATGTGTTCTTAATTCAACAACACTCAAACCCACGCAGTCCTATACAGGTTTATTGATTTATTAAGAAATATACACTTGCGTGTACAGCCTTTTGGTTTGGTTTGGTTTGTTTTGCTTTACGGTATATCAACCTCAATGGGTCATTTAATGCCGACAACATTTTTTTTCTGGTAATATTTTTGTTTTGTCAAAAATCTATTTCTGTTAATATTTTTTTCTCAAAAATGTATAGCTGGTAATATTATTCTTTCAAAAACGTATAGCTGGCAATATTATTTTTTTCAAAAACGTATAGCTGGCAACATTATTTTTTCAAAAACGCATAGCTGGCAACATTATTTTTTCAAAAACATATTATCAGAGGCCTTGCTGTTGGACGTAGTTTATCGTCATACCTAGGACGCTGTACAGCCTTTTATTTGCTTAAAAAGTACTATATAATTACTATGTAATCATCATATTATAATACTGTTCTCTAAGACAATCTACCCAACATCGTGACAATATGTACACCATGAGATAACGCAACTGGGTTTTAAAACTGTGCAGTACGGAAGAGGGCAAGAGTCCCACGATTACTGTCTTTGAACTCGAATTTGTTATTGCGAGATCACAAGCCGATTCACATTTTAACCCAGTAGAAGCAAGTCCCAGGATAAAAAATAAAATTTAAAAAAATACGCCCAAAATAATATCTAAATTAAAATTTAATTTTTACAGGCGTAACATAAAAAGAAATCCCGAAATATAAAAAATAATTTTCAACCAATCGCCGTTGGTTTGAGTAAAAAAAAAACATTTATGGGCAAACTGCGGCCCTCAAGCCATATGCGGTCCGTTTGGCTTTAAGAATGGTGCGCTTAATTTCTTGAGAAAAATAGCATTTATTAAAATTTTATTTGTTTTGTTTCGTTCTCAGTTGTTCACTCAAACTCTCTCAGCCATATTCAGTCACGTGGGGCGGATTTTGAATTAAACTATTGCGCATGTTCCTCCTTAGCCATGAGCTGTTATAAATTCTAGTAAATTTTTTTTTTTGTATCCCTAAAAATGTATTGCCCGGGGCAATCAGCCCTCTGGCTCTGCCCACGCTACGCCACTAGGCATATCACATTTATAACAATTATTAAGTACAATGTTTCCGGAATTTTGTAACCTTTCATTTCTGGTCACATTTTCAGTATTCTAAATCATTGGAGATGTTTACTATGGAAGACCATACGTGTAAATATCTTTTACTTTAGAAACAGGAAATGTTCATAAGAATGTTTTCTTTGAATATATTTTTATAAAAAAAAAATATTTGTTGTATTTTCATATCAATAAATCAGATGTAGCAACTTGTGTTAATCACATTGTCGTCAGTAATAATACGATAAATAGAGAGTTTGATCAGATCGACGAGGTCCAATTGGCGGCTGTTTTAAAAAAAATACCTTGTCTGTTGTTAACTGGGGCAAAGAATGGCTTGTTAACTTTAACGCATCCAAAACAAAATTGCTCTCTATTAATCATCTGAGAGACCCCATTCTGTTTTCCATCGGGATAGCTGATGCTATCCTCCAGGAGAAGTAAGATAATTGCTTCAAAAAATGAGTTGTTTTGGGTATGATCTAAAACTACATCCAACTAGGGGACAGAATTAGTGTAGCCTGAGTCATTTTTAGATCCTTTCATACTGACACAGGTATTCCTTGATCCTACACTGTCTATAATCTTCAATAACGACCTTCCCAATGACATGAGCTCTCAACTTGACATCTACGCTGACGACTCAATCATTTACTCCTGCTTTAATAGTAAAACTGATCACTCCGACAAGATCAAAATGGCAGCTTCTGTTCAAAATGACCTCAACACCATCATTAACTGTGGCAAAAGAATGTTAACCCCCCAGAACCAAACTTCTCTCAGTTAATCATCTGAGAGACCATTCCATTCTTCCATTAGCATGGCTGATGCTAACCTCCAGGAAAATGACTCATTGCGCCTTCTCTGGTTAACGTTCTCGGATTTCATGAAGTTCAAAGACTATATTGAATCCATTGCTAGGTCAGCTGCTAAGAAAGTTGGTTCACTGTGTCGTACTAGACAATATTTCTCTCCTGAATATATCGCGTCCTGGGTATGACTATAAACTACATCCGTGTCCTGGGTAAGACGATAAACTACATCCGTGTCCTGGGTAAGATGCTAAACTACATCCGCGTCCTGGGTAAAACGATAAACTACGTCCAACAACAAGGCCTCTGATCAGAAGATTTTGAGAAGCATGGACCCACCTCTTAATTGCTGGTGTTCCCAGGTCCACCCTGATTTAGGGTGGTAGTATCTGTTAGGGTCCTAGCTAAATAGTTATTCCAAACTGGGGTCAAAACACTATGAAAGGGAAAAAATAGGTTTAAATACCAGAAATACTTTGTAAAAAAATATTTCCAGCAATACATTTTTGAAAAAAAATATTACCAGCAATAAAAATGGTGTCGGCATAAAATAACCCATTGAGATGTTGATATGTCTTAAAACAAACCAATCCAATCCAATGCAATCCTGAATCTATCATATGGTCCGGTGATCCTGTTTACTAGAATTTATAACAGCTCATGGCTAAGGAGGAACATGCGCAATAGTTTAATCATATCCATAAGTCTATGCCTCGAATATTGCTGCCACATATGGTCCGGTGATCCTGTTTTATATTTAGTGATTCTTGCTAAAATCTAAAGACGAATCAACAGTATTATTGGTACTGATCTGGCATTTCGGCTTCAATCACTTTCCGAACGTCGTAAAGTTGCTTTCTTGTGCCTTTTCTATAAATATTTTCATGGTAATTGTTCAGATGAATTCTTTGGTATGGTACCTGGACATTATGAATTTAAGCGAGGTACTATATCAAGAAGGTACCATCGGTTTAATGCTGAATTGGCTAGATGTAACCGTAACTTTTATGTTAACGGTTTCTCGCTTATGGAACTCTGTTCCTGCTTCTTGCATTCCACCCAACTTTGATCTTCAAAAATTTAAATGCAATGTCAATCGTTATCTACTGTCCTCCCGATTACTCTTCTATTGTTCTCACTCCTCAATAATGCGTCTGTTTTCTAATTCTCTCATACCAGTGCCGCTTTGAGTCTTAGCGGCTTTTCTACCTTACATAGGATAAATTCTTTTCATACTAATCTTCAGCCAATACAAGGACTAAGAGCCTCTCAAGGTAGAAGGTTACTGTTTCGAGTTGTATTAGCACAAGAAAGGACAAGCGTTAGAAGTATAGAATTGAAGTAGACACTAAGAGGAACTGGAAACCCAGTCCTCAACAGGAAACAAAGGATAAAGCTCTACTCCTGTTGAAAAGACTAGAAAGGAGTGTGAACCGGGCGACATGCAAACCTATCTACTCGTACTGAGGAAAAATAAATAGTAAAAGACATTTATGTGTTTTAGGAGAGGCTAGAAGTATAGAGTTGAAGTAGACTTTAGAAGGAACCGGAAACCCAATCCTCAATAGGGAAACATGGGATAAACCTCTACTCTCGTTCCAAAGACCCTGGAGGAGTGCGATATCGGAGGATTACCGAAATTGTCTACTGCTATTGGTATCAATAAAAAAAAAAATTAAAATAAACTTTAATTTTTAATTATAGAAAAATCTTTTCTCCAAAGGAAAAAAAACCCGCTTTATTTCATTTCTAAGGCAGATACTTATGTGTTATAGTTTATTTTTCTTTTACTGAAAATGGTTGAAGGTGCCTTCAACGAGAAATTACCTTGAATCTTTTTAATAGTTTGGCTCACCTTATACTGACCCATGTCTCATGCAGCCCACTGCTCGAGAAAGTTCAACCATTCCTGTTCTAAAACATTCGAATTTGTATCTCCTGAAAATAGATAAATAGTTAGGCCACTCAAAAAATAATCATCAGTGCATCTACACAAATTTTGCGGAAGCAACTCCATGACCCTAAAGAGATAAGGGAAGCCAGCTAGAAATTAAAAAACAACAAACTCACCGACAACTGAAACTACATGTCAGCTTCTCTAATTTAATACACTTGCATTTCCTTCTACTATAAACTGTAAGCGCCATTTTCTAAATGAATAAAATAATCTTTCTCTGTATCAGACGCATGCCCATTTCTACGAACATTTTATATAATAAGGCTACACTGAAAATACATTTTTACAGAAAATTAACTAACACACATCTTTTCATAGAAGAAATTTTGGGAAGATATATAGAAAGTTCTAATGGGATTGCTCTGTAAGAAAATAATTTTTTCCGATTTGCATTTCCCCAATTACGAGCATTACTATATCCACGATATCGTAACATCGGACGGAACAGAATAGCGGAAAGAAAAGGAATGACAAACATACTTTGTTCCCAGACAGAGTTTCAGACCGCTAAGTCTTACACAAAATTATATACAAATATTTACACGTGTCCCACACAGAGAAACTATAACACATGTATACAAAAACAAGCATGTGTAAATGTCGATGAGACATAGGGCCTTACTTGTGATCATTCCCAACGGGAATTCGAGCTGCCGGAGGAATATTCAATGTTTCCGAAGAAGCCATATTTAGGTTTCCCAATGGGGATTCGAGCGGGACGGATTTATTTTGTATGGCAGTGGCAAAGACATGTTTCTCAAACGGAAAACAGTGATTCATGGATATTTCCTAACTGCTAGCCAGAGTTACTATATCTGGTGAAGACATATTTCCCTAAGGGAAAATGTCGCCATAGGCTTGTGAGCTGCCCTTTTGGCCAGCCAGTGTAGATTAGTTTGGATTTGGGGTAGCCGTGAAGAGATGATGCTTCCCGCACATGTTGGTAGACAGTCTCTTACAACATAAAGTGTCTGACTTGTAAGTAAAGGCAGCTTTTTTCTTTTCTTTTCTTTTTCATTTAGTTTTCCTCCCCGGGGTCGGAGAAAAGGCAGATAACACCACTTTTCTTCATTTTGCTAGCATGTTTTATTTCTAGGGAAAAAGAAAACATCTACGTCCTTCCGACTTCTTCTTACCAAGGTTGCCAAATTTATATTTGTTAAACTCAACACCACAATTATTGAAAGTTTACTATACTGTACTAATAGTGATTATGAATAATTAATTACTAATGCCGCTTTACAAGTAATGGGGTGCTTGGAAAGGAGGAAGACATATCCTGTTTCGCTTCACACTGTAAGTGTTGCTCCAGGCATTAGTATATCCGTGATATACTAATACGCAAGGAAGGACTAATTAAAAAGTAAATGAATGGAATTTAATTAAAAAAATGCGTTATCTCTGAAAACATTTTATATACAACACAGAAATATACAAATATGTAATGTATGAATACAGGGGGTCCTCGACTTACGTCGGAGATCCGTTCCTACGGCGCGACGTAACCAGATTTTCGATGTAGGTCGGAACTCACCTACATAAGCACCCAAGAGTCTGCCTTACGCTTGGGAACCATAATGAAGTGCAAAAAGTTCCCTCCAAAATACGACACAAACGAGAGATAGCGAATGTAGCACATTCCAATATGGCGTACAGTCGGTGAAGAAACAACACTGTCTTCCATACATAGCGCCGCTTGACGACGTATTATATTATGGGAGATGGCGCCGTAACCACGAAACGCCGTACGTCGGATCCGACGTAATCCGAGAGCCTTCTGTATATATATATTCGTTATCATTTTGTCCCACACAGAAAAATTAAGACACCTGTGAAAAGAACAATCGGTATGTGGGGGGTATGAATAAAAAAAAAAACGGGAGGGGGGATCTGCAGCTCTGATTATGATTTATGTTCTTAATCAGGGCGCATTGCATTCTGTCGATCGTCGAACAGTAACTGGCTGCTACATCTGCCTTTGCCGTGAGCTAAACTAACCTCACTAACTGGTTGGCAGGCGACCCTCAAGGTTTTATTAAGAGATCGACACATTCGTCCTGTCAAAAGAGAGACAATCGTTTTCTACTTTCCGACAAAAGTATGCTTCTCCTAGTGTGGATGGGAGTTACTTACTAGGACAGATTAGCTTGTAAATTATCAAAATAAAATAATTATTACTGCCCAGATAATAGGCAATTACACAGCAACCCAGTCGTCACAGGGATTTTCGAAGTGGGGTAATGGTTAACGATCTGGTTGATAATTAAGGTAAGCTTAAATATTAATGCAATACTTAAATGCAGCGATCAATGTTGAGTTCTTCTGTAGTTTATTGTTGCCTATCGCATCTACTCTTCCCTCCATATTGTGATGAAGGCCCAATCAAGAGCTTTCCACAGGAGATAGTTTCAATGTCGCTCAATAGAACGCCTGCTAAGCTAGTATTTATATATTTAGTAAATTAATAAAAATTGAAAGAGACATCTGGTTAGCCGACTCAAGAGTTTCGCATCGGAACGCTCGTCAGGCCAAATATCAGATTTCGAATTTATACTCTTTCTGAGCGAACGGATGCTAATTTTAACTTGCAAATGTCCAGTTTGAAATTCTTAATACACTGAAATTTGAAAGTTGCAATTAAAGTTCGATCAATCAGAAAGAGTACAAATATTGCATTTTCAACATCTTTTTCATATATTTTGTTATATTCGTTAAAACAATACGCTAGAATTAGCAGTTTCTCTCTGTTGAGTGCTGATTGCTTAGGAGTAGAAACTCCGACTGACACCAAATCGGTCGGGTTTCGGTCCTGGTTTGAGGCTTTCCAACGTCTAGTCGCACTGAGGAACTGTGATACTGCAAATGACATATATATATATATATATATATATATAGAGAGAGAGAGAGAGAGAATTAATACAAACATAAAGTTTATCATTTAGCTAATTGGTGTTACCTTCAGCATCTCGACGTTAGAGTTTCATGGACGAGCCCTCCAACAATCACTACATCCACTCGTCAGGGGGTATAAAAAATTGACTGTTTATATTTCTCTTTTTCTTTTGTATATGCAATTTTCATTGGTGCAAAGTTACTTTTTTTCTTACTGTGTGTGTGTGTTTGTGCGTGATTATTATTATTATTATTATTATTATTATTATTATTAAATAATGCATATACACAGTCGTCAGAAATTGCTTATTTTTATTGAGAGATGAACGCTAATTCCTTCTAATTTTTTTCTTATATTTTATTTAAAAAAACTGGGATTCTCAGAACATGTAAGCAAGTCCCATGTTTTATGAGACAAAAATCGTTTTTAAAAAGATTAAGTTAATATGTTTGCTTGTATGTGTAGTGTGTGTGTGTGTGTGTGTGTGTGTGTGTGTGTGTGTGTGTGTGTGTGTGTGTGTTCGTGTGCTTGCGTGTAAAATTAAATTTTGGGCTATCGTTAATTCCAAAAAGTGCTCAAAAGAAATTTGTAAAATCGTAAATGACCTAGAACCAGTAACACAAATATATATTTGACTTCCGCTGGCAAATCATCATCATCATCAACAACAACAACAACAACAACTACTACTCTCCTCCTTGTCCTCCTCCTCCTTGTCCTCCTCCTCCTCCGTCTTTCTTTATATACCAGCCTAGACTAACAGACGGATAACTTTCAATTCAAACCGGAAACCACACCCTCTGTCATGACATGAACGCCACCGGACGATCTTCATTTTTTAATAATATCTTGGTTTCGTTTTTAATTTTTTATGTTTATTTTTTTTATATCTACTGGTTTTTTTTTTTTGGTTTTCGAAGTAAACACTGAAGTCAACACTCAGAGGCGACAGGCTGAACGTAATCGTCAGACCGCATACATGGAACAGCCTGTCGCCTCTGAGTGTTGACTTCAATGTTCACTTTTACATACGCTCTATCTCTGATATTGAGAACTTTATCCCATAATTATAGCACACCTTAAAACTATATATATATATATATATATATATATATATATAGAGAGAGAGAGAGAGAGAGAGAGAGAGAGAGAGAGAGAGAGAGGTAATAGATCCGTTGGTTTATAATCCAGGTCTAGTAATATCAGATATTAAAACTGATCCACAGAGAGAGCTCAATATATTTATTATAAGAGAGCATATATATTATACAGCAAAAAATCCTAAATTACCCCCGAGGCAGTTAGTCTAGGGTTGAGGAAGTCTGGCATAAAATATGGGATATTGCGCTTAGCATGAAACAGTCTGTCACCTCTGAGTGTTGACTTCAATGTTCACACGCACACAGAGACACACACACACACACACATACAGACACAGACACACACGTATATATATATATATATATATATATATATATATATATATATGACTGATGCCAAATCAGTTTCGACTGCTATTAACGCATTGCTCTTCAACTGAATTGAGCTCTCCGGCCAACTGGCGTATTTTGTATAGAAAACGTTAAAATTTCCCTTTCTCTGTGACGATAGCCTAGAGGTAGGGTCTCTTTTTGATGCCAAATCAGTCGGGTTTCTTTCCCGGCTTGAAGCAATCGGACGTCTAGTCACACTGACGAGCCGTGATACAGCGAAATAGTCTGTCTATGTATGACTATATATATATTTTAAGACATTTTTATGTTTATACATTCTTTTTATAGATACAAATATTTAAGTAAATGCTCTGTTTATAATAAACAGTATTAAACAACAGAAAATATTCGTCCTCCGACTGGATTCGAACCTGTATCCTATACGGAACCGTCATTTAGCTTGACGTGGCTTCACCGATTTGGCCACAGAGGCACGTTCGGTTAGCAAGGTCGAATTTACTGTATTTGAACTTCAACCGAAGGCGCCTCTGTGGCCAAATCGGTAAAGGCACGTCAAGCTAAATGACGGTTCCGTATAGAATATTTTCTGTGAAAATTTCTCGGACATTCAGGCCGGTAAATGTTGTTTAATACTGTTTATTATAAACAGAGCATTTACTTAAATACTTGTATCTATAAAAAGAATGTATAAACATAAAAATGTCTTAAAATAATTGTCGGACTTTGTCCATTTCATAATATATATATATATATATATATATATATATATATATATATATATATATATATATATATATATGATGCCTTGACAAAGTTATCAGCCCTAACTGTATTTAAAAATGTATTGATTTAATAACAAAAATTTACTCGTCTTTAGAAATGTTAAACTCCGGTAATTTATTGGACGACGTGTTTTGTTAGCCGTTAACGATCGGTGACATTATTTATTATTATTTATTTTTAATCATATTTAGAAATGAACTCGCCATTGCCAGTGTTAGACGCCTTTTTTAAAAGAAGAATTTTTTTTTTATCTGATCTTTTTTTTTCTTTGCGGTTCGACAGATGATTTTAAAACCAGAGTCTGTTTGTTTTCCCATTGAAGATTAAGGTAGCTGGATTAAAAAGACAAAAACGCCAGCGAAACATAAGTCTCAGCAATCAATGGCTTGTTTTGTTTAACGTTAAAACTTGCCACGCATATTGGCCAAAGTTTATGAAAAATCAATGTGTCCTTATCAAAGGCGAATAACAAAAACACTTTTAAAAAGAAAAAGAAAAACGTGTGATCAGCACCCACAATAATCGACTATTTACTCTTTTGACTTGAGATAAAATGACGTCAGTATGACACGTCAGAGAACGCGCCTATTTTCGTATTCGTCGAGGAAAATACTTCGTCAAAGAGATAGATTATTTGTTTTGTTTTTTTTAACTGGTATGTGAAATTTTTACTTGTGTAAACACAAGAAGGATAGTTACAGTACATGGCACACGGCATGGATTAAGGTGAATTTAAGCGTATTTATTTTTAAATTAACACACAGTGACTGAGAGAACTCGATTCGATTTACCGAAGAGTATTATATTTACGTTGGTTTTTGTTTGGTGTGTAATAATGAGGGACAGTGTGCAAAATAACGATGTCCCAGCCGGCTGGGACATCGTTATTTTGCTAACTTGGTCCCGTTGACGCGTATTTGATCAAAAAGAATTATTCATTACCCAAATATGTGTGTGTGGAAGGGGGGGGGCGATGAGTCGACTTTTGATTTCACAGGCCGGTGATGACATTTACAGTATGTTTAAATTCGAATTATTTTGAAAGTTTTAACAAAGAAACACAGCTACGCACACACAAACACGCACACACACACACACACACACACACACACACACACACACACACACACACACACACACACACACACACACACGCACGTATTTGGGTACTGAATAATTCTTTTTGATCAAGAATAGGTTTTCCAAAATTCCCGATATTTGGTCAGATTTTAGGTGTGGCTGAGAATTTTTCCATCTGCACTCAGAGTGACATGAAGCAATTATTCTGTTTCCGAAACATCCTAGTCCTGTAATCGACTACTTACTCTTTTGACTTGAGATTAAATGACGTCAGTATGACACGTCGGAATACGCGCCTATTTTCGTATTCGTCGAGGAAAATACTTCGTCAAAGAATTTATTTGTTTATTTTTTTTAACTGGTATGTGAAATTTTTACTTGTGTAAACACAAGAAGGATAGTTATAGTACATATCACTTTTTGAAGTTAGTCATTTTTAAACTTTTTTTTTTCATATCTCTCTGACCCATATCCCAGTGACCCAATAATCGCGCGTCGTCGCCGAAATGATTTTGAAACCAAACTGACCTAAAAAATATTCCAGTTCCAGAGAACACGTCCTCCCTTCAGGCAGCACCACCACTGCACTTAATCGGGTCAGGGTCATTGCTGCAGGCGTCTCCCAAAGGAGTGTTCGTCCTGGGTATGACGATAAACTATATCCTGCAGCAAGGCCTCTGATCCGGAGGTTTTGAGGAACATGGAATTATCTTTTTAATTACTGTCGTTCCCAGATCCACTTTGACCGGGGTGGTAGCACCTGTTAGGGTCCCAGATATGGGCAAATAGTGAACCCCTAAAATAGGGTAAAAACATTATGAAAGTATAGAAATACATTTTTGTAGTAAGGAAAAATACCATCAAGTGAAGGGAAAAATTACCAACAATATATTTTTAAAGTTAACAGGGTCCCCCCAAAAAATTAAATTAAATGACCCATAAGGAGTTGATATGCTGTTAAAGAAACAAATCAAAGCACCCAGGAAATTTTGGCATTAAATGACCCATAAGGATGTTGATATGCCGTTAAACAATCAAATCAAAGCTCCCAAGGAAATTACATTTCGGCCTAAATGACCCATAAGGATGTTGATATGCCGTTAAACAAACAAATCAAAGGAGTGTATTTATTTGTACGCCCCTTCGTCCAAAACTTTACAATGACGAGTTTACAGAGACAACGCGGATATGGCCATGGGATAAAAATTACTGAAGACCCCTCGACCCTTCACTTTCTGGGGACGCCTCTATAAGGAGAGATAATGCCCGGGGGTTGGAGAAGCTACCTGAGGCTGGAGCATTATATTGTTTGAAATCCTTCGGCACTGTTTCTTGGACTATAGAATCTCCTCACTGCTCATAAGGAATGTGCAGAAGCAACTGGACTATTTATAATAGACATATAGGCGTAGGTTTACATTAACTGCCACTTTGTGTTGGACTGACTGTCGTGAGTGTGTATATGTGGGGAAAAAGCGCCCTTTTTCTAGACGAACGATCCAAATTAGTTGCAAGCATCAACAACTGTAGTACGTGTTGTTTTGTTTATAGCGATCCTCATCATCACACACACATACATACCTATACAAATTCAAATTTCAATAACAATCATTCATTGGATAGAAATTTAACGCTATTGTCTTATGCGACAATTTTGAAATCGCTATATTTTCGTATAGTAGATTTTGTGCACTTTTGGGAGAATCGGCTCCCAGAAATCTCCCCAAAGCTCATTCACTGATTGGTCTGTGTCGACCAATCGGATTGTCTGCATGTGAAGAGAGATTCTTCCCGCGCAGCACTTCTGATCCAATGATCACCTATAAAAGCAAGAAAAAAGAGTAGACGCATCAGTGAGCTGCCACAGAAATCCACGACAGTTGATCTTCTCACTCAACACTCACGAACTGAATATTCCTTTACACTTATATATTTTTCCTCTTGCACAGAAAAACTGTTAAAAAACATTTCTTACAAACTATTAACTCTTTCTTTTCAGAGAACTTTGATAGACAATGATAGTCAAAGAGAGACAACTCTCGTCTTACTCATTGCATGCTTCTTTTTTTTACACATTCTTTATTGTATACATTGTTGAATACAATTTTTATATATAATGATACCTTTGCCTTGTCCTTTCTTCACATCAGTTTGGTTTCCCAATCAAAATTAAATAAATGTGGTGGAAGTCCGCCACATGTTTATTCAACGTTTATAGTAATACTAGCTTAAAAACCGCCATGTCGGGGAGCATTTATGCTAGATCCTGCGGAGGGCTCTTGATTGTGCTTTCATCCCATTAGATAGGGAGGAGAAGATGTGACATGCAACAATAATCTATAGAACTCAAAATTGATCACTGCATTTAAGTATTGCATTAATATTTAAGCTTACCTTTTAAAAGTTCAAGGATAATTCTTCTGCCGCCATTTAATTTCAAGACAATTTGATGAACATACAAAAAATTTTCCATACAAAAAATTATTTTTATTTCATGGCTGACTTTCGTTCAATTTCGCAGTTAATTTCTAAGTTGTAAAATTTATTTCCAAGTTATAAACATTGTTATATTACAAAAAATTCGGCGACATTTTAAAACATTTCTTTGATTCCGAATTGATCTGACGGTGACGGAAGTGGTCAAGTAAGGTCATGTAAATAATAAACAAATACTGAAAAGGCATTGCTGAAGCTAGTTGTTTTACTGCTTATATTTTATAGTTCAATAGCTTACAAAGCGGCCTATCGGGCGGCTTTTATGTTTACCTGCTGCGAAGGGCTCTTGATTGGGCCTTTATCATAATAAGTAGGGAGGCGTAGTTCCGATAAGCAACAATAAACTACAGAACTCAAAATTGATCTCTGCATTTAAGTATTGCATTAACATTTAAGCTTACCTTTTAAAAGTTCAACGATAATTTTTCTGCCACCAATTAATTTAAAAACAATTTCATAGATACTTATTTTCTGGACAAACAATTATTTTTATTTCATGGGTGACTTTAGCAATTAATTTCAATTATTCCTCAATTTATTTCCAAGTTATAAAAATTGTTATCGTACAAAACAATTCGTCGTAAAAAAAAAACCCGCCAAAAACAATCGCAATAATGAAAACTTGGGAATCCAAAATTTCTGTAACATGAGTTGTTGAAAGTTAGAGAGTTGTGTCCCTTTAATTGAAAAAGTGTGACACACTGACATTTGCATTTATTTTATAAAGATATAAGGAAAACTTAACCAACGCGTTTCGTCCTCTGTGGGACATTATGAAGGCAAGTATAAGGTCAAGGTTTCTTTTTTATAATAAGTATTTATAGACAAGTATATAAATGTTGTTAGCTTTTCAAAAATATTTAAATTAAGAAACGCTCATAAATATTCATTAGCTTAACAGAGCTGACTAGGTAAGTTATGGAAGACGCTAAATCATATAATTTAATGTCTAATAAAGGTGAATTGTAAAGAGCTGCACTTGTTTGCTTCCACCAGCACATTCCCCTGACGCCCACCATGCTATTTTAAATAGGATGTGCTGCCTTGGAAACGATCTCCAAGAACTAAACTGATATTTCATATAATGATCGCTGATCACGAATGCTTGATGATTATACTTGTTAAATACATTTATTAGCATAAAAAATGCAGTATCTGTGGCGAATTGGAGAAATGATCGTTGATGGATTTTTTAAAAAAAATCGGTAGATTTTTTTTTCAGATATAAGAAGTATACGAAATTTGCATGGAATTGTTTTTCTTCATTAGAAATTTAATTATATTATTAATTTTTATTTAGAACTATTGCAATTTATTTTAATCATATGGCACCCAAGCAAGGCATTAAAGTCAGTAAAACACGAGGGGTTACTGTTAGAGAATGAGAAAAAAAAACTTTTAAGTAAAGAGAATATTAAAAGAACAAGAATTAAGAAGAAAGAGAAGAGAGTTCCACAGGCAAGAAGTTAGAACAATAAAGGAAGAGGAATCAAGAAGACAGAAGATAACGATTGACATTGCATTTAAATTTTTGAAGATCAAAGTTGGCTGGAAAGCATGAAGCCGGAAGAGAGTACCACAGGCGAGAAGTGGGAACAATAAAGGAAGAGGAATCAAGAAGACAGCAGATAACGTTTGACATTGAATTTAAACTTTTGAAGGTCAAAGTCGACCGGGAAGCAAGAATTCGGAAGCGAGTTTCAAAAGTAAGACGTATGATAGAAGAAACTGTTCACATAGGACTTACGGTTACATCTGGACATTTCAAATCTAAAAAGATGAGACATTTCTGCCAATCTAGTAAATTCATTAGAACAAATATCATGAAAGCATTTATAGAAAAGGCAGAGGGAAGCTCCATTACGGCAGTGGGAAAGTGACTGAAACCTGGATGCCAGGCCAGAACCAATAACATTGCAGATTATTCTTTGGAGTTTATCAAGAATCTTTAAATATATATCAGTAGCACCGGACCATATGTGGCAGCAATATTCAAAGCAAACACGAATGGTAGATTTATAAATATGTAAGATAGATTCTGGTGAGAAAAAACAGTGAACTAATTTTCTGTTGTGGATTCCGAGATGAATTCGGTCTCCAATGAAGAAGAAACGCAATAATTAAATATAAGAAATAAAATGTATTTACACAATCATACAAAGGATAATAGTATTAGTAAATCCAGGAACACGGTTAGTAGCAAATACAGATAGATATATACAGTCTTGAAGTAGGACTTCCTTAGAGTCTACGTGCTTGTAACTGACTTCTACAAGAGGTTACTACACTCTATCCGACTACCGACACTCACTGTCAGACTACTACCACTGACTGTCTAACTCTGGGTATTTAACGGCAGCAGTCCAGGTACACTGGTAGAGTCCATTTATATGAAAAAGGGGTGGACCCCATAACACTTTCCTAGCAGCTGACTTAGAAATTGATTCAATATAATCTTTCCACTTCATGTCAACGGATTAATTTGAAAACATTCTTGGCTTGAATATACAGCTCTTTTCTTTCTTTCTTTCGTTGGGGATAAAAATAAGAGACTTAACTGTATTCCAGAATTTATTTTTTAAGACATCGCTTGACACTTAAATAAATAATTTTCTATAAATAGTTAAACTGAAAAAGTGTTCGATTGTGCTTTCTAAGTCAATCAATCCGACTTCATTCGCTTATTTTTAAAGTGCGCATGCGCCATTTTAGTCGAATAGAAACTGAACGAAAACTGGAAGAATAAAACAACAAATAAAGATAAAATTAACCTTTTTAACGACAATTTTCGTGTGTTATCTATTAATCAATTAAATTGTTCCAATCACAATTTTTGACATTCCATATCGCCATCGGGAGACAATGGAGTAGCGCTTTTTTTCTTTTTTTTGCAAGCTGTGGCTGGACAGCACCTTACTGGCTGGGGGCTGCCCAGCTTGAGTCGGGCGGTAGCTGTCCAGTGAGACGCGATGATCTCTCCCTCCGACGGAGGTTACCCAAGGCGCCCGTAACCTACGCCAATCGGGTTTGGCTTTTGGCCGGTAACTGTCACTTCCTGTGTTGTGCTGATGTCCTGTGACGTCACTGGAGTGTCCTCTCCAGTGCGCTAAGAGCCTGGGCGGGATATATGGAGAATTAGGGTTGCCCAGACGTCTAGTTCCCCCCTTTCGGCCTTGCTAGCAGAGTCCAAAGGAGAGGATAAGCCAATACAGTTTGGTACCAGCGCGACTGCGGGAGTTGCAGGTGCCGTCCATTCGCCTTATGGGCTCCACTCCGGATTTGTGTAGGGTTTACTCCTTGGCCTTTCCTTCTCCCAAAGATTTCCACAAGGCAGTGGAGCTATTTAACCCATAGTTGGGGTTTGGTTCATGGGCACCAGGGCGTGTTCACACACCGATGGGACTGCATGCTGCATGTTAAGGGGGCCAAACTCCTCCCCCGTCCCGAGTCAGCAAGTTGCTCGGTTACCATGTGTCGCCACGAGGAGGCACTACATAGGGCTTGCTGATGGAGAAGCTATATACTGGCAAGGGAAGACTTACGCACTCGGCTCCCCTTTTCGTATTTCTGCTAGCCAGCGGCGGTAACTGAAAGCGGGAAGCAACAAGCACTACCACTACAGACTACCACAATTGACGCATCACAACAGCCGTTGAGACACATCCCATATAATCTTATAATTTTATCAATACTGAATACTTGTAATGTCGCTTAGTTTTGCTACAATTATGTAGAAGTCAAGTGACTTACCTGCCAACATGGCTGCCTTCTTCTGTTTCCTTGTAAAGCAAGCCAGCTGATTTTACCTCATTTTTATAAGAGAGTGCCTGATACACCAGTTAGGTTAGTACATTTTGCTAGAATGGACCTGCCCAATACATTTGCATGAGTGGTCTTTATTCACCCATATATTTCTCCACAGAATGACTCAAGTCAGTTTTAGCTTTGGCTACACTTGCCTACTTGTGTGTCAGACCACTGGCAAGTTAACCAATATTCTACAAAAGACATGATCTATAAGTCCATTTTACTGACCATCTTCTACCAAGTGTTCTAAGAAGCAGGACCCAACATAAACCTTTCCAAAAACAGAAACTATGACCTGGAAACAGGAATTCTAAGGCGGGAAAAGACAATTATCTCCGATTGGTTGAGATGAAGTCACGTGGGTCACAGGGCGGCCGATTAGTGACGTCAGTTCAGAGACTGACAAATGTCATTCATCGTTCAGTTAACAGACGGGAGTCATCAGGAGCAAGTTGCTTTTTTAGCACGAGCGAGACAAGGCTTTTTTTTTTTTTTTTTTACCCAGGCCAGCACATAAACGCATGGCGCCGTTGGGAAATATATCCTCGCTAGAGACATACAAGATAAATCTGGCCCGCTCGAATTCCTTTAGGGAAATAAAAATATGGCTTCTCCAGAAATATAGAATAATCTTCCGGCAGCTCGAATATCTGTTGGAAATTATCACAAGTAAGAACCTATGTCTCTTAGACATTTTCACACAGCTTGTTTTTATATACATGTGTTATAGTTTCTAATTGTTGTATATAATTTTATGTATGGCTAGCGGTATAAAAAGAAATTACTCTGTACTACTCTAGTAGGTAACTGACTTCTGAAGCAGTACTCTACCTTTACAACAGGCAGATCAAATTGGAAATGTACTTCTGCTATATTTGGTTTCAGGATAGCTTAATTGTTGTACTAATCTGAGGCTGGCTTCATGCTTAAAATATACTTAATTTTTGCTTCGTGCTTAAAGTATGCTTAATGTAGGATCTAATTTGAGACTTGCTTCATGCTTAAAATATGCTTACTTTTTGGACTAACTAATCTGAAGCTTGCTTCATGTTTAAAATATGCCTAATTTTAGGACTAATCTGAAGCTTGCTTCATGCTTAAAATATGCCTAATTTTAGGACTAATCTGAAGCTTGCTTCATGCTTAAAATATGCCTAATTTTAGGACTAATCTGAAGCTTGCTTCATGCTTAAAATATGCCTAATTTTAGGACTAATCTGAAGCTTGCTTCATGCTTAAAATATGCCTAATTTGAGGACTAATCTGAAGCTTGCTTCATGCTTAAAATATGCCTAATTTTAGGACTAATCTGAAGCTTGCTTCATGCTTAAAATATGCCTAATTTTAGGACTAATCTGAAGCTTGCTTCATGCTTAAAATATGCCTAATTTTAGGACTAATCTGTGTAAGGTAGCAGCGAGACGACGTGTATCGGCCTCGATACTCGTTGCCGTGAATGTCTTGTTTAAGTAGCCCACTCTCGCCTCTCATGTAAGCGGGCGAGTCTACTTCTATGGGGGTGTGACGCCAAGACCATTCCGGTCTTGTAACTGGGCGTCTTAGGTTCGATTCCACCTCTACACGCCCCCTCCCTTCCGGGGCCACAAGATACTCGCGTTGTGGTCCAATGTTTTGAGGCTCTGGAGAAGTCGTGCGACGTGCCCCACGTCTGTGGGGATAGGTTCCTGGGTGGTCGCGTCACCCTTCTGCTACGACGCACCGGTTGGTCTTCCTCAACCTCCATCATTCCAGGGGATGCTGTGTCATCTCCCTCCATCGGTTCTGGTAGAGTGTCGAATGTTTCGGGCTGGTTTTGATCCATATCAGTGGTGGACCATTCTCCCGGTATTTCGGGCCCTGTTGGGTTGTCTATGGTATCCAACATTCCTGGGGGCACCTGAGGTATCGAGTGGCAAGGAGTATCTACTACTGGGTTTATTTTTCGGAGGAATCTGCGATTGCGACGGGTTACCCGGTTACTCCCATCCATGCGTACATTATACTGCCGGTTACCCAGTGTTTCCACCACCTTCCTGTCTTTGCCCATCGGCGCGGGTATGGACCAACTTGGTTCTGTATCTGCACCGTTTCCCCCGATTTTCAGTTCCTGAAGTGGGTGACTTTTTAGATTGTATTCTCTTTCATTCCTTAAGTGTCTTTTTTGCCATCGCTGTTTCCCTATAATGATTGATTTCTCTCCAGCGTTTGTGGATTCGATATCGGTCCTGGAGCACTGGGAGATGGTCCTTTATCACGCGACCGTAGAGCATCATCGCTGGAGACATATGTAGGTCTCGTACCGGGGTGTTGCGATGAGTCAGTAGGGACCTAGCTGCCTGGTCATGGCATAGGCGACCGCAACTGTCCGTGCTATCAACAAGTATCCTTTTTAGCCGTTTTAACTGCTAGTTCTGCTCTCCCGTTGCTTTGAGGGTAATATGCCGATGATGTTCGTTTCCTTATGCCCCAATTATCTAGGAACCGGTTAAATTCACTGGAGTCAAACGGTGGTCCGCCATCGGTTGAAAGTTCCTCCGGTACGCCATACGTTCAGAACCAGTTTCGTAGGGCGTCACATGTAGCCTTGGCATTCCCGGACGACATCAGAGTGACTTCTACCCATCCGGTGTATCTATCTGCATATACTAGATAGTTCTTCCCTCGTAAATCGAAGAAGTCCGTCACAGTCTTCTGAAATGGGAACTCGGGGTTCGAGGGCGGCATTAGGGGTTCCTTGGGTTGTGATGGAGCTATTACGTTGCATACTTTGCACTGGGCCCGGGTTTGACGAATGCTCGCGTCCAGTCCTGGCCAAAACAGCCGCTGTCTAGCGTTTGCCAACATTCCATTGACGCCCTGATGCGCTGAATGGAGTGATTCCAGTACCTCCGCACGTAGCTTTCTGGGTATGAGGATTTTATTTTCCATTATCGTCACCCCTTCCAAGCAATATAACTCCTCTTTCATATGCCAAAACCGGCGAATTGTCTCCGGCAGTTCGTGCCGAGATTTAGGGAAGCCATTTTGTATGAATTCGGCGAGGGAACGGCATTCCTCGTCAGTAGCAGCTGCAGCCACAATCCTGTCCCATGTTATTGCTCTTAATTTAGGGTCCTGCTCATAGGTGGAGTTAAATGACGCTCTTATGGCGCTATCCATAGTTTGTGCGATGTCCTCTTCGTTTGCTTCCTCCTGGCTTAACGCCACTGGGCATCTCGATGTACAGTCTGGTGCCGCATTGAGTTTGCCAGGGAGATGCTTTATTCGAAATTTGTACATCAAGGACCGTTCTTTGAAGTTAAACAGTCTTGGGTTCTTTATGTCCTCCAGAGCTTTGTCCGAGAAGATCTTCACCAGGGGCTTATGGTCCACGGTGACTAACAGCTCTGGGCACCCCAAAACGAACATCCGGCATGCTTCCAGTCCGTAGACTAATGCCAATGCTTCTCCTTCCACTGGTGCATATCGGGACTCTGCGTCATTAGTGAATCGGGAGCCGGCCAGGATTAACTTCCAGTGGTCCTCACCACACTTCGGTCCAGCTTCGGTGGCACAGTTGCAGTGCTTCTGGAAAAGAAAATATCCTAAGCCTGTTTTGCTGAAGTCCGTCGACAAACAAGTTGGCCTATTCACTTCGAAGGTTCTTACACCGTTCTCGATTTCTTCTGTGATCCTTCTTTTCGACTCTTCGAAGATTCGATCGAGTGTGCTGTCCCAGTAGAACTTCCGATTTTTTTGTCTTTAGCAGCTCCCGGAACGGGGCCATTACCTCGGCCTGAGAAAAAAGCGTAGGCTACCTGGTTTACCATTCCAAACCAGGATCTTATGTCAGTTATATTTTTGGTGTCGGGAAATTCCGTATTGTTTCAGTCATTTTTTTGGTGGGTTTTATCCCGTCTTCTGTTATCAAGAATCCGGCAAATTCCACCTCTTTTTCCGCGAAGTGAAATTTCTGGGGGTTGAATACGATACCATTTTTTGCTGCAGTTATTTATGTACTCTATAGTATGCCAAAATGATGATTCAATAGAGTTGTCCCATAGTATCGTATCGTCAATACATCTTGTTTTCCTGGGCATATCTACAGTAATATTGTCGAACCTGCGTGTATATGCGTCTCCTGACGCTTGGAATCCTTGTGGTGCCCGAAGATAACGGTATCTACCCCATTCCGTGATGAAGGTAGTTGCATCTCTTGCCGATGGAGAGGGGTTAGGCTATGATAGCCATTCCATGCATCCAAAACGGTTTTTCTAGTTTTCGCAGGCACCAGCGATGCCTGATTGAAAGGAGACGGTGTATGATGGGTTTCTCGTAGGGTAGCGGTGTTGAGCTTCTGTAGGTCCACCGTACGCCTCGGTGACCCGTCCTTTTTTCGGTGCAACCACCATTCTGGAGCACCATGTTGTAGGTGTACCCACTGGTACAGGTTCTATGATGCCCAATGCCACGTCTCGGTCGAGGTCCTCCTTGACTCTTTTTCTTCCAATGGTGTGGGACCGGGATTGGGGTGTGGACAGCTGAGGGTTTGGCCCCCTGGATGAACGTGATGTCCATGGGTTTTCCTTCCATCGCCTGCAGCCGTTGATGTGGGCATACATTGAATGCACTGGACTCAAAATGCTCCTTCATCCATCGTTCCAATCGGGGTCTGTTTTCTTCCATAGGAGCGAAAGGGATACTGTCCGGCTTAGGTGGGACATTAGTTCTTTGTGGGCACCCACATGGTGCCTTTCCGCCGTCGCTAGTTGCCACGTTCTGCTGGGAAGTTGGGTCTGAAAGTTATCTGGCACCAGACCAAGGTCTTTTAGGGCCGACTCGGACAGGCAGAAATCTGATGTATTTTTTGATACATATATAATCTGACGTGTTTCCCGCGATCCTACTCTGACTTTAGCGAATATCACGCCTTTTATGTTTAGTAGGTTATCCGTGATTCCCCGAATTCGGTGACTAGTCGGTACTAGACATTTGTCTGACACTTCAGAATTTTTTGGATTTCTGGTCCGCTAGAGCATGTCTGTGCCCCAGTGTCTGCGATCGCCTCGATCCGGTGAGTATGGAGGCCAGCTTGTCCTATGGATATGTGCCCGAATTCCGCATGGGCCTCTGGAATCAGAGTTATCTCTACCATCAGGGTTGGTGCTGGATCAGGAGTACCTCTTCGGAACTTACTTTGTTCCAAATCAGGTGCGGCACGGCCTTTGGTTTTGTCAGGTTGATTTCACCTCTCCTTTTCACTTGTCCATCTTGGACGATCATCCGGTTACGACCCTTCTTGTGTCTTTGGGTGGTGAGAGTTCTGGATTCTGCTCCGACCACACCCGCTGTAGATTTGTTGCTGGACCCCTGCTTCGGTTTCCTGCAAACCCCTTTTTAAATGTCCGGTTAAGCCGCAATTGTGACAAGTCATCTTTGCTGCTGGGCAACCCTTCGTTCATTCGAGCCGTCAGGGTGTGAGCTCTTCCCACACCATTTACAGGGTTCAGTGTCTCTCAGGGGTTGATACGGTCTGGTTCTCCCAGGCCGCTGCCTGCGGCCCGATCTCTGTGTGCTCGTTGTAGTAGGGTATACGTTACTATGGAGATGGGGTGTAGACTTGTCCGTGGTCTCTAGGCTGACAAGCCTGTTGAACTTTTCTTCCAGTGTCGTAAGTGTCGCAGCCTCAGACAACACCTTGCTTTGATGCTCCAGGTTTGCCAGCCCAGCCACCATTTGTCCTGCTACCATATCGTTGGAGTAGCTGACTTTCCGACCGCATCCTATCCCGTTCGGACAAGTCACTGAAAAGTCGCAGAATTTTGCGACTGATCGAAGTCGTGCCACGAAGTCCGTAATCGATTCCCCTCCTTCTGCCTTACGGAGGGAATTCTTGCCGGTACACTTCTTTGTGTAGGCTTCTGACGGCTACGAGCTTTATGTGTCGTAACAGCTCTTCCTCCGTGACGGAGTTTAGTACTTCTGCTCCTACCATATCGAACAACAGCCTGTTCACTTCTGGGGCTGGCAGGCCGTTCTCAGCTCGTTTCTTAACGCTGTTGGCTCCGTCAACCCACACATCTCCTTGTATCTATTCCAGGAATCAATGAATATCGCCCAGTCACCATCACTTGAGTCCGGTTCTATATTAGGTCTGTCGGGTCTCCTTGTAAGTGACTTTCTCGGCTGTCCTCCGTCTCTTCGCAGGGCGATGATCTCTTGCTGTAGCTCGATGAGCTGTCGAAGTAATGTCTGCTGTGTTTGTTCGTCCATATTCCAACGTTGTTTGTAGCAGGTTTCCTATATCGGCAACGCCATGTAAGGTAGCAGCGAGACGACGTGTATCTGCCCAGATACTCGTTGCCGTAAATGTCTTGTTTAAGCCCCACTCTCGCCTCTCATGTAAGCGGGCGAGTCTACTTCTATGGTGTGACGCCAAGACCATTCCGGTCTTGTAACTGGGCGTCTTAGGTTCGATTCCACCTCTACAATCTGAAGCTTGTTTCATGCTTAAAATATGCCTAATTTTAGGACTAATCTGAAGCTTGCTTCATGCTTAAAATGTACTTAACTTCTGGACTAATTCGAGGCTCGCTTAACCTTTTTGTTTACTGCATAGTTTAAAATAACCGAGTGTCAACTCCATTAAAAAAAAAATAACGTTTAAAGTGATAAAATCTGTCGGAAAACGAAAAGCTTTGCCAAAAAAAAAACATCATTTGTCGTTTAATACTGTGATTGTTTAAATTAGAAGGACTTTTCATTAGCAAAAGGTTTTCGTTTCGTATAAAACTGAAAAAAAACATTTCAGGTTTTCAAACCTGAAATGCTTTTCATTCTTGTATGAATGTGTTTTAAAATAGATAGATAAGACGAGAATAGATTAATTAAAATATTGTAATCAATATTAATCCAGAGAAGAAAAGGGAGAAAACATTAAACAAATCGGATACTGCTCATTATCTTCTGAAGGTCGATACTGACTGAAACGAAAAGTCGAGAATGCTTACAGATATTATCTATAAAAGATTGATCATGATTTTTTTTTTCATGTGAGTCTCAAAAATTGTTTTCCTCGCTCGTATTTCCTGTAATTGCGTGGTGAAACTAATGAACGATGAATGATCTTCCTTTCGTAATACCTACATATGTAAACATATACCTACATATACCTACATTTGTAATCGACAAAACAAAAGGAGGAAAAACAAAATAGACACGTTTTTACAACCGGATGGTAATTTCGTCCCAAGAAAACAATTTCCGACCAGGCTTTTTTTTTTTTTTTTTTTTGCAGGAGGAAGGAAACCGATATATCAGTCAATCAGAGTGCTTCATATGTGGAAGCCTGGTTGTGGCTCTGTGGTTAAAAACTTGGATTCGTAAAAGCAAGTACGCTTGTGGCGGACCGCGGGTTTGTGTGTTGTTAAATTAGGAACACGTGCGTTTATTCCTGCCAGAAGAAGGTCCACTACAAGAACATGGCGGACTCAGAGATTGAATCCACCATGATGAAATGTAATGAAAACAAACAAGTCCGATATATATATATATATATATATTCAAACAAGTATATGTATTAAACAACAAAATTTACTGTGGACATAGACATTAACATTTATGTTTGTGTGTGAACTTAAAGAATTTGTATTTTGGTGAATGTTCGTACGTACGTGTATGTGTGTATAATGTTCATGGCGTCTCCCACAAGTGGGAAGACACAATCTTTTGCAAGAGCTTACATTGTAGATGTGTTCGCTGAAAATGAAAAAAGAGAACGAGGCAAGAAATCGCTTAGTATTTATAGTGTAAGGAGAGCGCTCCCTAGTGAACAATTTGGACAATTAAGGGGAGTTAACTCCGACGCGTTGTATGTGCTCAGCGTTGTGTGAATCAAACGTTTAGGGCTGGACCATCGCAACAATTATATATATCTGCTGGGAAGTTGGGTCTGGAAAGTTATCTGGCACCAGACCAAGGTCTTTAAGGGCCGACTCGGAAACAGGCAGAAATCCCATGTAGCTTGTGTACATATGGTATCTGACGTGTTTCCCGCAATCCTTGCTGACTTTAGCGAATATCAGCCTTTTTATGTTTAGTAGGTTATCCGTGATTCCCCACATTCGGTGACTAGTCGGTAAAAGACATTTGTCCTGGATACTGTTTCAGAATTTTTTATTCTGGTCCGCTTAAAAATGTCTGTGCCCATGTCTGCGATCGCCTCCTCCCGGTGAGTATGGAGCCAGCTTGTCCTGGATATGTGCTTGAATTCCATGGGCCTCTTTAATAAACTTAAACACCATCAGGTTGGTGCTGGATCAGGAGTGCCTTTCGGAACTTACTTTTGTTCCAAATCAGGTGCGGAAACGGCCTTTGGTTTTGTCAGGTTGATTTCCACCTCTCCTTTTCACTTGTCCATCTTGGACGATCATCCGGTTACGACCCTTTGAAATCTTTTGGGTGGTGAGAGTTCTGGATTCTGCTCCGACCACACCCGCTGTAGATTTGTTGCTGGACCCCTGCTTCGGTTTCCTGCAAACCCCAGATTAAATGTCCGGTTAAGCCGTTTATTGAGACAAGTCATCTTTGCTGCTGGGCAAAACTCGTTCATTCGAGGCCGTCAGGGGTGTGGTCTTCCCACACCATTTACAGGTTCAGTGTCTCTTGGCCTTTGTACGGTCTGGCCTTCCTGAGGCCCTGATTGAATTTCGATCTCTAACCCTTATTTCGTTGTAGTAGGGTATACGTTACTGAAGGAATGGGGTGCCCAAACTTGTCCGTGGTCTCTAGGCTGACAAGCCTGTTGAACTTTTTCTTCCAGTGGGTAAGTGTCGCAGCCTCCAACAACACCTTTGCTTTGATGCTCCAGGTTTGCCAGCCCAGCCACCATTTGCCTGGACCATATCGTTGGGTCTGACTTTCCGACCATCCTATCCCGTTCGGACAAGTACTGAAAAGTCGGCAGATTTTGCGACTGATCGAAGTCGTGCCACGAAGTCCGTAATCGATTCCCCCTCCTTCTGCCTTACGGAGGGAATTCGTATTTTGGTACACTTCTTTGTTAGGCTTCTGACTCTGTCATCCATTTATGGTGTTAACAGCTCTTCCTCCGTGACGGAGTTTAGTACTTCTGCTCTAAATTATCGAACAACAGCCTGTTCCTTCTGGGGCACAGGCCGTCTCAACCTCATTTCTTAACATTTTGGCTCAAATCAACCCATTCTCCTTGTATCTATTCCAGGAATCAATGAATATCGCCCAGTCACCATCATTGAGTCCGGTTCTATTTTTGGTCTGAAATCTCCTTGTAAGAGACTTTCTCGGCTGTCCTCAGTCTCTTCGCAGGGCGATGATCTCTTGTAAAGATGAGCTATCGAGTAAATCTGCTGTGTTTGTTCGTCCATATTCCCCGTTGTTTGAGGCAGGTTCTAGATACTCGTTGCCGTAAATGTCTTGTTTAAGGCCCACTCTCGCCCTCTCATGTAAGCGGGCGAGTCTACTTCTATGGGGGTGTGACGCCAAGACCATTCCGGTCTTGTAACTGGGCGTCTTAGGTTCGATTCCACCTCTACAATCTGAAGCTTGCTTCATGCTTAAAATATGCCTAATTTTAGGACTAATCTGAAGCTTGCTTCATGCTTAAAATGTACTTAACTTCTGGACTAATTCGAGGCTCGCTTAACTTTTTGTTTACTGCATAGTTTAAAATAACCGGAGTGTCAACTCCATTAAAAATAACGTTTAAAGTGATAAAATCTGTCGGAAAACGAAAAGCTTTGCCAAAAAACATCATTTGTCGTTTAATACTGTGATTGTTTAAATTAGAAGGGACTTTTCATTAGCAAAGGTTTTCGTTTCGTATAAAACTGAAAAAAACATTTCGGGTTTTCTCAAACCCGAAATGCTTTTCATTCTTGTATGAATGTGTGTTTAAAATAGATAGATAAGACGAGAATAGATTAATTAAAATATTGTAATCAATATTAATCCAGAGAAGAAAAGGGGAGAAAACATTAAACAAATCGGATACTGCTCATTATCTTCTGAAGGTCGATACTGACTGAAACGAAAAGTCGAGAATGCTTACAGATATTATCTATAAAAGATTGATCATGATTTTTTTTTTCATGTGAGTCTCAAAATTGTTTTCCTCGCTCGTATTTCCTGTAATTGCGTGGTGAAACTAATGAACGATGAATGATCTTCCTTTCGTAATACCTACATATGTAAACATATACCTACATATACCTACATTTGTAATCGACAAAACAAAAGGAGGAAAAACAAAATAGACACGTTTTTACAACCGGATGGTAATTTCGTCCCAAGAAAACAATTTCCGACCAGGCTTTTTTTTTTTTTTTTTTTTTTTTGCAGGAGGAAGGAAACCGATATATCAGTCAATCAGAGTGCTTCATATGTGGAAGCCTGGTTGTGGCTCTGTGGTTAAAAAACTGGATTCGTAAAAGCAAGTACGCTTGTGGCGGACCGCGGGTTTGTGTTTGTTAAATTAGGAACACGTGCGTTTATTCCTGCCAGAAGAAGGTCCACTATAAGAACATGGCGGACTCAGAGATTGAATCCACCATGATGAAATGTAATGAAAACAAACAAGTCCGATATATATATATATATATATTCAAACAAGTATATGTATTAAACAACAAAATTTACTGTGGACATAGACATTAACATTTATGTTTGTGTGTGAACTTAAAGAATTTGTATTTTGGTGAATGTTCGTACGTACGTGTATGTGTGTATAATGTTCATGGCGTCTCCCACAAGTGGGAAGACACAATCTTTACAAGAGCTTACATTGTAGATGTGTTCGCTGAAAATGAAAAAAGAGAACGAGGCAAGAAATCGCTTAGTATTTATAGTGTAAGGAGAGCGCTCCCTAGTGAACAATTTGGACAATTAAGGGGGAGTTAACTCCGACGCGTTGCATGTGCTCAGCGTTGTGTGAATCAAACGTTTAGGGCTGGACCATCGCAACAATTATATATACACGTGGGAGACAAATTGTGGAGATTGGCAGTATCGGGTAGGTTTTGTAATTTTGAGATTAGACCTGATGCCGTTATCTGTCGAAAATGTCTCCTCTTCGATTAAAATGTGACAATGTGGCCAAATTGCTTGGGACACTGATAATAACGGACAGTTTCTACACAAGGGCTGATCCGGGCGGTGCACACAGCTTCGACAGTGGAAGGCTTAACGACTTAATCATTGTGATTGTAACAACAAAGATAGGGGCATTAGTCCTACAGATAATTTTTCACCCCACAAATATAGACAGCGTGTCGGGATTATTTTTTCAGAGCAGAGATCTAATTGATTTGCTTCTTTTACTGTTACAGCAAACGTTCGGTTGATTCGCCGTTCGGTTGATTCGCCGTTCGGCCTTCCTCGGATGTACAATCCTGAAGGTCAGAGTCTTTTTTTTAGGTGTGGGTTGGGAGATCTGGTAAAACCCTACAGTAGCAAAATGTGGAATATGAACAATTTTTATAGGGGGACTGAGTATGTGAAATTCGTATATCCACTCAATTATCAATAGGAGTTGATAGGTTCGCTTATCGCGCGGTTCACACTCCTTCTAGGTCTTTTGAACAGGAGTAGGAGTTTATCCCTTGTTTCATGTTAAGGAGTGAGTTTCCGGTTCCTTCTAAAGTCTACTCTCTTCTATATTCCTAACGCCTGTCCTTTCCTACGCTAATATAACACCACACAGTAACCCTCTGCCTTGAGTGGCTCTTGGGCCCTGTATTGGGTAAACATTAGTAAAAAAAATACGATTCCATTTAACTATTGGTTATCCAAATCTTTTTTTTATTTATTTCACACCAAGCAAGGCAATAAAGCCTCTAAGACGCAAGGCGTTACGGAGTGTCAGAGAATATGAAAAAATAGAAGAAAACAATTAAGAAGACAGAAGGTAACGATTGCCATTGCATTTAAATTTTTGAAGATCAAAGTAAATTGGAAAGCAAGAAGCCGGGAGATGGCTTCACGATCGAGAAGTGCGATAGAAGAAACTGTTAGCATAGAACTTACGGATATATATATATTGTTAAATTCCGTGCTAATAGGAATATATACTTGAAAAACACGGTGGATAAAATAAGTAAAGGTTTATTGTAAAAACTAGTACAATAAGAATAAAGGTGGCAGTTATGCACAAGGTCGTCGCAAGTCAATCCAGTAGTGAGTGCTACTATTGGAAGGTAGGTAGTTCTCGCGTAAGTCTGAGTCGTACTTAACAGATCCCAGCTAGTCAATATTTACTAGGCCCACCCACAAGAGTAAATGTGGTACAAGGCCGAGTTTAACGTGGGACATCCGAGCCCGTAGGCCCGGTCTAAAATTCCCCGTAGAACCTACATAAACGGGTTCGGGTCTATCTACCTACCCGGACGAGACTCTGCCTTTCGGCATAGTTCGTCCGGGTTCCTCTCTGCCTAAAGGCAGAGAGTTCGACAGCACAGCTGGAACAGATCGCAGCTAGTATATTTAGCTACAACCCCCACCCACGAGGATTGCATGTGGCACAAGGCCGGTTTAACGTGGTTTCTCCGAGCCTGTAGGCTCGGCCAAAAATATTCCCTTTTGAGCCCATATAAACGGGTTTATGGTCACCTCACCGAACGAGACTCTGCCCTTCGGCGGAGCCTCGTCCGAGTTCCTCTCTGCCCGAAGGCAGAGAGCTCGACTGTTTAGCGGGAACAGGTCGCAACTAGATCCTGTAGTCCGTTGACTTACAGATACTTATAGGCAGTTACTACCTATCTATAGTGTAGTCACTCATGGGATGACAGTTTATTCCATTACATCATATATATAGCCATTTCAACTGTAAAATGAGACCTTGCCGACAATCTAGTACTGCGCTTAAAGTTTAGGTACTATCGCGAGAAGTTGACCAGAACAATTACAGTGAAAGTATTTATAGAAAAGGCAGAGAGAAGCTAGATTACGACGGTGTGAAAGGAACTGAAGCCGAGATGTCAGGTCAGGACCAATAATATGGCAGATTCTTTTTTAGATTGGACCAATTATCTCTAGATTAGCACTAGACCGACTCCACACTATTGACTTTTGCCATAGACATCAAAGTATCCCCTTCAACGTTCGCTTTTTATTCCAATATGGAGGACGGATCCCTTGGTCACAAGGCGTTAAACGGATTTTTAGCTTGCACCCTTTTAGTCAGGCCAGACATCAATCTGAGCCGAATAGACAGTTTCTCTCCAATATCTTACATAATAGTTCTGAGTTCATCAACAGAAGTTTTCGAACGATTACCGAAGTTAAGCAATGTCGAACCTGATCAGTACCGTGATGGGTGACCGTTTGTCGAATACTAGGTGCTGTAAGCTAGGATGTGCGCGTGATGTCATTCATAACGGCTCGGAATCGTTAATCGGAAAGCTGAGTTCCAATTTCGTTTGGGTGCGTTATATGCACTTACTTGCAAATACTCTTGGAAAAGGTATGAATCCACCTATTCCCCTCCAACTTATGGGTTAAATAGTAGTAAATCTTACAGTCTAAAAATTATTTTCTGGCTTTAAATAACCCGAAAAGTTGATAAGCCATAATATATCAATCAATCATCCATCAGTGTGATGGTATAAGTAATCAAAGAATGAATGAAACCAGTATTTCCTGGTTTTGTATCCCATCCGGAGGTTACCACAGTACAAGTTTTGATGCTCCCCTATTTAGATGGCATATGCAATGTCCGGCAAGTTACATTTGTCTTTTTCTGATCTTTGTTGTGACCTTGGGGTGAGATCCCTATAGAACTATGCAGGTGAAGTCACAAAACCTGCATGTATTAGTGACAGAAAAGCCAAAATAACACTCAGGTAGGTATATATACGGAGCTACTGAAATGTTGATGGAATTTTAACAAATTAATACCTTTTATAAACCAGTATGCAAATAGATGGCAAGGAACAACTTCAAAGGATGTTGTGGAAACAGAACAATTGTTTCATGTCAATCTATATAAGAGCCACCACTTCTTGTACAATCACCAGTTAAGCAACATTGAGCCTGGTCAGTAGATAGATGAGTGACCAGTTGGGAATACCAGGTGTTATAAACTTGGATGTGTGGCTGATGTAATAGATAATGGCTCAGCATTGTTAATCCGAGAGCCAAGTTCCAATTCTTGTTGGGTTCATTATATTCCATTATACAGAAATATCCTTTGGAAAGGTATGAATCCACATATTCTCCCCTAGATATGGATTAATTAGTAATATTAGTATATTTCATTATACAGAAATGTGGTACATACTTTTACAATATCTTTTATAGACCAGTACGCAAACAGCTGGCAAGGAATAACTTCAAAGAATGTTTCGGTATGGGTGGTAGGATTTTGTTTAGTGGCATACCAAACTCTGTGGGTTATTTGATAATGAAATTTGAACACCATTGTAGACGTTCAACTACAGATAAAATGCATTGTTGGTCATTTTGCTATGAAATGTATTCTTAGTCATTTGGCGATAAAATGTATAGTTGGTAATACTACTAAAAAATTGTATTGAAGGTCATTTTGCTTTTAAAATTGTTTTGTTGGTAATTTTACTATAAATATGTATTGTGGGTATTTTTTTAATATAAAGATGTATTTTTTATACTTTCATAGTTTTTTGTTTATACCTGGGGGTTAACTATTTGCTCATAGCTGATCGCTTAAATAGGTGCTTCCACCTCGGGTCAGGGGCTACCTGGGAAAAAAACAACAATTAAGGCGTGGTTCCACGATCTTCAAAACCTCCAACCTCCCGATCAGAGACCTCAAATCCTTATGGGTTATTCAATGTCGAAATTTAATTTGCTGGGGTGGGGGACTCTTAATTTCAAAAATATATTACTGGTAATTTTTCTCTTCACTTGTTGGTATTTTTTCTTACTACAAAAATGTATTTCTATACTTTCATAATGTTTTGCCCTATTTTTTGTGTGTGTGTGTGAGTGGGGGGGTACTATTTGCCCATAGCTGGGACCCTAACAGGTACTATCACCTCGGGTCAGGGTACGACAGTAATTAAAAGATAATTCCATGTTCCTCAAAACATCCCGATCAGAGGCCTTGCTGCCGGATATAGTTTATCGTCATACCCAGGACGAACACTACTTTGGGAGACGCCTGCAGCAATGACCCTGACCCGATTAAGTGCAGTGGTGGTGCTGCCTGAAGGGAGGACGTGTTCTCTGGAACTGGAATATTTTTTAGGTCAGTTTGGTTTCAAAATCATTTCGGTGACGATGCGCGATTATTGGGTCACTGGGATATGGGTCAGAGAGATATGAAAAAAAAAGTTTAAAAATGACTAACCTCAAAAAGTGATATGTACTATAACTATCCTTCTTGTGTTTACACAAGTAAAAATTTCACATACCAGTTACAAAAAATAAACAAATAAATTCTTTGACGAAGTATTTTCCTCGACGAATACGAAAATAGGCGCGTATTCCGACGTGTCATACTGACGTCATTTAATCTCAAGTCAAAAGAGTAAGTAGTCGATTACAGGACTAGGATGTTTCGGAAACAGAATAATTGCTTCATGTCACTCTGAGGGCATATGGAAAAATTCTCAGCCGCACCTGCTCCCCAAAATCCGACCTAATATCGGGAATTTTAGAAACCTATTCTTGATCAAAAAGAATTATTCAGTACCCAAATATGTGTGTGTGTGTCTGTATGTGTGTGTGTGTCTGTGTGTGTGTGTGTGTGTGTGTGTGTGTGTGTGTGTGTGTGTGTGTGTGTGTGTGTGTGTGTGTGTGTGTGCGTGTGTAGCTGTGTTTCTTTGTTAATACTTTCGAAATAATTCGAATTTAAAAATACTGTAAATGTCATCACCGGCCTGTGAATTTGAAAGTCGACTCCCCGCCCCCCACACACACATATTTGGGTAATGAATAATTCTTCTTGATCAAATACGCGTCAACGGGACCAAATTAGCACAGCACCGGCTGTGACATCGTTACTTTGCACACTGCCCTTCAATTATTACACACAAAACAAAAACCAACGTAAATATATTAATGATAATACTCTTCGGTAAATCGAATCGAGTTCTCTCAGTCACTGTGTGTTAATTTAAAAATAAATACGCTTAAATTCACCTTCATCCCTGCCGTGCGCCAACGGCTTAGTGGGAGAATCCCCGATTCAGTCGGGTTTCGATCATAGGTAGAGGCAACTGGACGTTTAGACACATTGATGAGCTGTGATACAGCGAAACAGTCTGCCTGTGGATATATATATATATATATATATATATATATATATATATATATATATATATATATAAAAAGAAAGAACAGTAAGATATATAATCCGGTGTTCTTATAGATATTTTTATTTTTACAAAATAGTGCTCAATGTAAATTTACAGAGCATTAATATTATGAATTAATTGATTTAAAATAAAAAATTCGCTTGAGGATGAAATGGAACTAATATCTTTAATTTAATTACAAAATTAAATTCGGAGCTTTTAGCTTCCATTTTTGAAACATGGTTAGAACTGTGTAGCGAAAAAAACCATATTTTAAATCAATTAATTTATAATATACATATATATATATATATATATATATATATATGTGTGTGTGTATGTGCGCGCGTGTGTGTGTGTGGCGTATTATAGACATGGATGTGAATCAAATGTGGTACTTATTATTAACCTATTATAAAGATTTATTTATCCCTTTATAAAGGGATAAATTTGAAAAGAAATATTTTTATTCAAAAATATAGAAATTGAAGAATTGGGAAGATGATGAAACTCCATAGATCGGTCCCACGTGAACTCAGCAAAAGTGAAAGAATTCGACGTTTTGAAGTCTGTTTGATGCTATACCTGCGAAATTCGAAATGGACCCTTTATGATAATCTTAAACGATCGGCTCATTGGCTTGATATCAACCACTTCCAAAACCTAAACTGCACCATTACTGCTTTTTGGAATCTATTACGAGCGTCACTGCCGAAGATGTGAATCAAATGCGATATTTATTATTTATTATTATAGTTGAAGGAACTCGATAAATGGGTTCCACATGAAATCTGAAAATCAAAGAGTTCGACGTTTTCGATATCGCACCTGCGAAAGTCGAATAGTGACTTGTAATGAGAAATGGATTCTTTATGACAATCGTAAACGATCGGGGCAATGGCTTGATCCTGACGAAGAACTCAAACACGTTTCAAAACCCAAACTGCACCAACAGAAGTTTAATTTTATATCAAGCGCTTTCACATTATATCTATACACCCGCATCTTGAACATAAAAAAATGAAGAGATGCGTTTCCTTTCTTTTTTTTTTTTTGAAAGCGATAAAACTTAGTAATACTACTTCAGACTGCCACCAATATTAATAAAGCATAGGGTGAAGGATCAACATAGGGTGAAGGATCCACAAATAGGCGCTGGTTTCTGAATGTCCACTGTGATGATAAGTGTCTTGAAGATCAAGATGGTAAAGGACGTTCATCTGAAATTGACAACCAATATCTGAAAACAGCATTAAAAAAAAAAAACATGTCACAATATCAAAGAAATGGGTATCGGCATTTCAATAATATCAGACCATCTCAAGAGAATTGTCAAGTTGAAGGAACTCGATAAATGGTTTCCACATGAAATCAGTGAAAATTAAAGAGTTCGACGTTTTCAAGTCTGTTCGATATCGCATCTGCGAAAGTCGAATAGTAATGGATTCTTTATGACAATCGTAAATGATCGAGTCAATGGCTTGATTCTGACGAAGGACTTAAACACTTTCCAAAACTGCACCAACAGAAGATTATGGCGACTGTCTGTTAGTCTGCCATTGGTACCATACCTTACAACTTTCTGAAATCTATCAAGAGCCTCATTGCCGATGTTTACTGCCAGGGACTGGATGAAATGCAAGTGCAAAATGCGACCGGCATTAGTCAATCGACTTGGTTCAATTCTGTTCATGACAATACTCTGCCACATATTCCCAGGGTGATATTGCAAAAGCTCACTGACTTGGGATACGATACTTTAACACGCACACCATATTCCACTGATCTCTCGCCCACTGACTACCACTTTTTCAAACAGCTAGACAATTATTTGAGCCAAAAGACATTCCGTTGCAAAGAAGATGCAGAAACTACATTCAAAGATTTCTTGGCAACCAAGCCTTTAGTGTTTATTGTAAAGTCATGAATAAACTTGTAGCTCTATGACAGAAATTAACCGCAATATCTTGGATATTTGAACTCTTAC
Source organism: Acanthosepion pharaonis (assembly GCA_903632075.3). Classification (NCBI taxonomy): domain Eukaryota; kingdom Metazoa; phylum Mollusca; class Cephalopoda; order Sepiida; family Sepiidae; genus Acanthosepion; species Acanthosepion pharaonis. Next base: position 1,822,268 of record CAHIKZ030003109.1, on the reverse strand, counting down.
ACAATGCCATCTATTTTTTTTTTAGTTACTACAAGAAATTATTGTAACCCACTACCGTTAACAACCCCTTAATCGTTGAGATATCTAACAACACACCTATCCCTTTTCAACTCACACACCACACTCTCCATCCTGGGTATGACGATAAACTACATCCGCGTCCTGGGTAAGACGATAAACTACACCCAACAGCAAGGTCTCTGATCAGGAGGTGTTGAAGAGCTTGGAATCACTTCTTAATTGCTGGTGTTCCCAGGTCCACCCTAATCTGTTAGGGCCCCAGCTATGGGCAAATAGTTAACTCCCCCAAACTGGGGCCAAAACGCTATGAAAGTGTAAAAATAGGTTTTAATATCAGCAATACATTTTTGTAAACATATTACCAGCAATAATTTTTTGAAGAAAAAATATTACCGGCAATACATTATTACCAGCAATACATTTTTGAAAAAAACTATTACCAGCAATAAAAATCTTGTCTGCATTAAATAACTCATTGAAGCTTATATGCCGTAAAACAAAATAAATCGAACCAAACTGATTTCTTACAAATAATACATATTTTATTCATACGAACCTATCCTAAAATTCTTGTCGGCATTAAATAACCCATTGAGATTGATATGCCGTAAAAGAAAATAAACCAAACCAAACTGATTTCTTACAAAGAATACATATTCTATTCATACGAACCTATACTAAAAACCTTGTTAGCATTAAATAACTTATTGAGGTTGATATGCCTTTAAAAAAAAAAAAACCTCATTAAAGTGATTTCTTACAAAGAATATATATTCTATTCATACGAACCTATCCTAAAAATCTTGTCGGCATTAAATAACCCATTGAGGTGTTGATATGCGGTAAAAGAAAATAAACCAAACCAAACCAAACTGATTTCTTATAAAGAATACGTATTCTATTCATACGAGCCTATCCTAAAAACCTTGTCGGCATTAAATAACCCATTGAGGTGTTGATATACCGTAAAATAAAACAAACCAAACACCACACTCCCCCGACTCCGAACGTCTTGTCCTTATTTTTCTCTTAGTCATGAGTCGTTAGCTCCACTAGTTTTATTGAATAATACCGACCTTACCATTAAGGGTCCCTATATTGACTGATTTAAACACTTTTTAAGTACATTAATTCAAGAATAAATGGTTATCCTAAAATCGGACATTTTCCAAACAACCTAGTATTTGAAATTTATTAACTGTACATATTGGCATTTCAAGAATTTATAGGGAAAGATTGCACTCTATAATGACATGTATCATGTAATAAAATGAATTCAAAGCCACTTGGATACAAAACTACACAGTACCCCATTACATTGAGTGGCTCTTGGCCTTTATATTAGGTGAACATTAGTATTGGGTTGGTGCATAATTATCAGGCGTTTTTGTAGGCGAGTTATTTGTTTATAAAAATTGCTGTTTTGATTATTTTTTTTTTAATAAAAATATTATTTTATTTTCAGGTGATAAAATTGCGTGTTGATAAGCATACACTCCGGAATAATCATTTTAAAATGTTATTGTTGAATTGTTATTTCTTTTTACGTAATAAATATTGTTTAAAAAAACGCCTGATAATTACGCACCAACCCAATATATTTCCTTTTTGTTAATTCTTCCTATCTAAACTAAACGCAATAGAGAAGTTAGGCTTATGCCACGCTATATTGAAAGTTCGCTTCTCACATGAGTTAAGCAATTGGCATTGATGGAATTTATCTTCCAACAAATGCCGTCTTAATATTAGGTTGGTGCATAATTATCAGGCGTTTTTGTCGGCAAGTTATTTGTTCATAAAATTGCTCTTTTTTTTTTACTTTTTTAAATAAAAAATATTTTATTTTCAGGTTATAAAAATGCATGTCGATAATCATATGGTCTGGAATAATCATTTAAAAATGTTATTGTTGAATTGTTATGTTTCTTTTTTCATAATAAATATTGTTTAATAAAACGCCTGATAATTATGCACCAACCTAAAATAAAAATATACTTGAATATTTAACTGATATAAAATACAATATGTTAAAGGGCGTTCCAATAACATGGACCGATTTTAAATGTGAATTAAGTTGAAGAGTCTAATCATATTTTTTCTTTTTCTTTCAGATTTGGCGGACATTTCGGCGATATTATTTTTTCACACATAATTGCCATGACTTAAATAACATGATCCAATAGAGAAATAAATACATTTTCACCAATAACACTGATTTATTCACTGCTTACTTTGATCCTTCTTAATGAAACATCCTTATATATAATCCGTCTTAATGAAACACCTTTTATTTTGTATTGCATTAAAAGAATGTACTTGGGTTATTTTAAACTTCAAAATTCCATCTTATATAAATCATGTCCCTTTAGAACGTTGGCGATTATGACTCTTCACAATTTTCTGTCCTTTCAATTTCTTAGTTTTATCTTTTGCTCTCTGTCCTAACCCCTGTTCAGCCAATCACTTACACAAGTTCCTTAGGTAGGTCATGTGCTGATTTCCTCTACTCCTCTTGCCGTCATCGTGTTCTGTGAGTGTCAAATTTTCTAAGCCAACTTTCCTCATTATGTGACCTAGAAATTCCAAATGTCTCTTTCTGGTGTTTAGTATAAGTGTCCTTTTTGCGTCCATTTTCTCTTCATCGTTGCTCATATGATCCGTATATAGAATTCCCAGCATCCTCCTGTAAAAACCATGTTTTTGTTACCTCATGTAACTTCTTCATCTGTGATGAGGTTTTCCAGCATTCACTGCCTTACAGGGGGACTGATATCACATAACAGTTCAGGATTTTGGGAAACCCGAATCAAACCTATCGAGATGAAACACCGGCCCCAACCGTTGAGGGAAAATGAAGCCGGAGGACCCTTAAGGTCGGTATTATTGAACAGCTAGCGACTCATGGCTAAACGGAAAATACGGAGAAGTTCGAAGTTGGGGTAGTGTGGGGTGTGAGTTGAGAAGTGATCTGTGTGTTGTTAGACGTGTTAATGATAAAGCGTTGTCAAAGGTAGTAGGTTACAATAATTTTTGTGGTAACTAAAAAATAGATGGCATTATTTAAATGTTCGAATATTCAAGGTATTTTGGTTTATATGTTCATTTAATTTATTTATCAAAAAAAAAAGTCTAATGGTAACTCTAGCGAAAAGAAAGATGGCGTTATGTAAGTGTTCAAATATCCAAGATAACAGTGAATGCATTAATTTAAATTTATTTATCAAAATAAAAAATAAATTGTCTAATGGTAACTCTAGCGAAAAGAAAGATGGCGCTATGTAAGTGTTCAAATATCCAAGATAACAGTGAATGCGTTCATTTAAATTTATTTATCAAAATAAAAAATAAATTGTCTAATGGTAACTCTAGCGAAAAGAAAGATGGCGTTATGTAAGTGTTCAAATATCCAAGATAACAGTGAATGCGTTCATTTAAATTTATTTATCAAAATAAAAAATACTTTCAACTGCAATTTCTAATGGTGACTTTACCATATATAGAGATGGCTTTTCGTTTGTAAAAGTTTAAATATGCAAGTGAGCAATGATAAATGTTTTTAATTTTTTTTTTTGTTACATCGGTTCAATTTTATTCGATGACAATATTCTGTTCCCAGTAGCAGGTGATATTTAATTTGCTTGTTCATGTTGAAGATGCAAGGCTGCCATGATGGTATGGAACGAAAGATGTAACCAAAAAAATCTTCTGACAACGCGGCGAATTCCGATCCTTGCTAACTGAATTATCTCTCTGCACTGCGATAATTTTTTAAAATTTATTACACGTATATTTTTTCCTCCATCCATCGAATCCTCGACACCCCACGCAGCACGAAAAACGTTCTTTCTTTGAAATAATTACCTTTGTCTAGAAAGTAATTATTTTCTCTTTATAAAAAAAAACAAACTAACAAACAAAAAAATAAAAATAAAAAAAGGCAGCTCTTCGTTGCAAATTTTAAGAATAGTGAAAATATCTCACAGAGTTCAATTTCCACTAAGTGGATTACTCCCATAGCCTTGTGCCGGACTAAGCTTTATAGCCGGTCGCTCGTTTCCAAATATGTCTGCTCGTGTGGCGAGCTGATCACTATTGCAGACGCCGGATCAGGCACATTTGTCTTTCTACAGAGTCCACATAGCCCACCTGTGGTTTATACTGGAACTATACTAAGCAGATCTTATTGTTTTTGGGAGAGAGGGCATACTCTGGCGGGATCACATATTCGAACAAGTCCATCACATTCAAACCTCGGTTACGATTTTTTTTTAAATATTTCACCACAAGCAAGGCAATAAAGCCGCTAAGACGCAAGGGTGTGAGAGAAGATGAGAACAAGAAAACATTATTATGGAGAAAGAACAAAACAAAGAAAATGGAGGAATGTTAGAAACTAACAATCTGTTTTTGTTTTGTGAGAGAAGATAACGAAATAGTTTTTCTATCGACGTTTATGTGGACAAATCAATTTTGTTTGCATTTTCCTGAGGCAGCACTAAAACCAGCAAGTCTGGCCGTGTCAAAAATCAAACACAGTAATTTGCATAATGAATTCCAACAACCATTGCCGCCAGGGTAGCGTATCGGTCATCGGTGTGTAAAGCGGAGTCGGAGAGGTCAGGTTCAGGTCCTTACAGTAGTGGTCACTTTCGGACAAATACACTTCTCCCTTTTGGTATGGGCTAAACATGGCGTGGAAACCAACCTAGGAGAATATTGCGGAGAAGGCGACGAGAAACCATTCCACTAGTTTTCTCGAGAAGTCTGAGCAATTCATGGATAACAAGGAAAAGGAATCTGTGATGTACCTTGACCATTTACGCCCCGAAGGTACATAGTATTTAAAAAATACTGCTCCGAAAGCAGCAGTAGTGCATTATTAGTTGACGACGCTGGGGTAATACTTTCGGGGCTTAAATATCATTACCAATAGCTTAAAGGAGTTCCAGCTGTATCACACGATATCTTTTTGTTATGTCACAAAGATCTGCTGAAACAGCTAGATAACCTAAACATATGGGTAAATTTGCTTTTTACTGCCCACGCTAAATATCTCTTAAAATTTTCCCAAATCGTCATAATTCCGTATAAATGTACCTGCTGAACTCGAATTAACAATTAAATTATGAATAAAACCTACCGTTTTAGAGTTATCGACAAGAAAAAAAATCGGATTTCTTGTTGGTCATTCGTCCATTATTACTGCCATACTGTTTAGTAATTTACTGCGGGATGCGTCCAGCGGCGAAAGCACAAATTTTGGACAATTTACTTCTTTTACAGACTTTCGGTGCATAACCCCCCCCCCCAAACCACTATGCACTATCGTAAAGCAATTTTTTCTTATAAGTGAATTTAATTATAACAGAAAACTTTAAACGAAAACAAATTCAGTAATACAATAAAACATTTTTTTTCTGTGTAGAATAGCAATGACAAATTAGAAGAACAAATTAAATAATACAATGAAGCATTTTTTATATTTTAAACTTGGTAAAGTAGAAACGAAATAAGGGTTGATTGTATTATTTATTTATTTTTTTAGTTTGTCCCCTTTTCTACACAGAAAGAAGCCAAACACAAACCCTATCCCTAACATCTAACCCTAAACTTAACCCGGGTTATGGTATTATTTAATTTTAAATTCCCCCCTTTTCTAACCAGAAAGAAGCCAAACACAAACCCTATCCCTAACACTGATACGGTTATAATTTTGAAGGACGCCTTCTGTAGCATGTCCATCATGCGTAGCCCTCTCCATCCGCTGGTTTCACCGTTTAGATCTGTTGTAAGCGCCATCCGCTTATTCTATCGTTGGGGTCTTTTGAGTTGATCGAGCTTAGCCTGGGTGTTGTCATTATCATTGTTGTATCGTTTTTACGTATTTGGAGTTACAAGTGAAAATGTGATATCATTCGAAAGTAGGGGGATATTTTTTTTCTTTTTTTAAAGCATCACTTATTGGGTTGAGAGGGTACCGATCGAAATGTATCGCCAAGAATCGGTGTAATCGTGTTACGTTCATTAATCTGAATGGCCCAATTATGTTTACAGCTCTCAGAACGAACGGGGAAAGATTATTTTGACGTCATCAACTTGACTAATTCAATAATTCAGCTCTCAGTATGACGTCGACTCCAGATGACAAGCAGTTTAACCTTTCCTTATTAATTTTTTTCTCTCCTTTTATAATTGATGAAAAGAATAAAGAGAACTGGGAAGAAAGAAAGAAAGAAAGAAAGAAAGAAAGAAAGAAAGAAAGAAAGAAAGAAAGTGTCAGAAAGAAAGAAAGAAAGAAAGAAAGAAAGAAAGAAAGAAAGAAAAAAAGAGAAAAAGGTGGTTGAGAAAGAGGGGGCGTGGAAAGAAAGTGGACGGGAGAAAGGAGGGAGAGTATGGGCAAGAAAGAAGAGGAGAGAGAAGGAGGGCCAGACAAGGAAAAAGGAAATTGAGAGAGAAAGGGGGGTAAGAGGCGAATAGAAGAAAAAGAGGAAATAGAGATTGGGTTACCAGGGAAGAGAAAGATGAGAAGAGAGAAGATTTAGGGAGAGAGATGATGTAGACAGAAAAGAGTGTGTGTGTGAGAGAGAGAGTGAGAGAGAGAGAGAGAGAGAGAGAGACAGAGAGAGAGACAGAGAGAGTGGAGGGGGGAGGAAATAGGCCAGTGATGGGGAACAGAGGAGAAGAAGAAAGTCGGGATGGGGAGAGAAGTGTTGGTAGAGAGAATGACAGAAACAAAGAGAGAGAGAGAGAGAGAGAGAGAGAGAGAGAGAGAGATAATGAAACAAGAAGATATAGGGAGAGAAAGAGGAACGGAAAGGAGAGGTGAAAGAAAAGAAGAATTTTAATTTTTCTTTTTGTTCCGTAAAATTGGGGGATTTGACTTACTGGATTTCGAGATATTCATTTTCACGTTTCATTCTGATTCGGCTCAAGAAAATGGCAGATTTTCTTTAAAATCGAGAGATTACAAAACATGGAAACGGAATCATTAATCATTTTCGGTCAGTATTTTTTCTCGATAGAATTTTCGTATTTACTATACATCGATTTATTAAATCTAATTCTTTCTGTTCTATTCTCGTTATTACATCAATTCAGCCACTGTACTCTTCGGCCTTCATACACACTGTATTTCTCTTGAAATGTTCTCTTATTATTATACATCGATTCATTGATACTGTACCTTTTTACTTTCAAAACCAGAATAGACCCAATTAAAATGGAATAGTGTTAGTTAACATGGAATCGATTAACTTTTACATCGTGTCTGTTTTTTTTTATCACGGGATATGTAGTGGAAGAAGTATTGCGATGGTCACAATGTTCATCTATCAGGATCCCCCCTCCCTGTATGGTAGTACGAACCGGCCCTGTCTGTGAGTCAAATAAATGGTTCCAATGGAATTTTTGAAAGGCTACCGAATACAGAAAGGTAAAAATAGATGAGGGTCGAAATATTTTGATAAATAAACAAACACCGTTCAATTTAAGTCACACTTCGGTCATATAAAACCTTCATCATCCAACTGCTTCCCAGCCTGATCAAAATGTTGTTTCTGTTTCGTCATTTAAGTGTCGACTTGCTACTGGGCCATTCCTGGATAGAATCATCGTCACTGATGAAAAATGGCTTTTCTATAATCAAATCAAACTGAAGCGACATTGCGTTTATATTTTTGCACTCACAGGAAAAGAGAGAATACACCCTCAAACTAAGATTACTCCCACTCCACAAAAATTATACTTTGTGTTTGAAGGGTTATGAAAGGTCTTATCTATCATAAATTTTTTTTAACCATTTCACCATCTGCAAGACAACAAAGCCAATAAGACGCTGGTGGGGAATATACACCCTGAGAATATACACCCTTGTGCAAATTAATTGAAACAACCGCTTTAGTTTCCTTTCTTTCACTATACGATCAGTTTTAGACCCACCGGAGTGACAGGGTATAATCAATTTCTATTTTTCCTCAGATTAGGTCATTTGCAGTGCTATGCAGTAATATGAATCAATTTTAGGGATGTATGATGAAATTTGTTTGGCCTTGAAAAATATTGCGTCATCCGATTTTGATCACGCCCAGACACGCCTCAATTAGTTGTCCTAAGACCATTGTCAGCGATGGACGTTACTCCAAGTGAGCGTGCGAAAATTGTGACGCTGCACAAATACAATGGCAAATCTTACCAGTGACCAAATCAAAGTACTACAGACTAGCCCAGAAACTCTCCTGATTTAAATCCAATCGAGAATCTGTGGTCAATCTGCGAGGAACGACTTCGTGGAATGGACATACAAAGTACTAACATGTGCACTGGGTCATGTTTCATTGGAAAAAAATACGAAAAAAGTGAATAATAATGAGATTATTTGTTTTGTTTCACTTAATTTGCACAAGGATGTATAAAAAAAGGAAATTAATGTGAGAGAACAATAAAAGAACAGGAATTAAGACGACAGAAGATAACGATCGACATTGCGTTTATATTTTTGCACGTTAAAATTGAACTGGAAAGCAAGAATCTGAAAGAGAATCCCACAAGCGAGAAGTGCGATTGAAGAAACTGTTAGCATAGAACTTACGGTTACCTCTAGACATTTGAATTGTGAAATGTTGAAACCTTGGTGCTAATCTAGTACTGCGCTTAAATTTGTAAAGTCTAAGGACGAAAGAAGAAAGTTCTTCAGAACAATTAACGTGAAAGTATTTATAGAAAAAGCACAGGAAATTATATTACGGCTGTGGCAAAGGGACTGAAGCCGAAATGCCAGATCTGGACCAATGGCCATTGTAGAATCTTCTTTGAATTTTATTAGGGATCTCTATGTACCAGATCATATTTGGCAGCAATCTTCAAAGTATGAATGATTAATACTGAAAATTAGTGTCGTCAGTTGGAAACAGTGCAGAAAAAATTGCGCCTACCAATAATGTTAAAGGCGCTATAAGACAACATATAACCCGAATCACACAGAAAAAAAGATTATGGCACTAAATATAGAAGTTTGATCCTTCTCCTCTTTACTCTCCTGACCTTGCTCCATCTGACGATCATCTTTTTACATTATTGCAACATGTTTTTTTTTTTTTTTTTTTTTTTTTAAATGTGAACAGGTTAAAATCGATATTGAGTGTTTCTTTGCGTTGAAAGCTAATTTTATACCCGAAGGACCAACAGTTGACAAATAAGTTGGATTATATTATCGATCATGATGGGAAATATGAACTTGATGAAAATTGATCGATTATGGCTAAAGAAGCTTTTTTTTTCATGTTAAAAATGATAGAACATTGTTTGCAGTCTAATAACTTGATTTATTCAGACCAGTTTCCGCATACAGTATTTACATTAGTCGGACTATTGTCCTCATCTTTGTCGCCATATTTGTCACAACGTTTCGGTCGTTGTACGCTCCGGCCTTATTCAGGTGGTTGGAATTTCGAACTGAACCCTTTATTTCGATCACTGGGGCAGACTGTTCTAGTTCCACGTGCCATGTTTGATGGATGTCAGTTATCAGTTATCTCCTGCTAATTTTCCCTCTGAAAGTTCTCCACTGCCTTAACCAGGTATTGAACTCACCTTCTTTGGGTCTGTCACTGGATCTAACCAACGCCTTTATCCACTGTGCCATGTGTCCTTGAGGACAGTGGTTAAGGCAAAATTTGACTCTCAGCATATATCTGAGATAATAAACTTCATTTACTATTATACAATGATACAATTAAATTTATTTTCTCATCGTGTTTTTATCAACGGATAGATAGTGACCGGAGGACAACATATATCTGCGAGCAGGGTGGTCGTAAGGGTCTTGTGGCCTCCCCACCGAAACTATGATAGCCCCCGCCCCTCGAATCTATGACACGAGGCTTCCACTCTAACACATCTCAATTTTCATAAGGTAGTATTCATATCAAATACAAACTTTATTGCAACTTAATTGTGTACAATAATCGATCATAAGTAATATCGATTGTTGGTGCTAGTAAAATAGGGGGTCAGTGTATAATAGCAGTATAATATATATATATATATATATATATATATATATATATATATATATATATATATATATATAGCTCTGCTATTATAATCAAACATAATATGCTGTCTAAGTAGTCAACCACTAGCAGCAGTTTACCTACTTCACGGTGCTGTCGAGTATTTTATTTTGTTATAAAGATTACCATTTCATTTCCAATCTCCGTTTTGGTTATTCCTCATTTAGTAACTTTTCCTAGGTTACAACATCTATCTATCTATCTATCTATCTATCTATCTATCTATCTATCTATCTATCTATCTATCTATCTATCTATCTCCGTGTCTTCGTTATCTATCTAGCTATATATCTATCTACCTCTTCATTATCTATTGTTATACACCGTACATATGAACTCTAATGGATATGTCCCTATCTTCATAAATATGTTGGGTGCTATTGTAAGTGGGGGTAATATACTAAGTAATCCACCATTAGCAGTGGTTTACCTATTTCACGCCGCTGGCGAGTATTGTATTTTGTTGATGTTATAAAGATTACCATTTCATTTCCAACCATCGTTTTGGTTATTTCTCATTCAGTAACCCTTTCTAGGTTTCAACAATATATATATATATATATATATATATATATATATATATATTCACACACACACACACACACACACACATATATATATATATATATATATATATATATATATATATTCATTAACAATTACAACAAAAAACATGTTACAAATCATACAGAAATGCAATTATGTTTGTGCACTGCATGTGTTCCTTTAGGTGCATATATATATATATATATATTTATATATATATATATATATATATATATATATATATATGTGTGTGTGTGTGTGTGTGTGTGTGTGTGTATGTATATATATACTCGACTCTCCCGTCGAATTCGACGTATGAGGTCAAACAGATCAGTTCCTAGAAACCGACAACAGCACATGAGATTCGATTATAGTGGTGAAGGTTTCGTGCAGGACCATCCACACTTTTTGAAGGGCCAAATACAGAGACCTGGTGAACTACGTGCCACAAGGTCCCCAAACGACTCTCCGCTGGTTTTGAATTCAGAGTTGTCCTTCTCCTAGACCAGTTGCCATCCAAGGCTATAGAACCCAGTCTATCCTGCTATTTACCCATAGCTGGAGGGAGAAGAAGAGGCTTTTTACCTGATTTTCGGGGTTAACTATTTGCCCATAGCTGGGACCCTAACAGGTGCTACCACCCCGGGTTAGGGTGGACTTGGGAACACCTGCAATTAAGAGGTGGTTCCACGCTCCTCAAAATCTCATGATCAGAGACCTTGCTATTGGAGGTAGTTTATTGTCTTACCCAGGACAGGAATTTGAAAGAAAAAAAAAACTAATGAAGAAAAGAACGGTATGTAAAGTAAGTAAAATATAACGTAAGAATAAAAGTAAAAAAGAAATGGTTGCTCCGAAAGTAACACCCCTATTGAGCGACGACGTCAGAGTTAGGGGTCATCCTGTAGAGACTGAACCTTCCCGCCAAAAAAACATAATTATTTTTTCCTTTTTTTTTCGACTTCTACTTAGCTGTTTTCTTTTTTGTTTTTTGTTTTTTATTTAAAACGGTTTGGGCAAATACTTGTACTAACGTCTGATACAACCAAACTCACACACATATATTTGGTAAACCCAACATATTTTGTTGCTAATTTCACCGCAAACTTTTCGCCCTTTTTATACAGAAAACTTATTTCATGAATAAAATCATTATTAACCTGAAAAAGTTCTTTCTCGTAACGAAACATATCACAATTTCTTTTTCGTTCCATAACCAAAGATTTCCAATGATTAGATGGATTCGAATTTAAATTATTAGCTATATCTTCTTATATATCACGTTGAAACACCGATTCTCGTCAGATCCCTAAGGTTAAGCAAGTTTGAGTTAGCATAAAAATTTTGGTTCCATCTAAATTCAACTGCAAAATGATGAGACCTTTCCGCCAATCTAGTATTGCGCTTGAAGTCTTGGTACCATAGTGAAGACCTCATCAAAACAATTACCCTGCAAGTATTTACAGAAAAGCCAAGGGAAGCTACATTTCGGCGGTGGGAAAGTGACTGAAGCCGAGATGCCAGGTCAGGACCAATAACATTGCTGATTCTTCGTTGGATTTTATCAAGAATCATTGAATATATAGCAGAAGTACCAGACCAAAGGTGGCAGCAATATTCAAAGTATGAACGAATGGTAGTAATATAATATACTAAAGTGTTTCCTATATGACGGCGTTTGTAATGTTGGGAATATACTTTTGGTATCATAATACCAGGTTTTGTCATTTTTAGTCATCCGTACTTCAAATATCAAACGAGGCGCTCACCAGTTTGGGCTTACGGGCACATCACGTTGAAATAACAGTTCTCTTCAGTTCTCGAAGTTATGTTGGGCCTGGTCAGTACTCAGATGGGTGATCGCTGGGTAATACCAGATGCTGTAAGCTACGCGACAGGCTTAGCAAGCTGGCGACGAATACAATCTTGCCGCTGATACCAAAGGAAGAACATTATATGCACTTTAACATACCTTCTCCTGTGGTGAATGATACTTTATTTAATGTGGGATATATATATATATATATATATATATATATATATATATATATATATATATATATATATATATATATATATATATATATATACACATTGATTATATCATATGCACTTCTGTGATGAATGCTATTTTTTAATGGGGGCTGTTTATTTTGTACAATAATAGCTTCTAGAATTTTGACTGTGGAGTAATGGATAACGGCTTGGCTTGAGGAATCGGAGAGCCGTGTTCGAATTCCAATTGAATCCATTACATTCATTTACGTGCTAATACCCTTGTTAAAGGTATGAATCCTCTTCTTCTCCCCCCAGCTATGGGTAAATAGGAGGACAGACGGGGTTCTTTAGCCTTGGCTGGCAACTGGTCTACCGCAGAAAGAAATAGCAACCAACTGCGGGGAAAAAAATCTGCCCGTCAGTAGTGTATCGAAAGATACATGATCGCCTAAGTGTGTATCACGCATGGTACTTAACTGACTGACTGACTAACTGAGGTATCCATGTAAACATATATACAATTATATACATAAAAACAGTCTCTACTTTCGGTGGACAGATTTAAATTTCAACAGACACAAAACGGCTCTATTTTTAGGAGTTTTTCGTGAAAATAAACAAGTCGATGAACAAGTGCAGAGTAGGATTTCTTTTTAATAATAAGCGGAGGGTAGGATTATTATACCTGAGATTTCTCATTTGCATTAAACCATAACACGAAATTTTATTTAATGAAGGTTGTTTATTTTGTATAGTAATTGCTTCTAGAATTTTGATAATGACTGCGAAAGTCGAAAGTACTTGAACAAGAGTAATATTATTAGCGCTGTGAACTGTTTCGGAACTAATTGCTAAAGTATTAAAACAAAAAAATATTTTGGCAGATTCAAAGAAAGGAGTTCTCAAGTGCAATGACATTTTCCACTGAGCAATTTTAAATAAAAGAAAATCACACATATTTTACACGCATAGTAAGATGTGGGCTGCACTTGTGACTACAATATTTTTGTATTTGTTTAAGGCGTGGGTTACCAGGAACCCCATTCAATGAATCTATTAGAATCTTTTCCATTCAATCTGAGAGCTCCAACCACAACTGGAATTGTTAATGCCCTCATGCGCCACACTTATACATGTCTGCAGGGAGTACCATGTCAATAAGAAAGCACATTTTGTTTTTGCTTTCTCTAATCACGATGTCAGAGCGAATAGATTTACTTGTTCTGTCTGTATGTATTGTAAATTTCCATAAAATATAAAAAGATGTCAATAAAAGATGTTGATTATTGTGCTCGAAATTTGTGGTTACAATGTCCGTAGTTCATATTTTGTTATTGTTTGTTCAAGTACTTTCAACTTTCGCAGTCATTATCAACAACCGAAGTGCTGTCTGTGTGGTAGTTAGAATTGCTTTGTCTGCATCCTGATATTTTTTGGAAAGATGGACGTTTGAAATCGTTTAGTGTGACGTCATATTTAACGGCTACTGGAAACGAGGCTGTGCAAAAAAAGAAGGCGATTTATTTATTTAATTATTTTTTATTTTTATCTATTTTTTAAATTTATTTATTTATATAATACTAATACAATATATACGTACATTAATTATATCATATGCACTTTAAGATACCTTCTCCTGTGGTGAAGGGTATTGCTGTTATTTTCTAGAATTTTGATAATGACCGCGAAAATCAAACGACATAAAAATACTTGAACAAAGGTAATGAACTAGTTGCTAAAATAAAGTATTAAGACAAAAATATTTTGGCAGACTTAAAAAAAGGAGTCCTGAAAGTGCAATGACATTTTCCACTGAGCAATTTTAAATAAAAGAATATCAAACATCTTTTACAAAGGTAAATATATACACGTATATACATAAAAAAAAGTCTCTACTTTCGGTGGACTGATTTAAAATTCAACAGACAGCAAACGATTCTTTTTCTTTTTCTTTTTTTGATAATGACTGCGAAAGTCAAAAGTACTTGAACAAAAGTAATATTGTTGGCGCTGTGAACTGTTTCGGAACTAATTGCTAAAGTATTAAGACAAAAATATTTTGGCAGACTCAAAGAAAGGAATTCTGAAGTGCAATGCCATATCTATTCTTTTGTACGGCAGTGAATGCTGCACAATTCACTGGCAATCGAAGAAGAAACTCGAAGCAATAGCTCGACCGGCGGATATTGAGAATAACGAGATCAGAGCATGCGTAGTAAGGGAAATAAACATTGCTAACAGCTACAAATGATAAGAAATTGTGGACAGTTGATGATCGCCCACGTCCTGAAGGGAGACAGCTAAAGAAAAGAAGCAGAAGATAATGCTTTTTCCGAATAAACCAGAATATTCCATGGTCTATCCCAGAAACTAAACTCCTATTAATATCTGGCCGCTTGCATCCGAGTATTCTTAACTGATAGGGCGGTTAACCAATCCCAGTGATGTTTGTTCAACAACTCTCACCCCAGGGAACACTTGTGGTTTATACTGAAAACTCTACTGAGCGGACCTTAGTCACAGTTTCAGACTGCATTGCCTGGCGTGATCAACAGTCTGAACAAGGCTCGGTCACGATGACTTGTGACTTCGTGTTAACAAAACCATCGACTGGTCCCAAATAACTCTGTCTACCCAATTTCACTCACACGGCTCGGGTCAATCCGTGGGATGTTTTTTTTTTTCACTTTCCAAGATTGCTAGGTTTACCTCCCCATACAGATGACACAAAGACGTCACCTTTCTGGCAATAGTGCGATTCGAACCCGAGTGTCGTGTTTGTAAAGTAAACGTTCTAACCATTCGGTCTCGTGTTCATTGAATTCCCTGTTGGCAGTTAACTAAACGCACTTAGTAATTAATTAGGCTAATTAACTATTATAGCATTGCAGCCTTAAACTTATTATCCATACTATTCAAATGATCTCATATAGTGTTTATTCCTATGCTAGGTCTACTGAGTGTGTTAGCAGAGCATAGCACGTAAGTTGATTCAGTAACCTTATTTTCCAATGTTGTTTCTATCTACCTTTTTAGCAGCGAGGACGTGCGCGTAGTGTAACGGTTATCGGCCTGGGAGATGGAATTAATGTCGAGTTCAAGATCCTTTCTTGTCTACTGCTTTTACTTTTGCATTAATACTCTTGGGAAAGGCATAAATCTTTTACCCGCCCAGGGGTAGATAGTAGTAGGGTAGAATGGTCCCTTAGCCTTGGGTGGCAACCAGTCTAGGGAGGACAAAACTGAAAAAAGTGGGTGGAGGCCACTGCCCTATCTTTGCCAAGAGGTCGTAGCAATTAACAGATAATAAAGAAAATGAGGAAAGCCATGATCGTTTTAAGTCCTGAAGGGTCATCATCATCATTTATTCAGTTAGCGCTTTTAGCGCCGTCGCTGAGGTCACCACTCCCCTCCATCTCACAATTGTGGTTAATGGTGGCATTCAAAGCAGAAGAAGTGCAATGGCTTGTCGGTTTCTTTTGTACCCTGAACGATCAGGTTATTTTTACCCCCCGAAAAAAAAGAACAACAAAGAAAAAACGGCCAGGTTATTTAAAACAACAACAAAAAAAAAAAAAAAAAAATAACATCACAGTGATTCAAGCCAAAAATTATCATTTTACACCAATTGCAAAATAATCAGCTGTCAACTTGATACCAATATTTTTGGGTGACAGAACTAATTTCAACTCGGAACCTCAAAAAGGTAATTTGCAGTTCAAAACCCGCGCTCAATTTATAATAAAATATTCCGGAATTGTTCCATTTAGGTGTAAATGTACATGCTTACCGTATTTGACGGTATATAAGACGCATTTTTTTTTTTACTAAAAATATCTTTTAAAATTCCCCTGCGTCCTATATGCCATATGTCAGTCAGTTATGTGCCATGCGTAATACACGCGTAGGCGATCATGTATCGAAAGATACATGACTGACTAGGCAGATTTTTTCCTGCAGTAGGTTGCCACTTCTTTCTGTGGTAGACCAGCTGCTATCCAAGGCTATAGAACCCGGTCTGTCCTGCTATTTACCTATAGCTGGTGGGAGTGGGAGAAGAAGAGGATTCATGCCTTTCCCAAGGGTATTAGCACGTAAGTGAATATAATTGATTCGACTGGAATTCGAACTCGGCTCTCCGATTCAGTTATGTGCCATGTGTGATACACGCTTAGGCGATCGTGTATCTTTCGATACATGACTGACGAGGCAGATTTTTTTCCTGCAGTAGGTTCCCATTTCTTTCTGCGGTAGACCAGTTGCCATCGAAGGCTATAGAACCCGCTCTGTCCTGCTATTTGACCATTTCATTACTCCACCGTGCCATATGTATGTTTACTAATTTTACTAATTACTAATTTTTTCATCATTTCCCTGCTGAAATTGTGGTGCGTCTTATACACTGTCAAATACGGTAATTCGAAAATAACAAAGAAATTTTGATAAAATCTCCCGTTTTGGAGTTATCGACAACAAAAGTTCGGACTCATTCGCGTCGCGGTGGTTGAAGTTGAAATTAATTCTGCATCCTATATTTTTAGAATGGAACGATGTCTCAATAGCAAAACAATTTTCAGTCTTGATTTAGAGTTAAATGTTTTTAATGACGAGTGATAATCAATTACTCATTTTTCTATTTTTTTATGCTAATTTTGATGGCTATGGTGGAAAACAATCCGTGCAGTCCTTGAAAAATGTCAACAAGTAGTTCACCTTAATAAATTCGAAAACATATTTTTTTTTTCTATTTGCCATTTTTTAAAAATTTTCTTTTCTTATTTCTTCTTGTTTTTTATTTTCTTTTTTAATTATTTTTTTTTTTTTTTTCATCTTTTTTTCCCCTTTCAGATGTGTCTGATCGTTCAAAGAGCGAATAAGAGAAACCAAACATGGCGTAGTGATACCTGTCCAGGGATATAAATACGCTTAGGAGTGCATGCGCAGGCGTAGGCGCATGCGCGCATAAAAAGACTGTTTCTATTTTAGATATAATTCGATCTGCTCTATACATAGCAACATAGTCAACAGCGTCAGTATAAGATTTAAATAGAACTTGGAAAGAGAAAAAGAAACGAAGCAAAAACCAAAAAAACAAACAAACAAACAAACAAAAAACTATTAATTCCATAAAGTTTTGTCTGTCGCCAGTTATTTTATCGGAGAATTCTGGTTGTTGTTTCATGAGACGGCACCCTTTTTACATCGTTGGCATTGCTTAATATGTTATATCCACCTTATAATTTGTTATATGACGGGTGTTGTTATCCAAACTAATAGATAAATTGAAAGTAATCACTCTTAGAAAGGTAACCAATTTGCCTTCAATCACCATTAGAAAATTCGTAGGAAATCCTTGAAACTAATTGGACACATTAAAAGATTGAGTACAGGGCTCACTAACCGAGGTATCTACGCAGATTCGCGATACCTAAGGTTCAAACTTTTTTTTTACAGTAAGTTCCACCCTATACAAGGCCCGAGGTAACTCGAGGTAGAGGTTACGATAAGGGATAGTCTATATGGATAGGAGGGGAAGGTAACGGTTGGCACTAGACCTGAACTGGTTAAGATTGTAGTGATCGGAGAAACATCTCATAGTGAGTCTGTTTCATGGGTCATTTTTTTTGCAAAAAGAAGCTGTTTGAGTGGAACTTATTTCTCGCAGCTAGAATACGGAGAGAATTTGGGTGATTTTTCAACAATATAAGTGGCATGGCCAGTTCTAGCCGTGAAGTTTATACCCAGTAGCATCAGGAGATACAGTTCGTCTGAGCACTTTCTATGGTAGTAACGATAGAGCAGGTGAGCAAATCACCATATCCCGCTTGTGAGAGAGAAGTTGGAGGGTAGAAAGTAATTCTTCTTCAACAAGGACTTGGAGACGCTTTTGAACTCTATCAAGACTGGAAAGTGAGGCCTGGTTAGCTCTCGCCCAAATATAGAAACAGTATTCGATTTTCGGCCTGATCTTCCTCTTCTCAAAGCAGAGGATTGTATGGGGAGTCAGGTACTTATTGGAGCAGTACAGGGGGCCGATCAATTTACCTGCAGCTTTAAATATTAAATTTAATCTTTTCAGCTAATAGATTAAATTTAATATTTCAGCGAAAGGAATAGTTTCGTCTCAGTGTATGTAGTATGGCGGTTATTAGCTGCGAAGGTCAGAATTAGCGCGATTAACGAATGTAGCACCTTAGATCGATTGGAACTACGATAGAGTAGTGAGAGGCTTGTGACGCTTTCAAAATGATAAGGCTTCACTTAATAATAATAATAATAAAAATCAAGATAATATTATCATAAGTACTACTAGCGTAAGCAAAGCAAGTGAAATTAAGCTGTTAGTTGGTGAATATGGTCACAGGATAATTTCGAGTTCAATCCCTGGGCCCGGTAGTGCAGACAGACTCAGTTTAAACGGGGTAAGTAATAATTACGCGGTAGTAAATAACGAACAAGGCGAGATATCCCTAGACATAGGAAGCGGGACGAGAACCACCTACTCCTGTAGATTAAATAAAGGGTTTCATTTCGAAATCTCCTAAAGGTTACCCGGATCGGCAGTCACCTGAAGAAGGCTGGAAGATATAGCAGTTGAAACGTCGTGATAATAATGACAAACATGAGAACTATAAATATGCAAATAAGGAAAAATAAGGTTTTTCTATTTTTTTTTTAAATGGCTCTTCACGTCTTCTTTTTTATTATTATCTTAAATTTCCACAACTTCTTGGGAAAGATTCTCTTAGATCTCAACAATTAGGGTTGGATTTTTTTTTCAGTATGCTAAATTGTGGGTGGGAAGGTTTACTTAATAAAACGGGGAAAGAAATTATTTAAACGTTTAAAAAGTTTCAAATTAATAAACAGGTTAGTCTTATTAAGCTCGAGGGTAATAGGAAAATTTCCTCAAAAAATAATCGCCCCCACCCCGTCTATTAAGAGTAGTGGGTTGTTTACATGCTACCTTCTTCTCCTAGACCAGGGGTTCTTAACCTTTTGATGATTCCAGACCCCCAATGGATTGTCCAATATGGTCCTATACCCACTTCACTTGACTGTCGAAATAATTATCACCAATCCTATTATTTGCCAGTATGTCTTCCAAATATTTCAATCGCTTGAATTTACTGTACTTTAGATGTGGATTGCTAGGAATAGAAGATGAAAAAGCACCATAAGTAACTTTATTATATACTTTTTTTTTACTGAAAACAAAATGAAGTTATAATTCAGTTTTATTACACAAGAAAAAGGAAGGGGACATAAATATGCAAGTTTTTTTTTAGTATCTCGACTGCATAAAACAGACTTTTACTAATCTAGTGAGATATTTTGCTGTTGTTTTTGTGCAATCAAATGCATGGAATCGTGGTACAATTACTGACAAAGCTACTCGCATGTCAACTGACGCCATACCCTCAGCATTTGGTTCCCATACCCCCATGGGTTAAGAACCTGATATGTCCCGGAAAGGGATATATTTGTTCGAAGTAGCAAAATGGTTGTTGACTACTGTAACCGGGTAGGACAATCTAACAGGTAACCGTAATGGACTGGTCCTTGTCGTAGTGGTAGGCAATAGGCGTAGGCGTCAGTCTGTATTTATGTCTGACACCAGCCAATCATATTACTGTGAGGGGAAACCCAGATGAATGCATCATTACATCAGAACCCTTGTCCTAGACGGTTGTCAACTCAAGGATAGAAACCCCAGATTAAACCACTGGTTAACCTAGGACGAGGGTCGAGAAAAATATTTAGACTCATGCCTTTCCCTTTCACTTATTCCGCTACGCAACTCGCACATTTGAAGACGCGCTACTTGCAGAAAAGCGGACAGAAAATCCAGGTAGAGTCTAGCATTATACTGAGATTGCGAGTCGGTCCCGCCTGGTGCCTGAAAAGTTATAGAAGTTAGTTTTCGTATGAAAATGAAGATCAGATTCATGGAAAAGACGCAGAAACACTGATGCCAAGTATGTTTACTTCCAAAAATGCACTGGTCCACTATCTTAACCGGAAGATTTTACGCATGGATGCTCACGAGCTACGCGTGTCATTGAAAGAATGTCACAGGTTACGCAGAACAAAGAAGGCGCGAGGCGATACTTGACTTTTTGTCCTCCTCTTCTGTCACATTGACTTTTGTTTTCAATTCGAAGTTGGTATATTCTGACACTTAAAAAAAAAAAATCAAGTTATAGGTTTCTTTCTATTAGTATTTGCGACGTAAAATGATTTTCATTTTATCCCGCCACACCCTGCAAGCAAAATAATAAAACCACTAACACGAAGTGGTTAAGAATATCAGATACAGAAAACATTAAGGAGCGGGAACAGTAAAGGAACTAAGGAATTAAGACAGTAGATAACGATTGACATTGTATTTAAATTTTTGAAAATCAAAGTTGGCTGGAAAGCATGAAGCCGGAAGAGAGTTCCACAGGCGAGAAGTGAGAACAATAAAGGAAGAGGAATCAAGAAGACAGTAGATAACGATTGCCATTGTATTTAAATTTTTGAAAATCAAAGTTGGCTGGAAAGCATGAAGCCGGAAGAGAGTTCCACAGGCGAGAAGTGAGAACAATAAAGGAAGAGGAATCGAAGACAGTAGATAACGATTGAACAAAATTTTTGAAAATCAAATTGGAAGAAAGCATCAAGAGAGTTCCACAGGCGAGAAGTAAAGGAAGATAAGACAGTAGATAACGATTGCCATTGTATTTAAATTTTGAAAATCAAAGTTGGCTGGAAAGCATGAAGCCGGAAGAGAGTTCCACAGGCGAGAAGTGAGAACAATAAAAGGAAGAGGAATCAAAGAAGACAGTAGATAACGATTGCCATTGTATTTAAATTTTGAAGATCAAATTGGCTGGAAAGCATGAAGCCGGAAGAGAGTTCCACAGGCGAGAAGTGAGAACAATAAAGGAAGAGGAATCAAGAAGACAGTAGATAACGATTGCCATTGTATTTAAATTTTGAAGATCAAAGTTGGCTGGAAAGCATGAAGCCGGAGAGAGTTCCACAGGCGAGAAGTGAGAACAATAAAGGAAGAGAATCAAGAAGACAGTAGATAACGATTGACATTGCATTTAAATTTTTGAAGATCAAAGTTGGCTAGAAAGCATGAAGCCGGAAGAGTTCCACAGGCGAGAAGTGAGAACAATAAAGGAAGAGGAATCAACAGATGATAACGATTGACATTGTATTTAAATTTTTGAAAATCAAAGTTGGCTAGAAAGCATGAAGCCGGAAGAGAGTTCCACAGGCGAGAAGTGAGAACAATAAAGGAAGAGGAATCAAGAAGACAGTAGATAACGATTGCCATTGTATTTAAATTTTTGAAAATCAAAGTTGGCTAGAAAGCATGAAGCCGGAAGAGAGTTCCACAGGCGAGAAGTGAGAACAATAAAGGAAGAGGAATCAAGAAGACAGTAGATAACGATTGACATTGCATTTAAATTTTTGAAGATCAAAGTTGGCTGGAAAGCATGAAGCCGGAAGAGAGTTCCACAGGCAAGAAGTGAGAACAATAAAGGAATAGGAATCAAGAAAACTGTAGATAACGATTGACATTGTATTTAAATTTTTGAAAATCAAAGTTGGCTAGAAAGCATGAAGCCGGAAGAGAGTTCCACAGGCGAGAAGTGAGAACAATAAAGGAAGAGGAATCAAGAAGACAGTAGATAACGATTGACATTGCATTTAAATTTTGGAAGATGAAATTTGGCTGGAAAGCATAAAGCCGGAAGAGAGTTCCACAGGCGAGAAGTGAGAACAATAAAGGAAGAGCAATCAAGAAGACAGTAGATAACGATTGACATTGTATTTAAATTTTGAAAATCAAAGTTGGCTGGAAAGCATGAAGCCGGAAGAGAGTTCCACAGGCGAGAAGTGAGAACAATAAAGGAAGAAGAATCAAAGAAAACAGGATAACGATTGACATTGTATTTAAATTTTTGAAAATCAAAGTTGGCTAGAAAGCATGAAGAGGAATTCACAGGCGAGAAGTGAGACAATAAAGGAAGAGGAATCAAGAAGACAGTAGATAACGATTGACATTGCATTTAAATTTTTGAAGATCAAAGTTGGCTGGAAAGCATGAAGCCGGAAGAGAGTTCCACAGGCGAGAAGTGAGAACAATAAAGGAAGAGGAATCAAGAAGACAGTAGATAACGATTGACATTGCATTTAAATTTTTGAAGATCAAAGTTGGCTGGAAAGCATGAAGCCGGAAGAGAGTTCCACAGGCGAGAAGTGAGAACAATAAAGGAAGAGGAATCAATAAACGATTGAAGCATTTAAATTTTTGAAGATCAAAGTTGGCTGGAAAGAAGAGAGTTCCACAGGCGAGAAGTGAGAACAATAAAGGAAGAAGAATCAAGAAAACAGCAGATAACGATTGACATTGTATTTAAATTTTTGAAAATCAAAGTTGGCTAGAAAGCATGAAGCCGGAAGAGAGTTCCACAGGCGAGAAGTGAGAACAATAAAGGAAGAGGAATCAAGAAGACAGTAGATAACGATTGACATTGCATTTAAATTTTTGAAGATCAAAGTTGGCTGGAAAGCATGAAGCCGGAAGAGAGTTCCACAGGCGAGAAGTGAGAACAATAAAGGAAGAAGAATCAAAGAAACAGCAGATAACGATTGACATTGTATTTAAATTTTTGAAAATCAAAGTTGGCTAGAAAGCATGAAGCCGGAAGAGAGTTCCACAGGCGAGAAGTGAGAACAATAAAGGAAGAGGAATCAAGAAGACAGTAGATAACGATTGACATTGCATTTAAATTTTTGAAGATCAAAGTTGGCTGGAAAGCACGAAGTGGTAATAGAGTTTTATGAACGAGAAGTACGAGAGAAGAAACTGCTTGCATAGAAGTTGCGGTTCCATCTAGATAGTTCAATTGCAATATGAGATTATACCGCCAATCTAGTAGTACACTTAAATTCTTAAAGTTTTCGTACCATAGAGGAAAGTAATTTTTATTTCGAAATCACAAAAATGTGTTACAAAGCCAAGCGGATGGATGGGAGGAAGGTTGGTCTTGAATCTGTTTTTTCTTAAATTTATATATAGAAATATATATATATTAATAAATGGACAAAGTCCGACAATTTATTTATTAAAGACATTTTTATGTTTAACGTTCTTTTTATAGATACAAGTATTTAAGTAAATGTTACTTAAATACTTGTATCTATAAAAAGAACGTTAAACATAAAATGTCTTTAATATATATATATATATATATATATATATATATATATATATATATATATTATATATATTGGATTGATGTGAGTTTGTGGCCCTGGGTTTCACGCTTTTGCTATCGTCGGACAAACTGATTAATTGTAAAAAATTTTGGATTTATGCAGGGTTGCGTATATTGGTGTTATGGAAATGGGAGGAAAAATTGTCGTCGTGACGCCACTCATATTTACGCAAACATACATGCACGCCCGTACACTCATTGAGATACGCAGGCACACATACACACGCGCTCGCCCATATATATATCTCCCGTCGATTTCAACGTATGAGGGCCAAGCAGATCAGTTTCCAGGAAACCGACAGCCCGACACCGGCACATGAGATTTGATTATAATGGTGAAGGCCTCGTGCAGGACCATCCACACTTTTTGTTCGAATTCCAGTCGAATTCCATTACATTCACTTACGTGCTAATACCCTTGGGAAAGGTATGAATCCTCTTCTTCTTCCCCCAGCTATGGGTAAATAGCAGGACAGACTGGGTTCTATAGCCTTGGATGGCAACTGGTCTAGGAGAAGGACAACTCTGAATTCAAAACCTGCGGAGGGACGTGAGGTAACCTTGTGGCACTCGGTGCAACAGGTCTCTGTATTCGTTCCTTCTTAAATATATATATATATATATATATATATATATATATATATATATATATATTTGTTACTGAGTTATCAAAAACAACAGTAGAAACCAGAATTCGTTTGACAACAAGTTTATTACCTTTTTGTGAAGGGGAACATAATGTGGATTAGAAACTAGGGAAGAGAATGTTTAGACGTGAATTCAGCAAAGTCTACTGCTTCTACTGCTACTCCTCTTGATGTAGGTGTATTTTTATGTCTTTCGTTCATCGGCCGAGTCCAAACTTGCAGAGAAATATTCTCCTTCTCAGCAAAATCTATACCCAAATTTTGTAAATGTATAAAATTATGGTAGGTTTTAAATGTAAAATACGGATCTTTTTCTTTGAATTCACATTGAGTACACTTATTTCATCATTATAGTTTTTCATAAAGTCATTTTCTGCGTGTGCGTAGCTCTACTTTTGAAAGAATCGGTCACCCCGAAATAATGTCAACTAGAGCGAGAATAATCCTCATTAGCTTTCTTCAAGATACACAGGTGAATAACTTTTGATACGATCAGACAACGTTTAAAAAAAATAAACACAAAATCTTTAAGTAAATAATTCGATGTTGAGCAACCTGGGTAAATGTTGAAGCCAAAACTGTATGACTTAGTAAATGAATAGAACTAACATAGACATTTATCTGAGACTAGTCTGGCGCAAGAACCCCAAGAATGAAGTACCTTATTTTCTGGCTTACAAAACACTGCGGCTTGGTAGACGCACCGTAATATTGGAAAGAAATTTCTAAGAAAATAAAAGTCATTCTCATACAACAACACATTCACCATGCGTCCCTCACATACATATTGTTTACATTCATCACTCGTCCGATTTTGTTTGTATGGCAATGATATATTAGTCAAGAACAGAAAGGCTTCCGCCGCTTCTAGTAAACAGAGCATGTTTAAACTTGTGGCTCGACCCCAGGAAGGTTTTGGAAATACTTGTAACAGTTAAGTTTACATAATATAAAAGGCTGAATTCGATATATAGCTAAGATTATAGTGTAATGACTCAACATATAAATCCACGTTTCTATCAGTCGAATCAATTAGGTGAGCGTTCAAGCTTAATTGAACCTGGGCGTTGCCTTAGATTCGTCTTGCAAGACGCACACTTATTTTTCAGGGTATTTTTTAAGAAAAAAAAAAGTACGTCTTGTAAGCCCGAAAATATGGTACCTAATAAATAACCTGCGCTAAATGAGACAAAATTTGTTTCCTGCCATTTAGTCTTTTACGGCACATGGGCAATTATGGCTCTCTGCAATTTCCTTTCCTTTATAACTCTTAGTAAACTTTGTCTCCCCTAATCTCTGTTTTGCTATCCATTTACATAAGCTTGTCAGGTAGGTCATTTGCTCCCTTCATCTGCCTCTCTTGCGTTCAATATACCCTGTGAGTCTTAGATTTTCCAAGTCTTGTTTTGTAAGTAATTATGAGCTTTCGTTGACAGAACCACATCTGCATCGCCTTAAGTCTCTTTTTCGTCTGTAAAGAGATTTCTTACCACTTGCTGGTATATATTAGATATTACACTTCATTACTCTTTTGTTTACTTTTTTTTAACGATCTTTGTCTTCATATTCTAGCTTAGTTTCTGGAAGGCATGTTTAATGAAGCAATTAGGTGAAATCTCATCTGGATAAAAACCCAATGTCGTAGGGACGAAATGTCGCCAGATCTAATGTCGAGCCAACAACATGCCTACATTGTAATCATTGTGTTATGTTTGGTATATCTCTCTGTGTAATAGCAGTCGTAGCACAGTCCTCCGCGTTACGTTTAACAAACGGGTTTGCTTAGGCAATGCCCGTATGTTCACCAGTTGTTCTCTATTTATGCTTGTCTATCTCATTTGCATACGATACTACACATTGAAGTAACAAAGATGTACAACTTTAAATGATTGCATAATTTTTTAAATAAATTAAAGAATAGCAAGCACAAGTCATAAATTTATTTATTTTAAAGCAAAGTTCTGTAATTTTTCTATATGCCGTGTGCCTTCAGGAAGTTGGCGATAATGGCTCTCCACAATTTCCTTTCCTTTGTAGCTCTTAGTAAATTTTGTCTTTTCCCTATCCCCTGTATTCCCTGTTCTGCCAACCATTTACACAAGCTAATTCTTCTTCTATATACCATATCCCTTCAGGACGTTGGCGATCATGGCTCTCCACAATTTCCTGCTCTTTGTATCTCTTAGCAAATTTTGACTTTTCGTTATATCTCCCAAACCGTGTTCTGCTAACCATTTACACAAATTAATTCTTCTTATATGTGCCCTATCTGTTCAGGAAATTGGCGATCATGGCTCTCCACAATTTCCTGTCATTGTAGCTCCTAGTAAATTTTTCTTTTCGCCATCTCTCCTCATCCGTGTTCTGCCAACCATTTACACAATCTAATTCTTCTTCATCTATGTACAGAGTCGGTTCAGGACGTTGGCGATCATGGCTCTCCACAATTTCCCGTCTTTTGTAACCCTGAGTAAATTTTGTATTTTCGCTATATCTCCTGATCCCTGTTCTATCATCAGTTTACACAAGCTCGTTAGGGAGGATTGATGCGTTGTTTTCGCATCCCCTCTTGTTTACAATATGTCCTCGTGAATGTCAGATTTGTAAGCCTTCTTTCCTCATTGTGAGCCCTAGAAGTTTCATCTGTCTCCTTCTGATTCCAAGTATAAGGTTCCTTTCCGGTTTCATTTTCCTTAAAACGTTGTCGTTGCTCACATGTTCAGTCCATGGCATTCTCAGCATCCTTCTGTAGAACCACATTTCTGTTGCTTCAAGTCACTTCTTCTACTGGGACGAGATTGTCTTGAATTTACTGACCGATTAATATCGGTCAGTGAATTCAAGACAATCAAGACATAACAGTTTAGCTCTCTTTTCTTGGTTTCTAACGAAATTATCCTGTTACTTAATACTTTACTTAGCTTTAGGGAAGCATCTTTCTCTATCCCAATGCGCCTTCTGATATTTCATTTTACTATTCTGATGAGTTAAAGAACTCGTGACACGACGTAACCCTTCATATATTACACCTTTCGATGGTTCTAGCCATTCGTTGACATTTTGTCTGTCTATAAAACGAATAATGGCTGCCAACTTTTGGGTTTCATTTGATGCTGCCACCACTTAAATCTTTTATAGGGTACTTGTTGTAGTAAATCCTTTTACAGTAGAATGAACTCTTCCTCCTCTCATAAATACAAACTGCGAGAGTCGGATACGAGAGAGTGAAGTGGAGTAGTAGACGCGGTGCTAATCTACTTATTACTAACACTATTGTTTAATATATATCTTCAATATACTTTTCCCAATCCACCTTCGTCTTCTGTGTCTTTCTTTCTGGCTCCTAAACAGGCCACAACCGTTCTACAGTCAGATATTGTTTTATTTTGCCTCAGCATTTTTAAGTCTGATTCGATAGCAAATAGCAAAAATAATGAACGTCTGTCTATATTGCTGAGATGAGGCATTATTTACACTATTTACATTGTTCGGACTATTGTCCTCATCTTTGTCGCCATATTTATTGTAACGTTTCGGCCTTTCAGTATCTGTCTATATTTCTGAGATGAGGTATTATGTACACTATTTACATTATTCGGACTATTGTCCTCATCTTTGTCGCCATATTTATTACAATATTTCGGCCTTTCAGTATCTGTCTATATTTCTGAGATGAGGTATTATGTACACTATTTACATTATTCGGACTATTGTCCTCATCTTTGTCGCCATATTTATTACAACGTTTCGGCCTTTCAGTATCTGTTTATATTTCTGAGATGAGGTATTGTGTACACTATTTACATTATTCGGACTATTGTTCTCATTTTTGTTGCCATATTTATTACAACGTTTCGGCCTTTCAGTATCTGTCTATATTTCTGAGATGAGGTATTATGTACACTATTTACATTATTCGGACTATTGTCCTCATCTTTGTCGCCATATTTATTACAACGTTCCGGCCTTTCAGTATCTGTCTATATTATGTAGATGATTTACATTATTCGGACTATCGTCCTCATCTATATCTATTACAACGTTTCGGCCGTTGTACGCTCCAGCCTTCTTCAGGTGGTTGGAATGTCGAACTGAACCCTTTATTTCGCTCACTGGGGTAGACTGTTCTAGTTCCATGTCTAATGGATGTCAGTTATCAGTTATCTCCTGTTAATTCCCCTCTCCAAGTTCTCCACCGCCTTAACTAGGTATTGAACTCCTGTCACTGGATCTAAATGACGCCTTTATCCACTGTGCCATGTGTCCTTGAGGACATCTGGGTATGCATTTCTGGGACTTATAAACCTAATGTCTTCAGCAACTATTTTTACCAGTGCTCATATTATAATTTTTGCTGTTATCATTGCTTTTTTTTTTTTTAACACAGTTTATGCTGCAATTTTCGTTGTTATTATTGCTTTTCTCTGGCAATCCTTATTACTGGTTCCCATATTGTATTCATTTCTATGCTTGGTCGGCTCAGGAGATTTTTGTGCCTAGCATATATGCTGATTCCTTAAGTTTGCTAATTTTTCAATGATGTTCTTTGTCTATGATTTCAACCTGATCCCACAGTGGGCGGTGATCTCCTTTTTCTCCCCATATGTGGTCAGCCACGCCTGATTTTTCCATTTCCCCTCGTGTTGCAGCATTCTGGTGTTCTTGAAGCCTTACCTTAAGGGGGCAGCCTGTGTCACATTTATATTCCTTTCCGCAGCTGCACGGGATGGCGTACGCACAGTCGTTACACGAGGAGAAGTGGAAGAATCAAGCGTGGCTGACCACATATGGAGAGAAAAGAAAGATTACCGCCCTCTGTAGGATCAGGTTGAAATCATAGACAAATGAGATTCTATAAATTCTGAGACATTATTATTCTTCAAAATCAGTGACCATTTCCATATATGGTCTGGTGACCCCGCTGTTCTCGACAAAAATCCAAAGACAAATACGCAATGTGATTGACCCTGACTTTGGGTCTCGTCCCCTAGTCAGTTTCTCACCGACGTAATATGGCTTCCCTCTGTCTTTTCTATATATATTTTCATGGTATTTGCACTGACGAGATATGCCCCAATGCATGAATTTAAGGGTGCTACTAGGTTGGCATCTCGAACTCACCCTTTTACTATCGAAACAGTTAAATGTAACTGTCTCTTCTACTCCAACAGCTTCTTTTTCGCACTTCCTGACAGTGGAACTCCCTTCCTCTTACTTGCTTCCCCGATAACAAAAATCTTCAAAAATTTAAATGTAATGTCAATCGATATTTTCTGATGCCTTGATCCCCGTTCTTCATTTTATCCTCTTCTCAATTCCCCGTCCATACGCAGTATTTTCATTTACTTTCGCTCTTTGTAGCTTCTTGCGTACTAGTGACACTCCCACTTTGCTTGGGATGAAATGTTTAAAAGAAAAAAGAAACACAAAAAAAGGAGAAACTAATTTTTTACGTTATCTTTCACTCAAAACAAGGCCCAGGGACCCCTCAAGGTAGAGGGCTACTGAATGAGGTTGTTGCAAGAACATAAGAGGAGTGAAGTGCAAATTATAGGGAAGTGTAGATTATAAGGAAGTGCAGATTATAGGGAAGTGTAGATTATAAGGATGTACAGATTATAAAGATGTGCAGATTATAGGGAAGTGTAGATTATAAGGAAGTGCAGATTATATGGAAGCGCAGATTATAGGGGAGTGTAGATTATAAGGAAGTGCAGATTATAGGGAAGCGCAGATTATAAGGAAGTGCAGAGTATAAGGGAGTGCAGATTATAGGGACGTGCAGATTATAAGCATGTACAGATTATAAAGATGTGCAGATTATAGGTAAGTGTAGATTACAAGGAAGTGCAGATTATAGGGAAGCGCAGATTATAGGGAAGTGTAGATTATAAGGAAGTGCAGAGTATAAGGAAGT
The DNA here is from genome assembly GCA_903632075.3 of Acanthosepion pharaonis. Classification (NCBI taxonomy): domain Eukaryota; kingdom Metazoa; phylum Mollusca; class Cephalopoda; order Sepiida; family Sepiidae; genus Acanthosepion; species Acanthosepion pharaonis. The sequence continues at coordinate 1,791,787 of CAHIKZ030003109.1, read as the reverse complement.
TCAGATTATAGGGAAGTATAGATTATAAGGAAGTGCAGTCTATAAGGCTGTGTAGATTATAGGGAATTGAAGATTATAAGGATGTGCAGATTATAGGTAAGTGTAGATTATAAGGAAGTGCAGATTATAAGGAAGTGCAGATTAAAGGGAAGTGCAGATTATAATGAAGTTCAGATTACAAGGATAGCTAACGGTTGAACTTGAGCTTGAAAGGGTTAAGATTGTATGATCGGGGAAGTATCGTCTCGGGATTCTGTTACACAAAAGAATAGAAGATGCTGCCTGATTCTTGTAAAGGAAAGGAGGATGGATCACCCCAGTGTACTCGGATCTCAACTGTAAAGGTCTGAATTAGTGGAACTAAGAAATGCAGTTTGTCATGCAAATAGGTTATTTAAAGCTAGAAAATATTTGTAAACTGTAAGAATATTATTTGAGATAACAATGAACTAGGGATACAAGTCTTACTAATAAACCCATAGCTGGAGGGAGAAGAGGTGGATTCATGCCTTTCCCAAGGGCATATGCGCGTAAGTGGCAATAATAAACGCAACAGGAACTGAAACTCGGCTCTCCGATTAACGATTCTGGGACATAATTTATTACATCACCCGCACATCCAATCTCACAACACCTGCGGTCAGTCCGTCCTGGGTAAGACGATAAACTACATCCGCGTCCTGGGCAAGACGATAAACTACGACCAACAGCAAGGCCTCTAATCAGGAGGTTTTGAGGAGTGTAAAACTATCTCTTAATTGCTGGTGTTTCCAGGTCCACCCTGACCCGGGGTGGTAGCACCTGTTAGGGTCCCAGCTATAGGCAAATAGTTAGCACCCAAACTTGTGTAAAAATAGTATTTAATACCAGAAATATTTTGTAATAAAAAAAAATATTACCAACAATATTTTTTGAAGGAACAATTATTATCAGCAATACTTTAAAAAAAAATACCAGCAATACAAACAGCTATGCATTTTTTTTGGAAAAATGAAAAATATTCCCATAAATAAATTTTTAAAGAAAAACATTACCAGTAATAAATTTTTAAAGAAAAAAAATTACCAACAATAAAAATTTTGTCGGCATTAAATAACCCATTGAGGTTGATATGCCGTAAAACAAAATAAACCAAACCAAACTGATTTCTTACAAAGAATACATATTCTATTCATACGAACCTATCCTAAAAATCTTGTTGGTATTAAATAACCCATTGAGGTGTTGATATGCCGTAAAACAAAATAAACCAAACCAAAATGATTTCTTACAAAGAATACATATTCTATTCATACGAATATATTCTAAAAATCTTGTCGGCATTAAATAACCCATTGAGGTTGATATGTCGTAAAACAAACCAAACCAAAGCGGTCACCCATTTAGGCACAGACCAAGCTCAACATTACTTAACTTCGGTGATCGTACGGCAACCGGTGTTTCAATGTGATATAGCTGTAAGCCAATAATGATAAAATAGTGGCAGGCTTGAGACCTTTTCCCTGTGAGAAAAGGGTTGTAGGATAGAAAAATAGTTCAACACTGAACACCCATAAGGCCGTGTAGATGGTTTTAAACAGTGTCTAAGCTGGAAAGAGAGAATTGGACAATGCCTACCGAGATATGTCAGCAATATTCCTTGCAAGTCTATGAAAATGGATTGCATAGAGCGGACCAGGAGATATGGTGAAGAAAAAAAAAAAAGACTGGAAGCAATGCTCCCCAAATACAAGGCCTAATAGCCACTCAATGCAGAGCGTTACTGTGTGGAGTTATATTAGTGTAAGGAAAGACAAGCTTTATGAGTACAGAAGTGAAGTAGACTCAAGAAGGAACCGGAAACCCAACCCTGAACAAGGAACTAGGGATAAACCGCTATTCCTATTCGAAAAACCGGGGAGGAGTATGAACCGGGCGTTAGTTGCATCTACTTACTCCTATTGGTAAAGGAGAGAGAAAAAAAGTAAAATAAAATAAATAATTAGTGAATAAAATTTCAGAGTTCAGGCGCAGACATCAGGAGTACAGAGCTGAAGTAGACTTTAGAAGGAACCGGAGACCCAATCCTAAACAGGAAATAAATAAATAAATAGGGAATAACATTTCAGAGTTCAGTCGCAGATGCTAGAAGACCAGTGTGGATGCAGACCCCAGAAGGAATCTAAAACCTCAAGCGTGACATGGGAAATAGATAGCAAATATAAGATTACGTCGATTAGATCCGAATTTAGAGTAGAGGTAGGTTTGGAAATGGCAGGATTATATTATCTATTAAGTTTTAACTTAGCATTAATTCAAATATCCTCTATCAAAATAAAATTGAGCAGGGAATTAACATTATTTGAAATATGGCGATATATATATATATATATATATATATATATATATATATATATATATATATATATATATATATTTATTTAGGCAGCAATTTTTCATTAATGCATGTTTCATTAAATAATAAGGTCAAGTTTAACATGAAAACAATAAACAAAAATTTAAAAAATTGAAAAATTTTTGAATCTATATACATAAAACAGTTGAAACCTAACCTGAACAAAATAAACTATGAAATCTCCACAAATATTCTTAAATGCCTATAATTGATAACAGAAGCCATTGGTTTATACCAACGGCTTCCCATACTTAATACTTCTCGACCAACCATTCAAATAATGAATACACTTAAATAATTAAAATCACTTAAAAGAAGATTGATCGATTATTTTTTATGGCTTGTCAACATTTTGTGGGTTATTAAAAGCTGTACGTGTGTGTGTGTGTTTTCTGTTTATGCATTATTTTAATAGATACAATTCATTTAAGTAAATGCTCTGTTTTTTAAATAAATAGTATTAATTACATTTACCTGCTTGAATGTTCAAGATATTTCGTAGAAAATATGTGCTTCTCCGACAGAAATCCAACCTGTAACCCGAATGGGAAGCAACGTTTGATCTGATGTGCTGTTAACCATTCAGTCGCAAAGAAGCGTCTGCTTAGAAAAGTCCGAATTACTGTTTATAAACAACAAATCTTCGATGATCTATTCCGAACGATCATATTTGCTCACGAAACGTACCTTAACGTAAACATTGACAACATATCTAATGGATTAACTCCGACAATTATTTAATATATATATATATATATATATATATATGTGTGTGTGTGTGTGTGTGTGAAGAAATATTTAAGGTATGTTATATTTATGGGATAAAGTGCTCAATATCAGTGATAGAGGGTATGTAAATATAAAAGACTTTTTTCATGCTGAACGCATGTGGCCTGATGATTGAGTTTAGCATGAAAAAGTCTGTCACCTCTGAGTGTTGACTTCAATGTTTACTTTTATACATTCATACATCTATCTATGTATCCCCTCTCTCTCTCTCTCTCTCTCTATATATATATATATATATATATATATATATATATATAGAAATCTTTGTAAATTTGGTATATATATATATATATATATATATATATATATATATATATTAAAGACATTTTTATGTTTAACATTCTTTTTGTTCCTCTCTGTTCAGAGGCAGAGAGGTCGACTAGATTCGGTATCTAGCCACCCCCCACGAGGGTTGCATGTGGCACAATGCCGAGTTTAAAAAAATAATAAGTAAAATCAGGTGTGCGTATTATGCACCGATATTAAAAAAATTGCCGAAAATAAAATAAGAATTATCATAAAACTAAATTAGAATAATATTATTCTATGTTTAAAACCATTTTTTTTTTAAAATAAGAGTAGGAAACGCTGGCCGTAATGAAATTTTGGAGATACAATTTATAAGGTTTGATTAGCAAACAAGGGGTGCATATTATGCATGAGTAGAAGCCTTTTCCCACCCTTTCAGCACAATTTTAGGGGTGCGTATTATGGATGAAGGCGTATTATACATGGGGATTTACGGTAACTGCTACTTCCTGCTTCCTCTAACTTTACAGATGTGAACTTCATTCCACGACAGGATTGAAAAAGACAGACGACCACTTTCGTCTTCTGCCGAAATAGCCTATTCCCCATATAACTAAAAAGGATTTGTTTGATTATATATATATATATATATATATATATATATATATATATATATATATATATATATATATATATATATAATCATTCATACAAAAACAGATATAGAAGTTAATGATATAAATGGCGAGAATATATCTGTTTTGTATGAATGATTCATGTAATGTAAATTGAACTGCACCACATACTCGATATTATATATATATATATATATATATATATATATATAAAAAATTAATAAAATATAAATATATGTATAAAAATATATATATATATATATATATATATATATATATATATATATATATATATATAATTTTTTACCGTTGTTTTCCTCACAGTGTTTTGTCTATTGCGTCATTCGCCTACCTTCTCCTCTGAGTCTCTGAACATGTTTCTAATGTCTGTAAACATGGAAGTTCGTGCCTGCAATAAAATGTATTGTCAAAAAGACGGTGTCTCCCATGACACTGTTTTTTGTGTTTTTTTTTAACTAACTTTACTCTGTTCCTTGTTTTAAAGATAAATTATTGTTTATTGTTTTTAAATAAATACTGTTTGTTATTTTTGTCGTTAATTCTCAGTAACAAAGAAAATGTCTAATCATATGTTTAGTTTTTTTTTAAATTCTAATCATCGCTTACGAAAACATTGCCAAAGATGAAGTTAGTTTCAAAAGCAGTGCCAGGGGAATAACCGTCCTTTTGACAACCCGACTTGTGGCCATGTTTGCCGTAACGTTTCTGAACTGGGTGAATTTCGGCAGCATTTTTTTTATGTAGAAAAGTTTGGTTAAATACCAATGAAAGTTCTGTCTATATTTCTGAGATGAGGTATGGTAATTATTGACACAATTTACACTGCTCTTATCTTCATTCCCATATTCACGACGTTTCGACCGTTGTACGCTTCGGCCTTCTTCAGGTGACTGAAATTTCGAACTGAATCCAAAATAGCGGTTGATTCCATAAAAGGATTCATCCGCAGGTCTTGTTTTAATCCAGTCGGGTGTCTAGTTGGGGATGTAAAAAAAAAAAAAAATCCTGGCTTGGCGTCCAAATTCTTTAGTCTTCTTTAAGCTATCCAAGTAAGAGAAGGAAAACTCTGATATGGCACTTGACCGGGGCTTCTCTTAGGGATACGTGCTTTTTTTGCTCAGAGAATGTTACCGACCCAGTGCAAGGTGCTCATCTACTTTAAAAAAACATGCACATGCTTTGCTTGATATTGTAAGCTTACGGCCATATCACGTTGAAACACCGGTTCACGTATAATCAATGAAGTTAAGCAACGTCAAGCCTTGTCAGTACTAAGATAGATGATCGCTTGTGAACATCAGGTGCCGTATCTGCTGGTGGTACAGCGGATAACGGACCCTAGTTCCAGTTCCGGTCGGGGTTGTTATGTTCACTCACGCCTCCTTCTACTACATCTTCTTCCCCCTAGCTATGGATTAATTAGTAGGACTTGTATCAGTAAATCATTATTATCTCCCAAAAATCCTTACAATCTAAAAATATTTTCTGGCTTCAGATAACCTGCAAAAGGTAGATAAACCGTAAAAAACAAATTAATGAATTGATATCGCAAGATGATTGCGTGTAATGCGAGACAATGTCATGTTACCGCCATACTCAAAAACAAGCTCGCAGTTATCATGTCCATACATATAAAATGAGGATTCACTACAAATTGATTCATTTATTTTATCTCTTTCAATCCTCCATTTTTTATGAATCTCTAGGCACTACTTAACTATACGGGTCCAATAGTAGACTATAGGAAAAGGCCCAAGAGGCACTTGAGGTAGAGGATTACATATTAAGAAGCACTGTTTATAGCGATATGTAGCGAAGACAACAGTTGACTGTAGACTTGAACAGATTAAGATTATAGTGATCGGGGAAGCATCCTCTTGGGAGTCGGTTCCACAACTCAGCGGTTTGTGTGAAGATGATGCTCGAGTGGATCACGTCTTAAGTGCTGTTGTTCCAAAGTTCACCCTGACCAGGGGTAGTGGCACCTGTTAGGGTCTCAGCTATGGATTAATAATGACCCCTCCCCCAACAAAACAGAATGAAATTATAAAAATACATTTTTTTATAGTAAAAATACCAGCAATACATTTTTATAGAAAATAGGACTAAGAATACATATTTAGAGTAAAATGACGAGCAATATATTTTTAAAGTTAAAATAATCAGCAATATATTTTATGTATTTCAACGAACTGATTTGCGGTTTTTCAGGGTTCGAAAATCTCTTTTAAAACCATTTGCCCGTTCTGGGTATGACGATGAACTACATCCGGCAGCAAGGCCTCTGATCAGGAGGTTTTGAGGAACGTAGAACCACTTCTTAATTGCTAGTGTTACCAGGTGCCCCCTGACCCGTGTGGTAGCACCTGTTAGGGTCCCAGCTGTGGACAAATAGTTAACCCCCAAACTGGGGTGAAAGTACTATGATGGTGTAAAAAGAAGTTTTAATATCAGCAATACATTTTTGGAGAAAATTACCAGCATTATATTGTTACCAGCATTATATTGTTACTAGCAGTACATTTTTGAAGGGAGAATTACTAGCAATACATTTTGGGAAAAGAGTTATAACCAGCAATGAAAATCTTGTTGGCATTAAATAACCCATTGAGATGTTGATATGCCGTAAAACAAAACAAATCAAATCAAACTAAAGCCATTTGCATTCTGTGGTTGATATTTTCACACTTCTCGTTTCGCGGTCATATGTTGGTATTTGATCACCACCAGCAGGGTCACTTGAGTGAAGGAGTTTGATACTGGATAAACCCGAAACACCTAAGAATCCCAAGGCCTTATTCCAAGGCCTTAGTCCCAAGACTGATGATGTGGCTAGGGTTAGCATACACATTTATTTCTAAATTTATCTGAAAATACACAATTGCGTTCAAAATATATTTAGTTGAAGTCATAAAACTGTGTTCCGCTTATTTAGATTTCGGCCTCAAATGACCCATAGTGGTGTTGATATACCGCCAAACAAAAGCAACAAAACAAACTCTTTCATAACGTTAATCCATATAATATTCAACAATTTCTTAAATCAAACTGTATTCCAAAATATAACTTCAACAATACTACAACATAAAACACATATCACTGCCTCTAGTAATTATGTCTGTACACACATGTATATGCACAAAAGCTGAGTATTATCTACCATGTATTCAACTGTGAAAGCAGAATAACATATGTCATAAAACACACATATATCACCGCCTCTAGTAATTATGTCTGCACACACACATGTATATGCACAAAAGCTGAGTATCATCTACCATGTATTCAACTGTGATAGCAGAATAACATATGTCATAAAACACACATATATCACCGCCTCTAGTAATTATGTCTGTACACACATGTATATGCACAAAAGCTGAGTATCATCTACCATGTATTCAACTGTGAAAGCAGAATAACATATATCATAAAACACACATATATCACCGCCTCTAGTAATTATGTCTGCACACACACATGTATATGCACAAAAGCTGAGTATCATCTACCATGTATTCAACTGTGAAAGCAGAATAACATATATTACTTCAAAACTCCCAAGAAAATTAAATTTCGACACTAAATGACCCACAGGAGTTGATATGTCATTAAACATATCAATCAAAGTTTAGCCTAGATGAGGCACAAGGCTGAAGCTATGGAGCACCAAGAATTGAACTCACTACTCAGTCGTAATTAATCTAGCGAGATACGATGGCTAACCATTACACCAAGGCGAAGTGCTCCAAATCCACTGACAAAACCTACGGATTCATTTCTTCTTAGTCAATAAAAACTGAAAATTCTTGCTTTAACATATTTGCTTTGCTATTGTCTTATATATACTAGCCGAATTACTCGCACCTTGCTGCACGTCACACATTTATTTTTTGTCAGGAAATAATTGATTTTAAATCATAGTTATATTTTGTGGAGGAAAAATGATGCATTTCAATATTACTCAATGATCTTGCCGCTGTGACCTTCATCTTCTGGCTTTCTCCTTCTATATTTTGGATAGGAGTTATTCCCTTGTTCAAATTTAAATGAAAGGGAAAAAAAATTCAGTTGGAGGTTTGTGCCATCACCCCCACCCCCACTCACGATGCCCTTTCATCAGAATGAAATATACTTTTCCAAGTACCCTAGGAGTCATTCCTTTGTTCAAATTTAATTTATATATCAAAGGGAAAAAATCAGAGGATATGCTTTGATTAAAATGATCTTGCCGATATGACCTCCATCTAGCTTTCTCCTATATTTTAGATAGGAGTCATTCCCTTGTTCAAATTTAAATTTAATTAAAATGAAATGAAAAAAAAATCATTGGTGGGGGGGGCAAAAACAGCTTGATCTGACCCTTTTGATATGTATTTGATGCAATACTTGATTGAATGAATTGATGAGCATATTTCAACATTGAAATGACAGTTGAATTGCCACAACAAATATTTATTGTAAGGCACTACCTACTGATTGGTGATTTCTTGCTCGACTTGATGTCCATATTTTCTCATTTTGATCTTGCCAATATGACCTCCATCTTCTGGTTTTCTCCTACATTTTGGATAAGAGTCATTCCCTTGTTCAAATTTAAATTTACTTTAAATCAAAGGGAAAAAATTAGTAGGAGTTTGTGACTCCTGGGACCCCCTTTGATCCAAATTAAATATACTTTTTCCAAGTACCCTGGGTGATGTAGTTTCTGAATATATATATATATATATATATATATATATATATATATATATATATATATATATATGTGTTATGAAGAAGTTCGGTACCAAACAGACAGACAGACAGACAGACAGACAGACAGACAGACAGAAGCTACAACTTTATATAGAAAGATATATGAAGCCCTTGCTTCAGCATATGTTATGGTTAGCGGCTTTGTCTGGTGGTTTGTTTTTAGTTTGTTTTTACGGTATATCAACCTGAATGGATTAATTATGCCGACAAAAATGTTATTGCTGGTAATATTTTTTTTTCAAAGATGTATTTTGGTAATATGGTAATATTTTTTCAAAAATGTACTGCTGATAATAATTTTTCAAAAAAAGTATTGCTGATATTAAAACCTATTTTTATACTTTCATAGTGTTTTGAACCATTTTGGGGCGGTTAAATTTTTGTCCAAAGTGGGACCCTGACAGGCGCTACCACCCCGGGTCAGGAAGGACTTGGGAACA
>CAHIKZ030003109.1:1737500-1777500 GCA_903632075.3 Acanthosepion pharaonis | reverse complement strand
TATTTTTTTTGTGAAGGTTTATTAATTCTTTTTGGGTGATTTAAAGCCTAAATGTATTTGGGATTATAAAATTTAAAAAAAAAATTTTATTGTTTTATAATTTTTTTTAATTTTAATTTTCTAAAATAATTACAGTAACTTTTTTTATATTTTAATTTTTTTAGCGTGTGAATATTACATTAACATTTTTCTTTAAATTTAAAAGAAAAAACAATTTTTTTTCAACGTATGAATATTGCCCTAAATATTTTCTTCAGAGATACCAAATTTTCCAAATACAAGTTCTAGTATCTGTATAAATTTCTGAGATGAGGTATTATGTACACTATTTACATTATTCGGACTATTGTCCTCATCTTTGTCGCCATATTTATTACAACGTTTCGGCCGTGGTACGCTCCGGCCATCTTCAGGTGGTTGGAATGTCGAACTGAACCCTTTATTTCGCTCACTGAGGTAGACTGTTATAGTTCCACGTGCCATGTTTTTTTTAATGGATGTCAGTTATCAGTTATTTCCTTTTAATTCCCCTCTCCAAGTTCTCCACTGCCTTAACCGGGTATTGAACTTACACTCTTTGGGTCCTATCACGGGATCTAACCAACGCCTTTATCCACTGTGCCATGTGTCCTCAAGGATAAAGGCCGAAACGCTGTATAGAGTTGATGAAGACTTTAGAAGGAACCGGAAACCCAGTTCTGAACAGAAAACAGGGGTTAAACCTGAATTCCTGTTCAGAGGTGTCGGAACCAGACGATAGTTAAACCTATCTACTTCTATTGGAGACAAAAAATATATAAATAGATAGTAAAAGTTTCAGAGTTTAGGCGGAGATGTTAGAAGTACAGAGATGAAGTAGACTTTAGAATGGACCAGAAACGTAATTCTAAACAGGAAACAAGTGATAAGGCTCTAATCCAGTTTAAAATAAATGGGAGAAGTGTGAACCTAGCGAAACCGATAGGTGGAGGGAGATCTATTCATATAGTTCTTAAGAGTATTTGCATTCTATCTGCTTACCGAAAGGTTAAGCCATTAATTACAAGAAGACAGAAGGTATGGCTATCAACAAAGCAAAAGCTCAAAATGAGTATGAATTAGAGGGACCAAAATGAAGCAAGTACACAAATTTAAACATCTAGGAAGTATTTTAATAGGGGTAAATGAGAAAACCGAAATCCGAATTAGCATTGGAATAGAGGAAGATGACTTCCAGAAGTAAAGCAAAGTATTAAGAAACAGGAAAATTACGTTAAAAACAGAAGCAAAGAGTACTGGACTGTTATGCAATATCAGTACTCCTATATGGTCTTATTTAACCCAGTCTTCCCCCCTGAGACGCGATATAACACAAGGTCGGGTTTAATGTGAGGAATCTTAGCGCGTTCACTGGGCCAAGGCGAACAATTGCCCAGGCCTCGCAACCGTTTGTACTCTTATTTACACCAGTCTCCCACCCTGAGGCCCTATGTGGCAAAAGCTCGGGTTTAATGTGGGGAAACCGATCACGTAGACTGGGGGTAAGGACAACAATTACCCACCCCCAGCAACCGTCGGTAGTGAATTCTGGGCAATCTCCTCAAAGATGAAGAATCGACTTGAAGCAACACAAATATTGTTCTACAGAAAAATGCTGATGATACCATGGATCGAACATGTGAGCAACGACGAAGTTTTAGAGAAAATGGAAACAGAATTGTACAGTTATACTTAGAATCAGAAAGAGACTACTGAAATTCGTACGGGTGCATAATGAGGAAAGGCGGCTTAGAAAACTCACAGGATGTTGAAGGCAAAACGGACAGGGGAAAGCGGCGAATGGCTAAGCTAGCGAACTTGCGCAAATGGTTGGCAAAACAGTGATTATGTGAGATGACAAACACTGCTAAAAGCTACAGAGGACAGGAAATGGTGGAGAGCCGCGATCGCCCACGTTCTGTTAAAGACATGGCATGTAGATGAACTCATCAGAAGATTCACAACAGGAAAACTGTGCGGTCTTCACGGGTGCTGCTAGTTTAAATAAATACGTAAACAGACCTCCGTAACACTTCAGAGAGAGAGAGAGAGAGAGAGAGAGAGAGAGAGAGAGAGAGAGGGGGGGAGAGGAGAAAGAGAAGGAGTGTGTGAGTGAGAGAGTGAGACCAAGTATCACTTAAAAAAAAATACCAGCTTCTTACCTCTCTACATTCGCGGACCCCCTTCCTTAGAGCAATAATTAAATGCATCAATAAATAAAGAAAGAAAGAAAGAAAGAAGGAAAGAAAGAAGGAAAGAAAGAAAGAAAAAAAGAAAGAATCTGTGACCGCATTTTGCCGAAGTTTGCCTGAAACGTGTCCACTAACACGTACGCTCCGACCGACCCTCACGCTACAACTCCTGTATATTATTGTTACTCGATCTTAGTTGGCCCCCAACTGTCAGGCTGGACTAAACTAGTATTGACCTATTTCTTAACTGAATTCATCAGCAAATAAAGGCCAAATAACCCTGAATAGGTTAAAAAGCAAAATGTCTCGTTATAATATAGAGGTATAATCGGATTTTGCCTAAACAAATCGGGCCAAAAGTCCGAGACTGCTGAGCAACCAATCAAAAAAAAGAAAAATTTATTTTTAAGTCAAAACAAGTAAAACAAAACGAGATATCTTTTATTTAATTATTCATGTAATATTTTAATTTTTGCTGTTTTGTGTGGTTGGCTTGTCTTGCTAACTTTCCTATGATGAAGAATATGTACTTCCAAAAAAGCTCTAAAAAGTAGGATACATAATGAAAAAATGCCCCAAAACATAATGAAAATAAAATGTTATCGTCAAAATCTTTCTGACATTATTAAGAGGAAACCCGAAAATTTTGGTTACAAAACCTTTTTTGTTTTTAGCATCCAAGCGAGACCTTAAATTGTATGGAATATGTGAACATCTTCTCGCGGTAAAAAAACAACAAAACAAAACAAAACAAAACAAAAAAAAAACGCTAATTTGGAAATTCTTGCAAAAACCAGATACAGTATAACCCGGATATAAGAGACCCGGATATAAGAGAAACCCGGATATAAGAGAGATTTTCTCTGGTCCCAAATTAGAGCCTGTGTTAATGTATACAAAATAGACCAAACCCGGGTATAAGAGAAACCCGGATATAAGAGACTTCTCCGGTCCCGACAACTCTCTTATATCCGGGTTACACTGTAATTGTCGAATTTAATGGAACCTTCAGGACTTATTTTGAAATGAAAGTCTTGAAATGTTTCTTTTTAGAAAATCTTTGCACACTATTTCAATTAGAATAATTTATAAACTATTCAATCTCTTAAAATTCTGTAGTAATTTCTCGAGGTAAAGTGATATTGTTATTAAATTTAAAAATGTATATCAGTCAGTTATGTGCCATGCGTGATACACGCTTAGGCATAAAATTTCGATACATGACTGACGAGGTAGGTTTTTTTCCCGCAGTATGTTACCATTTCTTTCTGTGGTAGATCAGTTGCCATCCAAGGTTATAGAACCCGGTCTGTCCTGCTATTTACTCATTTACAAATCTTAAATGGAAAAGCTCGCTACAGTTCGAACTACAATATTTTAAAATTTTTTGTGTGTGCATAAATGTGTTGATTTTTGTAAACATGGACGTCCATATATGACGTCATCGGACGATAAGGGAAGTCCCTTTAATTAATTTAAAATTTATTGCTAATTTGCTAACAGTTTTCAACGGGCGTTTTTGTCAGTAAATCACTCAACACGTCAGATGAAGAAGAGATTTGAAGTAATCGAAACGTGTTTCTAGCTGAGAACGCTGACGAGAAAATGGAAACAAAAAGGATACCTATACTTAACATCAGGAAGAGACAGTTGAAAATCTAAGTCACATAATTGTTGTAACCTGGGAAGGATACTGAATAGAATAATCACACGAAGGTTGGTAATGAACGATAATACTTAGGACAAGAACAACACATATAAGATTCGCCAGCGGCGCGTAGAAGTAGTAGTCAACTGCTAGAAGTCAGTCAAGTGAATTCCACAATGAAGCTCCAACTGCAAGATATCTACCGACCGCCCACGAGGTCTAACGTGGCACAAGGCCGAAATTAATGTGGTGCATCCGAGCCCGTAGGCTCGGCCAAATATTCCGCGTATACCTCGTATAAAACGGTGTCAGGTAGCTGTTTCCCGAGACGAAACTCTGCCCTTTGACATAGACTCGTCTGGGGATCCTCTCTATCCCGAAGGCAGAGAGTTTGACCAACACAGGTGGAGACGAATCTCCAACTCTAGGATATCTACCAACCGCCCGACGCGGTCAGATGTGGCACAAGGCCGAATTTAATGTGAGGTATCCGAGCCTGTATGCTCAGCCAAAAATTCCCCGTAGAGCCCGTATAAAACAGCGTCGAGTAGCTGTTTCCCGAGACGAGACGAGACTCTGCCCTTCAATCATAGCCTCGTCTGGGGATCCTTTCTGCCCGGAGACAGAGAGTTTGACCAGCACAGTTGGAGACGAATATCCAACTCTAGACGACGTACAGTATTCACTAATATCTTTATGTAAATGGGTCACACCCATTAAATTCTGTAGGTATCTACAACAATAATGAAGAAGGACAACTTGGAAAATTTGATACTCATAGCAGTAGCGTGAGGGGTTGGAGTGACAGAAGGTGCGACGGCCCCGGGCATCCATATTGGAAGGTCATCCAATCAAAGAGCGAAATAAAAATTTAGTTTATAATTAATTTGAATGAAGTGTTTATTTCATGTTTCATCAGTTTTTAAATATTTAAAATGTCTTCCTTTCTCACTTTTCTCAGTATTAGGTCCTATATCCCCCATTCCTCCGAAAACCTCTGCACGGCAACAAAAACGCAAAATTTATTGAGAGCTACAATGGAAAGGAAATTGTGGAGAGCCATGATCATCAACGTTCTGAAGGCACTCGGCACATAGAAGAAGAATGCAATGAAAAATGCGTTGTTTCCCTCTGTCCCTCTTGCCTTCAATCTGCCCTGTGAGTATCAGATTTTCCAAGCCCTCTTTCCACATTATGTGCTCTGGAAATTTCAACTGTCTCTTCCTGGGTCTTAAGTATAAATTTCCTTTTTGTTTACATTATTTTATGAAAAAAAAAACAATTTGTCGCTTTTAATAAATTCTGTCTTTTTGTTATTTTTCGTAAAACCTGTTCCACCAGCCATTTACTCAAGTTCATTACGAAAGTTATGTGTTGCTTTCCTCTGTCCCTTTTACCTTCAATCTGTCCTGTGAGTATCATATTTTCCAAGCCTTCTTTTCTCATTATGTGCCCCAGAAATTTCAACTGTCTCTTCCTGATGTTGAGTATAAGTTGGCTTTTTGTTTCCATTTTCTCTAGAACTTTGTCGTCGTTCACATATTCGGTCCATGGCGTCCTCAGCATCCTTCTGTAGAACCACATTTCTGTTGATTCTAGTCTCTTCTTCATCTTTGAGGAGTGCTGTAACTGGGTTTTCAAAAACAACATTAGAAAACCGGAATTGGTTTAACAAGTTTATTGCCTTTTGTTACAAGGAAGCATAATGTAAAATAGAAACTAGGGAAGAGAATGCTTAGCTGTGAATGAGTGTTTTCAGCAAAGGGTACTGCTCCTCCTGCTACTCCTCTTGATGTAGGAGTATTTTATGTCTTTCGTCCGACGGCCGAGTCCAAAATTATAAGGAGATTTTCTCTGTCACAACTAGGCGATTGTCCAGTATTTACTGCTACATAGGAGCACAGATATCTCGTAACTGTTTAATACTCTATGCTTTGTGTTGTGGTAATTTACCCACGCACGCATGGACTCTCCCAGCTATAAATAGGAGCAGGTATTGCCTTTTAGATTTTGAAGTTTCCAGCAGTCAGCTCTGATAGTCGGACTGAACATTCTTGCTGTAACACTCTCGTTTGTATATGTTTGTATTACTGTTTCTGTTAATATATTTGTTTTAACTCAATTCCTGTCTTTGCGTCTTTATTTCTGGCCCTAACAAGGCCACAACACTTTGTTGTTGTTTCTAACGAAGTTTTGTTGTCTCTTAATACCGAATAGACATACCAAATGCTTCATATGAAATAGACAACGCTGAAGCTTGGTTGTTCTAGCCGAATTACTTGACCTGACTTCCATTGCTGTTTCGATATAGAAATGACAATACTTTACTTAAATGTCAGCTTCGTCCATTGAAGAGAAAAACACATTGCGTTTACAATGGAATTAACAACCCCTTATGCGCCTAACATGAACTACGCTTAGGGCATAACAGTGGAGAACGAAGTTACCGATAAATAAGTTTCTCTCTTAGAAAAATAAAGAAAAAAAAAGTCTGCACGATGTCTAGCATCTTGCTTGAATTAGTGACTTATAGATGCCATATCTGGACTGGAACAGCAAAATTGTCCAATTATTAGATTAAGCTTTGAACCGTTGGAAATGATTAAAGATATTTTACTGGAATTCTCCAAGTTTTTGATAAAGCTATTGGACTTTACTCTGAGCAATAAGAAGGTATAGTTACTCTCCAAGCTTAACAAAAGAATCGTGATGGAATTGATCATAAACGAAAATGACATGTTCATCATTAATCATAGCTAAGGATCAGAAGGTCATGTAAGATTGAAATAAAAGTTCATATATATATATATATATATATATATATATATATATATATATATATATATATCATTCCAGGATTATTTTCCAACTTATTGAAGATGATCTTCGCTTTCTCAAACCTTCTAATTTTATGTCCTGAAGTAACAAGGTGCCTCACAGGTTTCATGTACG
This sequence comes from Acanthosepion pharaonis, assembly GCA_903632075.3. Classification (NCBI taxonomy): domain Eukaryota; kingdom Metazoa; phylum Mollusca; class Cephalopoda; order Sepiida; family Sepiidae; genus Acanthosepion; species Acanthosepion pharaonis. The sequence continues at coordinate 1,770,690 of CAHIKZ030003109.1, read as the reverse complement.
ATTTCATTTTCAAGTCTTTTTTCACTGTTTTTTGAACTGTCATAGCTGAAACACTTCTCTCACTTTCCAAACATCTGATGGATCGAGTTGGATTTTTTCTAACTGATATCTTTAGCGCTAAGTTGAAATGATGAGCCATCTTCCTGTTCTGACCTCCTGATCCAGCTTTCCTCTCTACTGTTCGGGCTTTTTTAAACTTATTCACTGTTCTCTTGAATGGACTTTGAAGATGGAAGCCAGAGTATGAATGTTTATAATAAACAGTATTAACAACTTTTTATTATAAACATACATACTACATGTCAACCTAACGCCATCTACCGCAAACTTACTATAAACTAAATAACTCAGAACCAAGGGATTTCCGGACATATATATATATATATATATATATATATATATATATATATATATATATATATATATATATATCAATTAAAGGTGATATAATTTATAAATTCATGAATCATTCATACAAAAAACAAATATAGAGGTTAATGATTTAAATGGCGAGAATACATCTTCGCAAACAATATAAATAAGATACATCAACCCCGAACCTGTATATGAATGATATGATCCCTGTTTATAAATTCCAGTTGCATAAGGTCTTTTTAATTTTTTACAAGCTTTCGTCTGTTCCTACAGACATCATCAGGTATGGAAGTAGATTTTGTTCTATTTTCGTTGTCCTCTTGTTACTGAGAAGTAAAAACAAGAACAAAATCTACTCCCATTGTTCCTTGAATAACGCAATCCTTATATTTGAATTGTTGCCAGATTGAATTGATGATCCTGTAAATGGAAATATTACCTATAAATGGAGATATTACGTCAATTTTAATGTTATCAAAATTACTCGGCCAGGATCATTAATTGGTAATGCTTATATATATATATATATATATATATATATATATATATATATATATATATATATATATATATATATATATATATATATATACTTATTGTATTGATGAGAGTTTGTGACCCTGGGTTTTGTGAAACTCAGGTTCACAAACACACACACACACACACACACACACACACATATATATATATATATATATGAATAAATTTACTCTTAAGGTGTGCTATATTTATGGGATAAAGTGCTCAATATCAGAGATAGAGCGTGTGCAAATATAAAAGTGAACATTGAAGTCAACACTTAGAGGCGACAGTCTGTTTCATGCTATATGCAATCGTCAGGCCACGATTGCATCTAGTATGAAAACAGTGGTCGCCTATAAGGGTTGACTTCAATGTTCACTTATATATATATATATATATATATATATATATATATATATATATATATATATATATATATATATATATATATATATATATATATATATATATATATATATATATATATATATATATAAGTGTGTGTATATGTATGTTTCTGTGAGTCTGTGTGCGTTTGTGGAGGTGTAAAGATGATAGTCACAGAAATGTCATTGCACGTGTAAAAGGAAGTAAAAGAGACAGATTTGAAAGGTCATACATCGTCGATGTGCTTTTGTTATTTATACGACTATATTTGCCAGACGTTCCTAGAGAAAAGAAAACTTTTCGTTTGTAGACGGCGGAGGTGACGAGAATAAAAAGTCGATATTTTACAACGGCGTGGACTACAAACGATTGGGAGGCAAGCAAAACGAATCACCACTCACCGTACCAAAGATGAGTGTTCCTCGCCCACCCACAAAGGAAAGAAGGTCGATACTGCAGAGATGGCGCAATTGGAAATCAATCCTCCCATTATAGTATCCTTCTTGTGAAGCTCGAAGTAGCTTCACTCGAAGACGGCTCAAAAAACATGCGTACCTATAACCACGATTTTAGAATGATGCTAAGGGCCATTTTGATCGTAGAAAATTAGCCGCGGTTCACAAGAATAAATTTTTAGAGGAAATTACTGAGTATGTGTGACATAGAAACAGATATATATATATATATATATATATATATATATATATATATATATATATATATATATATATAATATATCCATGGCTATAATTTATTAAACTTATTCCATCCTAAATTTATTACATGATCGAAATCAAAAATTCATCAGACCTACAAATTCAAAAGGGAAGCGGAAAATATAATTCTGGGTATATAAAAAAAAAACTCTTTTTGAATTTGTCGGTCTGATGAATTGGATCGTGATTACGATTCCAATGTAATAAATTATAATCATGGAATATTAGTGTTTGAGCCTTTTATATTATATTCTTTCTCTGTCTTGGACATTAAGTTCTACCTGGATTCTATCCTCTTGGGAATATATATATATATATATATATATATATATATATATATATATATATATATATTGACCACTAATATTATCTATCTATCTATATATATATCTATCTATCTATCGATCTATCTCTCTCTCTCTCTATATATATATATATATATATATATATATATATATATATAGATAGATAGATAGATAGATAGATAGATAGATAGAAAGAGAGATAGATAGAAACAGATAGAGAGAGAGAGAGAGAAATACAAAAAGATATATAGAGAGAGGGAGATAGAAACAGAAAAAGGGAGGAGGGAGATAGAAACAGATAGTGAGAATGATATAGAAAGATATATATATATATAGAGAGAGGGCAATAGAAACAGAGAGAGAAAGAGAGGGAAATAGAAAACGATATATAGAGAGTGGAAGATAGAAACATAAATGGAAAAGTGAGATATGAACATGTATAGGGAGAGTGACAGTTAGAGAGAGAGAGAGTAAAATATAAACATATATAGAGAGGAGTGTGACAGAAACAAAGATATATATAGAGAGGGAGATAGAAACAGATATATATAGAGAGAGGGAAATAGAAATAGATATAGAGAGAGGGAAATAGAAAAGATATATAGAGAGAGGAAGGTAGAAACAGATATAGAGAGATGAGGCAGATAGAAACAGGTATATATAGAGAGAGGGAGATAGAAATAGATATAGTGAGAGGCAAATAGAAACAGATATATTTATAGAGAGAGAGGGAGATAGAAACAGATATATAGGGAGAGGCATGGCGAGAAAAGTCTTTCTTTTTCTTTTCTTTTCCTCCAGCTATTTCAATGTTTAGCCTTCAATCTTCTCCGTGAATATTGGCCCTCAATGTTCAGCCCGCTTTGTCCCCACCCGGTGTATACTCTGCCATAATATATGACGACACCATCGCAAATTACGCAGGCTGTCACGCAAACAATGAGACTTTGACCACAAGTAGTGAGACTTTGACCACAAGCAGTGAGACTTTGACCGCATGCAGTAAGACTTTGACCACAGACGTTGAGAGTTGATATTTACGGCACGGGTTTTGAGCAAGTTGAATGCTTAAGGGTTAAAATGATTAATTAGATAAAAAGGCTGTGAAATAATTGTTGAAGAAAGTCGTGCTTTCATAAAATTGAATTTTTCGTACGCACTCAGTCGGAGCATTTAATTTGATCAACATAAAAAAAATGATCATTTTGAAAACCCCATGGGTCATACTGGTTATTCTTGAGGGCTGCATGCAGTCGGCTGACCGCTTGTTGTGCAGGCCTGTTATAGTCACTTATATTTTAGCAATTACTAAGAGGAGGATTTCTCATTATTATAAAACAATTTAATCGAACTGTTGCCCTAATTTTATTCAACTGTTTTATCCTCCAACCTGCTGGACTCTGTAACATTTACAGAATTTCAAATCAAACACTTTATTCAATCGACACCGTCTGTTGTTAACAAACATGTCTGTTGCTATAGTTCTTATCGCTGAAAATTAACTGCGGGTAAAATAGAAAATCGACGTGAGATAGAAATGTTATTAGTCTATATCTCTGAGATGAGGTATTATGATTTATTTTAGAGGGTGTGATAGACGGACTAACGGACGGGAGTCACAGCATTTTATATATAGATTTGGTCTCTGGAATTGTTAATATTTTTTCAGAGGTATGGTTTTTAACCCACATTCGTCCTCCTACCCACAGATAGAGAGAGAGAGAGAGAGAGAGAGAGAGAGAGAAATACAAAAAGATATATATAGAGAGGGAGATAGAAACAGAAAAAGGGCCTTTCTTTTTATTTATCTTCATTTTCTATAGCTGTTTTTATCTGTTCTTCGCATCTATAGCTAGAGACGATTCTCATTTTACTTGACAATGTTAAGGAATATCTGAGGTTAGTCAGTTATCTGTACAGCTCACTACTATAATATTAACAGCTAGATGTTTTATTTTCAATGCTATGTTCCTTCAGGCAATAGGTGATCATGGACCTCCACGCATTCCATTTCTTTATTTAAAATGAATTGACATTCTTTCTTTGGAAAGATATTGGAGTGGTTTCCCCTTTCCTTCAGCATTATTCTGTATTCAGAGTAGTCCTAGACCAAGGTTACAGAGCCCAGTTTGCCCTACTATTTAACCTTTAGCTGGAGGGAAGAGAGATTAATTCATGCCTTTTGCAAAGAAATGAAAAAAATTTTGACATGAATTTGAACTCGGCATGCTGATTTTAATTATCATACTGATAACCATTACACTACCTGCACATCCGAGGCCAGCTAGACCAGCTTTAGTTAATATAACTTCCCAATTGTTATTTACTTATTTTAACCTTGTTTGGCATAAAGGCAATAGAGATGGGCACCCAGTGAAGATCAAACTCACTAAATGGTAGTAAAGATCTGCAAGACTTGCTTAATCTTACATCATACTTGAGGGTGGCATACAGCTCACAGACTGCAGTTTCTGCAAGCCTGTTATTGTTGCTAATATTTTAGCAATTTCCGAGAGGAGGGTTTATCATAATGAAATAATTTATTCAAACAGTTGCCCTAAATTTTGCTTCAACTGTTGTACCCGTCAACCTGCTGGATTCTGTAACATTTTCAGAATTTCAAATCTAACACTTTATTCAATCTATAGCAATAGATAGTTCTCATTTTACTTGACCATGTTAAAGAATATCTGAGGTTAGTCAGTTATCTGTTCAACTCACTACTACAATATTAACAACTAGATGTTTTATTTTCAATGTCATGTTCTTTCAGGTAATAGATGATCATGGACCTCCACACATTCCATTTCTTTATTTCAAATGAATTGACATTCTTTCTTTGGAAAGATATTGGAGTGGTTTCCATTTTCCTTGAGCATTATTCTGAATTCAGAATACTCCTCCTTCTCTTCCTCATTTGACTGCCATTCAGAGAGTTAACCCTTTAGCATTCAACCCACCTGATAAATATTGACCCCTAATGTTCAACTCACCCTAACCCGCCTCATGTATACTTTTGCCATCATATATATATATATATATATATATATATATATATATATATATACAGAGAGAGAGAGAGAGAGAGAGAGAGAGAGAGAGAGAGAGAGTATAGAAACAAGCCTATAGAGGAATGGTGAGATATGTCTTTCTATTTTCCTACAGAAAGTTAACCCTTTTGCATTCAACCCGCCTGATAAATATTGACCCCCTAATGTTCAACTCACCATAATCCGTCTCGTGTATACTTTGCCATCATATATGATGACGTCATCACATATAAAGCAGGAAATCAGACAAAGAGAGGGGGGCATTGAGAGCCGATATTTACAGGAGTGTGTTTGAGTGTGTTGAATGCTAAAGAGTTAAAAGGATTAATCAGATACAAAGGCCGTGAAATATTAGTTGAATAAAGCGATGATTCCCCAAAACTGAATTTTTTTGTATGCCCTCTGTCACCAAATTTATTCTGATTAACAAAAAAAAATGACTATTTTGAAACCCCCCATAGATCATAATGGCTATTCTTGAGGGCTGAACGCCTTTTGTGCAGGCCTGTTATAGTCGCTCATATTTTAGCAATTTCGTAAAGCACGATTTATCATCATTATAAATCAATTTATTCAAACTGTTGCCCTAATTTTGCTTCAACTGTTTTACTCTCGAACCTGCTGGATTTTGTAACATTGTCAGAATTACAAATCTAACACTTTATTCAATGGACACGAAAAAAGATAACCGTCTGTTCTTAATAAACTTACCATCATATTTGTTGCTATTGTTCCGACCGCTGAAAATTAACCGCGGGTAAAATAGCAAATAGGCGTGAGATAGAAATGTTATTAGTTTATATCTTTGAAATGAGGTATTATGATTACTTGCATTATTTACTTTATTCGGTAGTGGCTGACCACCTATGGCGGGAAAAGGGAGATCACCGCCCTCTGTGGGAATGAGGTTGAAATAATAGCCAGAGAGCATTACTGGAAAATATGAAAACGTAAGGAATCAGCACATATGCTAGGCCACAAAAATCTTCTGAGCCGAATACAATATGGGAACCAGTAATAAGGAGTGCTAAGGAAAAAGCAATGAATAACAAAAAATTTGCAATATAAGATCTGGTAAAAAATGCAATACTAATAACAGAAAAAATTGCAATATGAGCACTGGTAAAAAAATGATGATGAGACGTTAGGTATAAAAGTCCTCGAAATCTATACACAGATCTCCTCAAGGACACCAGGCCCAGTGCGTAAAGACGTTGGTTAGATCTAGTGACTAGACCCAAAGATTTCAATACCAGGCCATAGCAATGGTGAACCAAATTTTGGAGAGTTGAATTAAAGAGAAATAAGTGATTTGCAGGCCGGGAACACTAGAATCAAGCAGACGAAGAAGTTTAAACATCTGGTAAACGTCTTGACAGAAGACGGTTAGTGTGACACTGAGATCTGCGGACGTATTGGGATGGCCAAGGACACATTCCAAAAGCTGGGCAGAGTACTGCGAGACAGGAGGATTTCTTTGGTAACAAAGAAAAAAAATACTGAACTGTTACGTGACATCTGTTTTTCTTTACAGCAGCGAATGTTGGACGATTTCCTCAAAGATGAAGAAGAGACTCGAGGCGACGGAGATGTGGTTCTACAGAAGGATGCTAAGGATATCATAGACCGAGCGTGTGAGCAACGATGTGATCTTAGAGAAGATGCAAACAAGGAGGAGGCTTATACTTATAGGCTCAGGAAGAAGCAGATGAAATTTCTGGGACACATAACGAGGAAGGAGGGCCTGGAGAATCTGATACTCACGGGTCGAATATAGCGAAAGAGAAACAAAGGAAAGCAACGCATGATATACTTAACGGCTTTAAGCAAGCGGATGACAGAACGTGGTCTGGGGGAGGTGGTAGAGGGAAGGAACTTGTTGAGAGCGGCAAGAGATAGAAGGAGGTGGAGAGCCATGATCGTCTACGTCCTGAAAAGACATGGCACATAAAAAGAGAAGGATGCCAGGCCTCAACAAAACAGACATTTCCGTACGCGACTTGTCGCCTTATTGATTCCGACGATCACAAGAACTGACTATTGTGAAAACCCTTCGCGTGGCACAGTGGGTGGTATCGTGAACTGCATGTTTCCCTAGTTTGTTTGTCAGATGCTGAGCCGTAACAAGGGAAATAACCCCGTAAGAAGCGAGACTAGTTAACCATCAATTTACACCAAGAGCATCCGATTCTCTATTCAGTACTTACCAAACTTATCTTAGACCTGCCCAACAGCACATCTATGTATATAGTACCGACTGAGGTTCGATCTCTGTTATATAGGAATAAAGCGTCGTTCCGATACTGGAGTTTGAACACAGATCGCCAGAGAGCAAACAAAGACGATCCCATTTTGAATAAGTAGATCACATGATAGCAAAGGAAATGTATATAAGGGAATTAGCTTAACGTCTAAACGATCACTGTTTCTATTCTATCCTCTATTACTATACGGATCACTATTTCTAGCCTATCCTCTATTACTATACGGATCACCCTATCCTCTATTTATACTACTATTTCTAGCCTATCCTCTATTACTATACGGAACACTATATCTATCCTCTATTACTATATGGATCACTATTTCTAGCCTATCCTCTATTACTATACGGATCATTTCTAGCCTATTATTACTATACGGGATCACCATTTCTAGCCTATCCTCTATTACTATACGGATCACCATTTCTAGCCTCTATTACCGGATCACCATCTATTACTATCCTCTACTATACGGAACACTATTTCTAGCCTATCTATCACCTTTCTAGCCTCCTCTATTACTATACGGATCACCATTTCTTCCTCTCTTACTATACGGATCACCATTTCTAGCCTATCCTCTCTTACTATACGGATCACTTTCTAGCCTATCCTCTATTACTATACGGATCACCATCCTCCTCTATTACTATACGGATCACCATTTCTAGCCTATCCTCTATTACTATTGCGGATCACCATTTCTATCCTATCCTCTCTTATACGATCACCATTTCTATTTTACTATACGGATCACCATATCCCTATCCTCTATTACTATACGGATCACCATTTCTAGCCCTCTATTACTATACGGGATCACCATCCTCTATTACTATACGGATCACCATTTCTAGCCTATCCTCTATTACTATACGGAACACCATTTCTAGCCTATCCTCTATTACTATACGGATCACCATTTCTAGCCTATCCTCTATTACTATACGGATCACCATTTCTAGCCTATCCTCTATTACTATACGGATCACTATTTCTAGCCTATCCTCTATTACTATACGGATCACCATTTCTAGCCTATCCTCTATTACTATACGGATCACCATTATCTAGCTATCCTCTATTACTATACGGATTTCTAGCCTATCATTACTATTTCTCACTATTTCTAGCCTATCCTCTATTACTATACGGATTTTCTAGCCTATCCTCTATACGGATCACCATTTCTAGCCTATACTATTCACTATACTATTTCTCTATGCTGATCTACACGGATTACTCTTCGGATCACTATTCGGTGGTTACTATTCGAGTGAGTATTATCGCGCAGGTACTACTCGTGATATTCGAAGGCGTCTGACGTCAGTATTGTTCAACAACGTTACTATAGTTGTATCTGAGATTACAAAGTCTCTACTACAACGAGCATTACAAAAGTGACAATGAGTATTCGTTGACATTACAAAAGTGGCAACGAGTGTGCGTTGACATCAAAAAAATCCCCATAAGCCGTATCAACAGTCTTCTAGAATAGCTCGTTTGCCATAACAACTCTGTGAATTGTCCCACCATTTATGTATTAGGTTTAGCATAGATTAGCGCAAAGTTACATATACGAAGTAGTGAGGATTGAATTTAATACGCTGCAGTTAGTATCGTAATAGAAAGCCTACTTTGGCGGAGGATGTCCCACGGTTAGCGTCTCGTAAACAGAAATGATGAAGCGTGTTCGAATCCTGGTCGAGTTCGTTACGTTATTTGAGCGCAAATACTCTTGGGAAAAGTACAAATAAATTTCTTATCTCCTCGCAGGGTAGATTGGGCTCTCTAACTATGAAAAATAATTTACTGGCTTAATAATGATACTTTGAATTCATATGAATAAATTAAATTTATCTTATCAAAAGCGGAATCGTTCTTTTATGATGAAATACACACTTCAGCTGAAAGATGGCGTCATCGTCGTTGTCGTCGGCATCCGTCCGTCTCGAAATTACGAAGGAGTAGGGTTGCCCGGACGTCTAGTTCCCCCTCTCGGCTTTGCTAGCAGAGTCCAAAGGAGAGGATAAACCAATACAGTTTGGTACCAACGCGACTGCAGGAGTTGCCGGAAGGTTGCACAAAGTGCCGTCCATCCGCCTTAGGGGATCCACTCCGGGTTTGAATTCAGAGTTGTCATTCTCCTAGACCAGTTGCCATTCAAGGCTATAGAACCCAGTCTGTCCTGCTATTTACCCATAGCTGGAGGGAGAAGAAGAGGATTCACACCTTTCCCAAGGGTATTAACACGTAAGTGAATGTAATGAATTCGACCGGAATTTGAACTCGGCTCTCCGATTCCTCAATCCAAGCCGCTATCCATTACTCCACCGTGCGTGAAAGATGGCGTACTATCATATAAAGCCAGGGAAAGTTTTAAAGACTAGATAATGATTCTTTGAATTCATATGAATACAGTGGTTCATCAAATCAAAACCGGAGTCGTTCTTTTATGATGGAGTACACACTTTAGATGAAAGGAGTCGTAAAGTTGCTAAAAGCCAGAGAAAATAATTTGATATCTGAATAATGATCCTTTGAATTAATATGAATAAAATAAGTCACCAAATCAAAACTGGAATCATTCTTTTATGATGGAATACACACTTCAACTGAAATATGGCGTAAGATCATATAAAGCTATCGAAAGTAATTTGATGGTTAAATAATGATTTATATGAATACAGTGGTTCATCAAATCAAAACCGGAATCGTTCTTTTATGATGGAATGCACATTTTAGATGAAAGATGGCGTAAGACGGTAGAACGCAGTGAAAATAATTTTATGAATTAATTGTTCATTATTTACATTATTCAGGCTATTGTCTTCATCTTTGTCACCATATTTATTACAACGTTTCGGCCGTTGTACGCTCCGGCCTTCTTCAGGTAGTTGGAATGTCGAACTGAACCCTTTATTTCGCTCACTGGGGTAGACTGTTCTAGCTCCACTTGCCATGTTTAATGGATGTCAGTTGTCAGTTATCTCCTGTTAATTCCCCTCTCCAAGTTCTCCACTGCTTTAACTGGGTATTGAACTCACACCCTTTTGGGTCCTGTCACTGAATCTAACTAACGTCTTTATCCACTGTGCCACTGTGTTAAGGTCAGTAACTTAAAGATGAAATTTATAATGAATTTAGAAAGATGATCGATATCGAAAAAAATTAGCCACATTTATTGTAGTAAAAATGAAATAAAAATACAGCAGGAAATATCTATTTTTCAGCCGTTCTTTCTTTATTTCTTTCTTTCTTTCTTTCTCTTCCAACTTGCTTTTCTTTCTTTTTTCTTTCTTTCTCTTCCAACTTGCTTTTCTTTCTTTTTTTCTTTCTTTCACTTCCAACTTTTCTTTCTTTTTTTTCTTTCTTTCTCTTCCAACATTTCTTTCTTTCTTTCTGTCTTTCTTTTCTAACTTTTCTTTCTTTCTTTCCAACTTTTCTTTCTTTCTTTCTTTCTTTCTTTCTTTCTTTCTTTCTTTCTTTCTTTCTTTCCTAACTTTTCTTTCTTTTCCAACTTTTCTTTCTATCTTTCTTTCTTTCTTTTCCAACTTTTCTTTCTTTTTTCTTTCTTTCTTTTTTCTTTCTTTCTTTTTCTCGGTTCCCTTCTTATTCTTTGTTTTATTTGTCTTTCTTTTTATTCTTTCTTTATTTCTTTGTCCGTTTTCCTTCTATTTCTTTCTTTTTTCTTTTACTTTTTTCTTTATTTCTCTTCTTCCTTCCTTTTCTTTCTTTCTTTCTTTTTTTTTTTTCTTTGTTTATTTGTTTCTTTGTTTCTTTCTTACTTTCTTTTTCTTCTCGCAATTTTCTTTTTCTTTCTTTTTTCTTTATTTCTGTTACACATTCCTTTTCTTTCTTTCTTTTTTTTTTTTTTTGTTTATTTGTTTGTTTGTTTCTTTCTTTCTTACTTTCTTTTTCTTCTCGCAATTTTCTTTCTTTTTCTTTATTTTTGTTACTCATTCTTTTTCTTTCTTTCTTTTTTTCTTTCTTTCTTTCTTTCTTTCTTTCTATTCCTGCTTTCTTTCTTCCTTTCTTATCTCACAGTTTTATTTCTTTTTCTGTCTTTCTTGTTATTTGTGTGTTTATTTGTTTGTTTGTTTGTTTGTTTTTTCTTTCTTTCTCCAAATTTTCTTTCTTTCTTCTTTCTTTCTTCTTGTTCTTTCTTCTTTAATTAAAAATAAATTTTGTAATCGACTCTCCCAGTTTTAGCAAGATTATTCAGCGAGCAAGAATTGACGTCATCCTTAGGCTGTACTCGTCCAAACTTAGTTGCAGATCGCTTCATGTCGATTGGTTTCGACAGAAATAATAATTTGCTTGTCTCTTTGACACTTTCGAACATGTTACTTGATTCGGCTGATACATGAATCGGATGCAATAATCGAAAGTGAACCATGAAAAATTGTCTGATTTTATTTCAAACAAGGAAGTTACCAATCAGAGATGTCATGGCGTTCCATATCGTCTGCTTCTCTGTTTCTGAAAACATAAATGAGAAAAGTAAAAATTATTCGAATGACGAATATAATTTTCAGTAGACACACACACACACACATATATATATATATATATAAATAGTCATTAGTAAAATTAAATATTCCCTTGTCTCTACTATAATATTTCTTTTTATAACCCATGTCCTTTCAGGACGTAGGCGATCATGTCTCTCCATCTCTTTCTATCCCTTGCAACTCTAAGCAAATTCATTCCCTCTACTCCCTCCCTCAGATCACGTTCTGGGGGTAAAATTTACGAAGATTATATCCGCTCTCGATATCGAACACAGTAACCCAAATTTTGTTTATATATATATATATATATATATATATATATATATATATATATATTGATGCATGTTTCATTAAATAATATAGACAAGTGTTGTCTATCTATTTTTATGTCTATATTATTTAATGAAACATGCATCACTGAAAAAATGCTGCCTAAATACACACACACACACACATATATATATATATATATATATATATATATATATATATATATATATATATATATATATATATATATATATATATATATATGTATGTATGTATAAAGTCTTTGCCACTGTCTGTTTGTTATCGAACTGTTCCTAGGATTTTGGAGATAGACCCCAATAACCACATATTTTCCGAAACTACATTATCAAGGATACTTGGATGAGTATATTTCGATCAAAGAGGGTCCCCGACAGAATTTTTTTCCCTTTGATATAAATTAAATTTAAATTTGAACGAGGGAATGACACCTAGAGTACCTCGATAAGCGTGTTTCAATTCGATGAAAGGTGGTAAACACCCTACTGAAAATTATTTTCCCTTCGATTTAAAGTAAATTTAAATTTGAACAAGGAATAGCCTCCTATCCAAAATATAGAAGGATAAAGTCAGAAGATGGCGGTTACATTGGCAAGATCAAAATGAGACAATATGGATATCAAGTTGATCAAGATATCAGTGGATAGTGCCTTACACTACATATTTGTTGTGACAATTCAATTGCCATATCAATGTTGAAATCTGCTCATCAATTTATCCAATTAAGAATTGCATCAGCTATATATCAAAGGGGTTAGATCAAGCTGTTTTTGCACAAAGACCCAACTGAAAATTTTTTCCCTTTGATTTAAATAAAGTTTAAATTTGAACCAAATTTAAATTTGAGCCCTACCCAAAATATAGACGGAGAAATCCAGAAGATGGAGGTCACATCGGAAAGATAATTGAGTAATAATGAAATGCATCATATTTCTCCACAAATTATAACAATGATCAATGATAACAAAGTCAATCATCATTTTCTTACAAAAAATGCGTGAAACACAGCAATGCGCGGGGTAATTCAGATAATATATATATATATATATATATATATATATATATATATATATATATATATATATATATATATATATATAGTTAAACCAGAGCTGACTCTCTAGGTTTAACAAGGTCTGCTCTACTTAACGTATTGAACACTTTATTTAGTTATTTTGCTTAGTCGTATCGGGCTTTTTTTTCTTTGGTCTCTAGACTTGGATGCTAGACGATTATTATCGGCTGACGTCCATGTTCTTTGTTCTTTCTTTTTTTTTTATACCTTTTTTCCCTTTGATATTGGTTTGATTATTTGCAAATCAAGACACCGAAGGTTTTCCGGACGACTATAATTTCTTATACTTATAAGATTAGATTATTACTAGTATATATATATATATATATATATATAATTCGGCTAATATATATATATATATCCTAGCCGAATTACCCGTGCATTGCTGCGTGTCATACATATTTTTTGTAAGAAAATGATGATTGATTTTAATTCGGTATATATATATATATACACTTGATTTTAATTCGGTATATATATATATATATATATATATATATATATATATATATTAAATATATATTATATTTAAACGGTTAGAAACAAAAAAAGCGTATTAAAGGCATTAAAAACTAGAAATGTTGTATTGCAGGCCATGATAAGTTTAAAATAAAACACACACCAGTCGACCGGTTTCGTCCCCTCTCGTCAGAACTGTTAACGGGGAATTTAGATTATGAGGAAAAAAGAAAAAAGAAAAAAGTCTGTCATGGGTGACATGAATGAATGGACAGGGAAGGAAGGAAAGATAAAATTATACCAACCAAGCTGCTAGAAGCTAGGGTCTTCGATTGCGGATCATTTTATAAAGAATCCAACTTGTGCGATGGATTTCAGTGTGAACTGGTTTTCCGTCTTGGCCAGTTCGCACTCACTTTTCCATCTCAAGGTGTTGGAATCGCTTTACATCAGGTCCAAGCGGCCTTCTCTTTGCAAACAAAGAGATTGTTTGCTTGGACTTGCTGTTCTGCGCTTCTAGCAGCTTGGTTGGTATAATTTTATCTTTCCTTCCTTCCCTGTCCATTCATTCATGTCACCCATGACAGACTTTTTTTCTTTTTTTCTTTTTTTTTCATAATCTAAATTCCCCGTTAACAGTTCTGACGAGAGGGACGAAACCGGTCGACTGGTGTGTGTTTTATTTTAAACTTATCATGGCCTGCAATACAACATTTCTAGTTTTAATGCCTTTATATATATATATATATATATATATATATATATATATATATATATATATATATATATATATATATATATATATATATATATACACTTTATACTAGCCGAATTATGATTGATTTTAAATCACAGGGTATCCATAAAGTCTCTTTACAATTTAAAAAATATATTCCAAATGTAATTGATGAGTTATCTTAATCAGATTTGTTCTATCTATTCAGTCGTTATCAAATTTTTTTTAATCACACCGCATTTGTGTATTTCAGGTATCCTGTTGATGAAAGATGTACTATTAACTGAACCCCTAAAAAATGGCTACTACCTAAGATAATGCACAATGTCTGTTTTGTTTTATTGAAACAAAATCGGATTCGCAGACCCACCGAGTTCCACCGTCACTTCCGTCAATTCGTGTATGGCATAAGATATTTAGAGAGACAATGACGAGCAAGAATTTCTGAGGGAGACATTGATCGTGTAAGACAAGTCTTTCAGCGTTCTCCTATAAAGTCCATCCGTATTAGTGGCAGACATTTACACCTGCCACGTTCAAAGGTACAAAAAGCCCTACACAAGAACTTGCGATTGTACCCTTACAAAATGCAGAGTGCAATTCTTACAGGCACTCGAGGCAAATGATAAACTATTGGTGAAGCTATGCAACAGCCAACATGGCAAGAGATCCAGTACTCTTTTGATGTCCTGCGTGTAGCTAATGGTCCTCATACAGAAGTATATTAAATTAATTTAAAAAAACATTCATAATCTACTTATTTTTGCAACAATTTCCCCGTATTTGTCTTTTTTTTTAGTGTTATGATGCCTTTCTCGGTGCCATTCAAGATTTAATAAAATTTTGTAGTTTTTATTTTTTAAAAATATTTTTTGAAAATATTTACACCTTCTTAATTTAAAAAAAAATATTTAGGCATTTCAATAACTTAGTTACCTCCCTTGACGTTTTCACATGTGACTACATGATAAAATTTAAAAATTGTATAGTACATTAGCTTAGCGTTTTTAGCTTCACACTTAATTTTCAGATGAACACAACAATTTTGTCTTAGAAAAATGATGAACACAACAATGTTTTGTCTTAGAAAAAACTAGACTCTGATGATGACATTGTGCTAATGTCGAAAGTACTCGGAATAAAATGAATATGCATCAACATGGTAATTTTCTTTCTTTCTTTAAGAAGGATACTAAGAAACTTGTCCTTAATTACGTGAGGATCCTATTTAAAATAGACAAAAGTTGTCTGAATTATTTAATCACACACACAAGATATATATATATATATAATTTATTTGTTTAAACGTTATTTTAAATGGATACTCAAATTTGAGTAGATGCTCTATTTTTAATTTATTTATTAAATAATATGTATACTTTTTTACATCCAGCGGTCTGGTGGTTTGGTTTATTTTGTTTTACGGCATATCAACCTCAATGGGCTATTTAATGCCGACAGTTTTTTTTATTGCTGGTAATGTTTTGTTTTGTCAAATATGGTAATATTCTTCCTTCAAAATTGTATTGCTGTTAATAATTTTTTCAAAAAGTATTGCTGGTAATAGTTAACTATTTGCCCATAGCTAGGACCCCAACAGGTGCTACCACCCCGTATCAGGGTGGACCTGGGAACACCAGCAATTAAGAGGTGGTTCCACACTCCTCAAAACCTCCTGATCAGAGGCCTTGCTGCTGGACGTAGTTTATCGTCTTACCCAGGACGCGTATGTAGTTTAACATCTTACACAGGACGACCACCGATCTGAATATTGAAGAAAGCTTGTTAGAAAAATGCGTTCATGCAATATTTTCTTTAAACTACTTGAGGTTTCTCCAATTTATACATTCTTGCAATCCATACATTTGATAGAGTAAGTTACTCTTTCAAGCTTGTTGTCTTATTTTTATTGATTATATATAGGCCACACTACAACATGTTTAACAAGAAGACTTACACTACATTTTTCTGACCATAGCTCAATTTGGTTTCATTTAAATATTCGTGGAGACCTACCGGAACCTATTCGTATATATTTGTTGATAATACAAATATAATCATCTAGATTAAAAAAAAGGGTAAATATAATGGAAGCCTTATTAATAAAAAAAACAAACAAAATAAAACAAAAACAACACTCAGTAATATTAACTATGAACATGGACACAATATCTTGACCGCGTTTTGAAAAATGAAACATTATATAAATACATTCAACAATCTATTTCTAGTTTACAGTTAATATATTTCAACATTAAAAATGGCTAAATGTATAGCCGAAAGCGCTCGGAGAAAAATAACATTTGGACAGTTTTTATATAATTTATCATCTGAAAAAGAAAAATATAAAAACAGATGAAAAATTCAGTTTCTGTCTATATTTCTGAGATGAGGTATTAAATACACTATTTACATTATTCGGACTATTGTCTTCACGTTTGTCACCATATTTTTTACGTTTCGGCCTATGTACGCTCCTGCCTTCTTCAGATGGTTGGAATGTCGGACTGAACCCTTTAATTCGCTCTCTGGGGTAGACTGTAGACTATCCTTGCTTATATATATATAAACATGACTCAGTGCACATGTTAGTACTTCGTATGTTCATTCCACGAAGTCGTTTCTTGCACAGTGACCACATATTCTCGATTGGATTTAAATCAGGAGAGTTTCCAGGCTAATCTATAGTACTTTGATTTGCTCACTGGTGAGGCTTGCCTGTATTTTCGTGCAGCGTTACAATTTTCGTATGCTTCCTTAGAGTAACGTCCATCGCAGACAATGGCAGTAGAACATCTAATCGATAGTCTGGATAATAGTGTCTAGGCGTGATGAAAATCTGATGCAATCATGGATGACGCAATATTTTTCAAGGCCAAACAAATTTCATCATACGTCCCCAAAATAGATTCATATCACTAAACACCACAGCAAATGACCTAATCTGAGGAAAAAAATAGAAATCAATTATACGTTGTGTTACGGGACCTTATCCATAATAACATAATGGACTATTCCATACGTAATAAATACTGCGCCTCAAGAGGAAGCAGGGAGTTCAGTCCGAAGTCGGACGACCTGCTGATCGGCTGAACTCTCTGCCTTTGGGGTAACCCGAACGAGGCTACGCCGAAGGGCGGAGTCTCTTTCGGGGAGGTAAACCGACCCTGGACCCGTTTATACAGGTTCAAAGGGCATATTTTTGGCCGAGCCCACGGGCTCGGAAATCCCACATTAAACCGGCCTTGTGCCACATGATGCCCTCGTGGGGGGGGGTGACTAAATACCGTTCCCTCTGAAGTCTAGTGTTCAGTCTGAAGTCTGGAGTGAAGCCCGTCAGGAGTCAGTCAGTCAATCAAGTCAGAAGCAGTTCGAAACAGAGACGTGTTCAGACAATTACTACTAAACCTGATTGTTCGTACTAACACTTTTCTACCTCTCTGTATATATTCCTGTTTGTAATATATCTGTATTATTCCATATCCGTGTTCGAGTTCTTCTTTATTGGTTCTACCTTGGACTATCCCCGTGGTACAAGGAACCGGACCATAACACTCTGTGACTCTAGTGGGTCAAAAACTGCCTTTAGTGTGAAAGAAAAGATACTAAAGCAATTGTTTCAATTAATTTGCACAAGGTCGTATATATATATATATATATATATATATATATATATATATATATATATATATATGGTTAAGCTTTTTATTTAGTGTGTAGAAACTGTTCAAATGTTTTATAGTTCCGAGCGCTTTCGGCTATACCTTTAGCCATTATCAAGGATGATTTTATTTTTCAGTTTAATTCAATGTGTGCGTTATGTGTATGTTTTTAGTGTGTTATAGAGATGTTTTATTTTCCGAACACGGTTAACACATTATGGCCATGTTCGTAGTTAATATTGTTAAGAGTTAGCTTTATCTATTTTTATTATTAGGGATTCTATTGTTTTTAATCTTTTTTACAAGTGAATGAGGTTATTATAGTTGTGTTTTCTACTAGTATGTTTGGAATGAATGGATAGATATGGGTCCTTACATTGTATACTTTCAACTTCAATGGAGTACACTACCTTCAAATAAGAGGTTGTGCCATCGGCACCATTGCAGCTCCATCATATGCTACAATATTCATGGGAAAATTTGAGGAGACCCATATCTATCCAATCATTGGTAGCGACTGCGTATTCTATGCAAGATATATCGATGATATATTCTTTGTATACACGGGTAGTGATGACAAACTTACCCAATTCCTGATGACCATAAACACAGTGCACGACTCAATTAAGTAACATTTTTAGACACCCGCATTTACATAGATGAAAACAGGAAACTACAAACGACACTACACACTAAAATCACCGACACCCACAACTATCTACACTTTAAGTCTTCCCACCCTAAACACCTCAAAGCGAACCTTCCCTATTTACAAGAACTTAGACTCACAAGGATAAGTTCCAACAATGAAGAATTAAATAAACACATTGAAAATCTGGAGCATCAATTCACAACACGTGCTATAAACAACACCTAATCAGGGAACAAATAAATAAAGCAATTTCTACACCTAGAGAAGACACCCTAATGTACAAGATTAAAAATAAATCTAGCCGCATCCCTCTAGTAACCACTATATATATATATATATATATATATATATATATATATATAATTATTTATTCGAAAATTATAACATAAATATGTTATAAAATCACTACAAAAATAGCCATTTTGTTTCAACACTTCTGGTGTCTTATCAAGTGATGGTGTTGAATGTAGAATAAAGGGTTTTAAAAGATTCAAATCAATCAAACATCCCTCGCTAGGGGAAATGCTCTTACATAAGTTGGAATGACCAACCAAAATACAAATATATGAGAATTCAAAAAACTTGACAACAAACATTGGTTATAATAATTAATTAATGCATTAATGTTAGGGTTAGACTAAAATAGAATTCATTCTAATTAATTAATATTAAATTATAATATAAAATTAAAAATTACCAAATTTTAAATTTCATCTATATCAAGTTTAAAATTATAAAATTATTTAAAGAAGAAACTGATGTATGTATATATATATATATAAGTAGTGTGAACATAGCAATTAAATATGGTGATTATCATCTTCACGCCTTCAGGTATCACCAGACTATTTGGTTTAATTATCTGGTTTGATGGGCTTTAAAGGCATGCACATGATTATTATAGAAAGGGTTAATTAACTAGCTCATCCCTCTATTGCTTTGCACTCCTGCTTGTAACATTTGCCGTACAATTTCTCAGAAACAGAACAATCTTTTTTCTTCCTTTATTCCGACCTTCATTCTTAGGCAATCAGCTGTTCAACTCGATAATAACCCGAGCCGATCTTTGGGCTTCTCAGACGCTAGCAGCGAAAGCGTGTGCGTTCGTTTTCGACCAAAACAGCAGTGACGTCAACGGTGACGTCAACGAAGAGTACTTCCACGGCCCTGTAAAGTTCACATGGAAACCAAAGTTTTATTTGCAGTGATACACTACCACCACCATCAGCAGTAGTAGTCACTGCTATGCTTTTGCAGGCTGAACGAGGAAGACTACCGGTAGTCAGTGGTGTCAATATCAACCAGTGCGCCTGTCGTTGTGTTAGAACGCGCTGGTGGTTGGTGGTGGGTCTGTTAGATACCCGGAAAATGCATATTGATATGTGGTTAAGTAAAAATATATAGAGGAAAGAGGAAGGAAGAAGACATCTTTAAATTGTAAGGTCTGACTAACGAGGGAGATACCTTCGTGTCGAATAATGGTTCGTTATGCAACGACACCGTTCTTACTAATGTGGGATAAAAAACAAGGCCAGATTGGGGTGGGGGGTTGAATCTGCAACCCAGGAACCGGCGCTTGCTGAAACGCCTCAAGATATTAATCGAAAAATTATTTCACTTAATGAAAGTATTCTAAATTACATACTTAGAAAGGATATATATATATATATATATATATATATATATATATATATATATATAATGCATATATATATATATATATATAATGCTATTAAGACAAGTAAAATGATATAATTTGACGTATATCAAATTGAACAGAGTTTCTGCTAATAAAGAGCTCCATCACTATTTAATTTAATAATTACACACACACACACACACACACACACACACACACACACACACACACACACACACACACATATATATATATATATATATATATATATATATATATATATATATGCTATTAAGACAAGTAAAATTATATAATTTGACGTATATCAAATTGAACAGTGTTTCTGCCAATAAAGAGATCCATCACTGACTATTTAATTTAATAATTATATATATATATATATATATATATATATATATATATATGTGATTGAAAAGTAACGTACACGCGCTCGGGACTATAGAACATTTATTTGGACAGTTTTTTCATATTTTGTGTCCAAAAAAGAAAGCACATGTTAGAACACACACACAAAAATTATTACTTATAATTTATTCATTAGCTATAAATTTTACAAGGAATGGATATGAGAGGAAAGCGTTTAGCATGTGGTTTTATTTCGCTACCAGCTATATATATATATATATATATATATATATATATATATATATATATATATATATAGCGTCCAATGGGTTAATGAGATGTCAGTATTATTTTCATTTTTCTTTAATTTAGACGACAATTTATCCATCGCAGCCTGTATATCTGTTAAAAAAGAGATATCAATATTCATTTTATTTTATTTAGACGACAATTTATTCATTGCAACCTGTTTATATATATATATATATATATATATATATATATATATATATATATATATATATATATTCATTTGTAGCTTGACATTTTATTACTTCAAGGGTTATTATTTTAGGAGATATTTGTATTTGAAATAGACGCTCCATTTTTTTTTGCTTTGAACAGTGTGTATTATGCCTAATCTGTTAGTGCGCGCGAAGAATCTCAGTAAAGAAAAAGCTCTCCCCAGCAGGAATCGAACTTGCGTCCCCCCTTTGTAGAAGAAACCTATATTTGATCCGGCGGGGTTGCTGGTGGGGTTGCTTGTGCTACATTACAGCAAGGTTCTATTTTAACTTCACTGTTCAAAGTAAAAATAAAAATGGGGCGTCTATTTAAAATGTGAGCATCTACTACAATAACAGTAACAAAAATGTCAGATTAAAAATACATCCACTAATTCTTTAGAAATTGCTTTGTTTACATTTCTGATACAAAATTGAGTAGATGTGGGCTTTCGAGAAAAATATATTAGTGACGAAGATGCATTCATTAGGAGTATATTAAATGTAACAGCAAAGTTGGCCAAATCGTGTAAAATCAAAATTGTCCATTTGTTAGATGAAGATTTCAACCGTTGTATCTTAGAAATGATTAAGGATATCTTACTCGAAATCTCCGGGGTTCAAATAAAAACACTATTGGACTTTACTTTGAATAATAAGAATGCATAATTATTCTCCATGTTCAACAGAAGAATCGTGATGAAATTGACCATAAAAGAAAATGCCATGTTCATCATTAATTAATCATAGCTTTGGATCGGAAGATCACGATAGATTGAAATAAAGTTCAAATATATAGATACATATATTGTTGTAACTTAGAAAGGGTTAATGAATGAGGAATAACCATAACGGAGGTTGGAAATGAAATGGTCATCTTTATAGCATCAACAAAATACAATACTCGCCAGCGACGTGAAATAGGTAAACAACTGCTAGTGGTGGACTACGTAGACAGCATATTACCCCACTTAAAATAGTGTCCAACGTATTTATGAGGATTGGGATGTAACCATTAGTGTTCATAGGTACGGTATATAACGCCCCCCCCCCCTTTTAGATTTATTCTGCATAGAGTCAATATCTTTTCCTTTTCGGATTAATGACGATTTCCTCTGTATCCTTCCTTTTTCTCTTACTTTGTCTTTTTCGGGATTTTTATCTCAGGAGCTTTCCGAGGAATGGGGACATCAAATATGTCGAGAAGAACTTCCATAGACTCAACATCCACTGGAGTATCGTAGTCTTCATCTATATGCTTACTTTTTGGTTGATTCAAATGTCTTTTGTGCACCATTTCCAGTCCTTTGATTAAATACCGATTCTTTTAACGATAGTTCCAACTCACCAATATCTCATCCTCGTCGCCAAAATGTTGTAACCTAGAAAGGGTTACCGAATGAGGAATAACCATAACGGAGGTTAGAAATCAAATGGTCATCTTTATAACATCAACAAAATACAATACTCGCCAGCGACGTGAAGTAGGTAAACCACTGCTAGTGGTGGACTACGTAGACACCATATTATCCCCACTTAAAATAGTATCCAACGTATTTATGAGGATTGGGATGTAACCATTAGTGCTCATAGGTACGGTATATATATATATATATATATATATATTGATAATATTAATGGTAAATATACACATACATATGCAATCATATATTTAAAATATATAAATATATATACATACATACGTACACATTCATATATATATTTGTATAAAAAATAAATCCAAGAGGATAGAATCCAGGTAGAACTCAATGTTCAGGACAGAGTAAGGATATAATAAAAAGGCTTAAACACTAATATTCCATGGTCATAATTTATTCCATTGGAATCGTAAATATGATCCAATTCATCAGACCTACAAATCCAAAAAGAAAACAGAAAAAACAACTCCGGAAATAAAAATAAAAATTTAGTGAGAGTGTATGTATGAGAGTGTGTGACGAATGTTAGAGTAAATGAAAGCTATAGGGAGTGGCGACAGACGAGAGAAGAGCAGGAGAAAAACAGGAAGGTCTAAAGATGAAGGGGGGGGCTTAAAATTTAACAGAGAGAAGTTTTAAAGAGGGGAGTCAAGGACGGTTTAAGTGAGAGAAATATGATTGTTCTCGGATGTCTAATACATTAAAGATGTAACCGGAAAGGATACATTTTGTGGTGACATACACACACAATAGACAATCTAATCTTAAAGATCAGAAGAAGACGGAGGGAGAGGAAAAGAAAAGAAAAAAAGAGAAACAGGGGTGGGGGAAGAGAGATGGGGCGGGGGGAACTAAAACCGAAGGGCATTTATAAAAAGGCCGCTGTGTAATTAAGAAAATTTGACAAAATTAATATCGACTACAGGTTACAAATCAAATATAAACATATAAAAAAACAAACATAACGGTTATCTACTCTAGCAAGGACCTATATTTCTATGTTCAAAAACACATGTGTATACACACATACTCAACTCCATATTTATATTTATACGTACATACATACATATAGGCATGTACACACATACCCATACATATACGTATACCTACACACACACACACACACACATATATATATATATACATATACATACATATACACATCCATCCATACACATCCACTCCTACATATATATACATTTACACACATATATACATAGGGACATACACATACGTGCACATACACATATATACATAAAACCTTATATATCCATACAATTACATACACCCATCTAAACAAATAAACAATGTATCCCTTTATCTATCCGTCTAACTATACATACATACATACATACGTATACAGCCATATACAGATATATATGTATATATACATACCTAAACATGCACACACATATAAACACATCTACATACACATCTACCTACATATACATACATCCATATACGTATATATATATATATATATATATATATATATATATATATATATATATATATACACATATATACATTATATATATATATATATATACATACACATATATTCCTACATATATACACATACACACACATGAACGCACATATACATATTTATATATAAATCAAAACGTAACATTTAAAAAATTTTGTCTCAAAATCAAAATTAAATACATAGCGCATCACATAAACATACACAATGATACATATAGATAATGATAATAGTCATTCCATTAAAGTGTCATGCCCCATGTTACTGAACCAAGATGAAACTGACATAAGTGACAACATGTTATAAAACGGTGTTTATGCTTTGAATCGTTTCTTATGTCTACATTTAGAAAATATCTCACTCCGATTCTTATTCTATTATCTTGATTCTTATCTTTTTTTCCCGCCATGCACAGATCACACCGATCGCGGAAGTTATTAGGGGTTCTAGCTCTTGTTAAATATCTCCATTCGAAAAGTGGGGTTAGTCCCTTATCCACCAGATCCCAGTAGTGTTTGGATAAGGAAGTTTGATTTTTGAGGTATCTATATCTAAAAGAGCGTCAATGGTTGTATAGACGCTGCTTCCAATCACCGGCGGATATACCTATATATCTTTTTTTCTGGTTTATATTTTCTTCGGGGAAGATTGTTGCCTCGTATACTACATTTTCATACATACATTTACCCCCGATTAGACAATGGTCTTTATTCCTACAATTGCAGGTCTTGAAGATGAAATGGAACTAATGCTTTTAATTTAATTGCAAAATTAAATTCGGGGTTTTTAGCTTCTATTTTTGAAACATGATTGGAACTGTGTAGTGAAAAAAAACATATTTTAAATCAATTAATTTATAATATATATATATATATATATATATATATATATATATATATATTATTCAAGTCTCATTTGCCAACTTATTCAAGATGATATTCGCCCTCTAACTTTCTAACCTTCTGTCCTGGAGTAACAAGTTGCCTCACGGGTTTCACATACGATTTCATTTTCAAGTCTTTTTTCAATTCTCTTTGGCCTGTCATAATTGAAACTCCTCTCCCTCGTGCCTAACGTCTTATGAATTTTCTTTCCTAATTGATCTCTTTTGCTCTAAGATGAAATGATGACCCTTTTGTTACCTCCTGATTCACTTTTCCTCTCTACTGTTCCCTCTTTTTTAAACTTATTCACCGTTCTCTTTATCGTACTTGAATGGACTTTGAAGATGGAAGCCAGAGTATGAATATTGGTACCATTACTGAGAGCCTGAATGATATTTTTCCTCTCACCATTGCTCAGTTTGGGAAGACATAGTGGGACTGACACAAAACAATTTAACCTACACTGTTTTTAGCTGAATAAATGAAAGGTTTTTTTTTTGTGACTTTCGCAACAAATATTATCAAGATGTGTTATGGAGTGGAAGCTTGTATTGTACTAAGTCGGTCCTAAAATAGGTTCGACGTACAAAAAGTTAGGAACTTGATATAATAGGTAATGACGCAGAGAAATCTAGTTGTGGTCGATGATACTTTAGTATCCGACTAACGGTCGTCCGGCATCGACTGACTGACCGACCCACTGAGCGACTGCTACTACTACTACTTATTATAGGTGGGAGAGTCTATTAACTATAGAATAGGTGTGTTCCACTATAACAAGATGACTAAACGCCTTATCTGAAAACCTGGAAAAAAGAAATTCACTTAGTTTAGTGGTTTTTAGATATTAAACATTTTGTGGGATGGACAATTATACTGTTATACGATTTGGACAATTTTGCTGCTACCCCCGGTGTATGTATATTTGTGTGTGTGTGTGCGTGTGTGTGTGTGTGTGTGTGTGGATATGTGCGTATTTGTTACCGATGCGGAAAGAGAACGCAACAATCTGAGTTCAAATTCTTGTCGATTCTGCTTCATTTATTTTACGTTACTGCCCATCTAAAAATAGACACAGATAATTCCATCTTTCCCCAGCTATGGGTCAAATATCAGTGAAGGTTGTGGTTAATTTTGCTCTCAGATCCCCACTTCAAATGGTCCCTATCTCAAAGTATAGAAAGATGAGTAGCCATTTAATTTAATATATTATTTTTCCTTTGATGCTAACCTACAGGAGACAGACTCAGTAGTGCATTGAGTCAGAGTCTCAGACAAACGGTTAAGCAACGATGATCCTGGTCAGTACCTAGATGAGTGAACACTTGGGAATACCAGGTGTTGTAAACTTGGATGTGCGGGTGGGGTAACAGATAATCAGTTGCCAGGTGTGCTGCTAGGAAAGTTAACTCACCGTGTCTTGTCAGGGTATTTCTATTGTCTGAATCTATCTTGCATATTCATAATTCGTCCATGCAGAGAATATTGCTGCCACATCTGATCTGGTGTTTGTGCTATCTATTTAGAGAATGTGCAATATTATTGGTCCTGACCTGGCATCTCGGCTTCAGTCCCTTTCCCACCGCCGTACCAGATTAGTTGCAAGGTCTCATCATTTCACAGCTGAAATGCCTTGATGTAACCGCAAGTTCTAAACGTTTCTTCTATTGCACTTCTCGCTTGTGGAACTCTCTTCCGGCTTCATGCTTTCCAGCCAACTTTGATCTTCAAATATTTAAATGCAATGTCAATTGTTATCTACTGTCTTCTTGATTCCTCTTCCTTTATTGTTTTCACTTCTCGCCTGTGGAACTCTCTTCCGGCTTCATGCTTTCCAGCCAACTTTGATCTTCAAAAATTTAAATGCAATGTCAATCGTTATCTACTGTCTTCTTGATTCCTCTTCCTTTATTGTTCTCACTTCTCGCCTATGGAACTCTCTTCCGGCTTCATGCTTTCCAGCCAACTTTGATCTTCAAAAATTTAAATGCAATGTCAATCGTTATCTACTGTCTTCTTGATTCCTCTTCCTTTATTGTTCTCACTTCTCGCCTGTGGAACTCTCTTCCGGCTTCATGCTTTCCAGTCGATTATAGTAGATTATAGAATAAAGGTTTTAAAAGGTTCAAATTAATTAATACAGTATTCGTATTTTGATTGGTCATTTCAGCTTATGTGACAGCGTTTCCCCTTACGAGGGGTGGTTAATTAATTTGAACCTTTTAAAACCTTTATTCTGCAATCTACATTCAACATCATCACTTGATAAGACACCAGAAGTGTTGAAACAAAATGGCTATTTTTGTAGTGATTTTATAACATATTTAGGTTATAATTTTTAAATAAATAATTATATTCGCTCTACTCTGTTTTTAGCATTCTTTTAAGAATAGTAATTGTTGGTTATTGGAATTTATTCCGTCGACACCAATCATAGACTTGGGTATATATATATATATATATATATCAGTTTTGGAATTAAATTTCCTGCTGTTTTTAATTAATATCAACCAGCTTAGATTGTGAAATAAGAGAATACACGTTCAATTCCTGTCGAGAGGTAAATACAGGATTTCTCGAACTAGACTTACAATAAGAAAAAAAATTACATCGATACACAAAAACATTCATTTTTCAGTACTAAGATTGTACTCCGTCAGGCGATGGTAGATAACGATGTTGATAAAAATGATTTATTAGGGAAATTCCAAAAGACATCGTTATCTCTTTTCGGAAATTAAAGTCTATGCCCCCACCTTTAACTTGTTTGTATATATATATATATATATATATATAAGTAAAATAATCATCCCGGTAAGATGAGAACGGATAGAGTACAATTCCAACGTTCGTAACATTTAATTTAAAAGAGGGCTCAATACAGATTAGAGCGAAATATTTATTTTAAGATATTAAATCAAAAACGTCAAAAATCGTGACACAATTGCAGTCGGGTCTCGAGGCATTTCAATGCGTCTCCTAAGTTGATTGTAAATTACTGGCAAGTGAACGAGTAATTTAACCCTAGAACACTAACCATCAATTAAAGTTACACCACTACTAACCATGGTTATATTATAACCGATTTTAAAAATATAAAAAAAAAAAAAAAAATTGAATATAAATCTTTATTTGAAATATCTTACATGCAGTCACTTCAAACTTTGTAATTTGAGTTAACATTAATAGGAACTGAACAACATTATTTAGGAAAATCAGTACTGAAAATTGTAATTAAACATTTGCGCTGGGTACTATATACCCATTGTTAGTGTTCTAGGGTTAATTTCAAAAGCAAAATACCTCCTCTTTTTTCGAGAAAAAATATTGGCTTTAGGGTTTAACCTTGATCAGCCAATCGAAAATAACATACGTTAAATTCAAACTAAGATGAAAAAGAAAGCAAAATTAGAAAAGGGTAATGACAGGAAGTTCTCTGAAACGGATCGCAGACATTAGATTAAAAACTGATATAGAAGGTTACGTTAATTCATAAAGTGTACACAAATTAGACTATCAGAAAAAAGTCGTTAGAAACAAAGAAAAGAGTACTGAGCTGTTATATGATATTAGGCCTTCTATATGGCAGTGAATGCTAGACAATCTTCTCACATATTAAGAAGAATCTTGAAGCAACAGAAATATGGTTTCTACAGAAGGGAGCTGAAAATAACATCAGCCGAACATGTGAGCAACCATGAACTTTTACAGAAAATGGAAACAAAAAAAAAGACACTAATACTTAACATCAGGAAGAGGCAAGTGAAATTTCTAGGGTACATAATTAGGAAAAAAGGCTTGGAAATTTTGATACTCACAGGAAAGATTGAAGACAAGGGAGCTTGAGTAAATGGATGGCGGAACAAATTTTAGGAGAGATAACAAAAAGATCAAATTTATTAATGGCTATATTGGACGGGAAGAGACGGTTGAAATTTCTAGGACATGAGGAAAGAGGGCTTGGAAAGTTTGATACTCACAAGACATATTGAAGGCAAGAGAGACAGAGGAAAACAATGCATAACCCACGTAGCGAGTTTGAGTAAATGGATGGCGGAACAAGGTTTAGGAGAGATAACAAAAAGACAGAATTTATTAAGTGCTACAAATTACAGGAAGTTGTAGAGAGCCATGATCGTCAACGTCCTGAAAGGACACGACACATAGACGAAGAAGAAGGAGAATAAAGAAATATTTAAAACCTAATTTTAAAGCGAGATTTGGTAATGGGTCGTTTTTCAGCGTTGAAGGAAGGAATGGCGGACGTCAGAAGAAATGGCGGGCGCCAGTCGGATTAAAGGAATATTTGAGCCTTTTTGCTCTCAAATATCCGAAATTTCTAATATACGTGGGTTTTACATTAAACAAGCTTGGGAACCCTTGTCTGTGTGTAACTCCCTAACCCTTTCCAGGGAAGCAAGCTCTGCTGCTATGAATATTTTGTGTAAGCCAACTCGCACAGAGTTTGACACAAGGTCGGAGTTTAAAGTGGGTAAAAAGTAAAAATATTCAGAAGCTTTATTTTTCAATTTTAATTTAGTTTTAGCGCATTTAACAATTTATAGCTATAGCAAAACATACAAATAAAGCACGACAAATTCTAGAATATTCTATAAAGTTCTAGAAAGCTCTAGGAAGTTCCACACGGTTTCAGAAAGTTCTAGAATGCTCCAGAGACTCATAGTACTACTATATTTATATATGATTTTACAAATTTCGTTTTAGTGGGTGGGGGTGACATTTAAGAAAAACTGAATTAAACCTTTCTTTCTTAATTTTGAACAAAAGTTAATAGAATTATGATACAGGAAATCAATTATTTTTCAAAATGTCATAACCCTAGTGGCACCCCAGGCGCAGAATAATAACCCCAACACTCCCCCGAATGAGAGGTAATGCCATGGGCGATGCCCTCGTGGGACTCGGTAACTTGCTGCTATGTTGCTAAATATACCTACTATTTTGTTTAGTCTTGGACTATATAACGCTGTGTCTGTTTTTTACTGCATATAACGGTATACTTCGAGATGAGGTACCACTGTGAGGTACCGTATCCTGGGTATGACAATAAACTACATCCGGCTGCAAGGCCTCTGATAAAGAGGTTTTGAGGAGCGTGGAACCACCTCTTAATTGCTGTTATTCTCAGGTCCTCACTGATCCGAGGTTATGGCACCTGTTATGGTTCCAACTATGGGCAAATAGTTAACCCCCAAATGACCCATGTGAGAGTTGATTTGCCGCTAAACAAACAAACGAATCTATTCTTAAAATATTGTCAGCAATAAATAACCCATTGAGGTTGGTATACCGTAAAAGAACATAAACCCAAACGGTGATGTACCAAAGATATTTCTTAAGTCTGACACAAGACCATGAGTAAGAGTAACCGTGCAAGGATCATGAACACTAAGCAGTTGTAAGGTCAGACGGATGACCTCATTAACCTTTATAGAGCATAAACTTTCCTTTTTCTTTCATACATTGACGCGCCCTCTCTTTTTGTCTGTCTGTCTGTCTGTCTCTCTCTCTCTCAATTTTTATACTCCTTGAACTACAGATTCACAAATGAAGAACAGTACCAAATAACAGAAACCACATCACTTGAGGACTACCAACAGCAGCAACAACTAAAATAGATAGCATATGCATGACACCAAACTCGTTCAGAAATATCATAAACTGTCAGCTGTATAGAACTGCATTCTAAGATCGATTGTTAAAAAAGGCTTTGAGCGAGTAAAGCCTGAGGGTTTTGGCAAAGTTCATCTTTCTTTGAACATTGAGGGCTGGCGCTACACAATCATAAATAAAGAACTGTTGCAAATCACAGAAACCACATCACTTGAGGACTTTCAACAGCAGCAACAACTAAAATGGATAGCACATGTAACCCAAGGAGAAAATAATGGTATAATCAAGATGTTGATATTCCACACAACTTGAAGCAAAAGGTTAGGAAGGAAACTCCATCAATACTGGAAAGACCAATAACAGTGAACTTTATCAGGACACCTTACAACCGCTTCCTAAGATCAATGATGAAAAACAAAAGACACCTTTGAGCGAGTGAGGCCGGAGGGTCTTGCTAAAGATCATGCTTCTTTGAACATTGGGGACTGACGCTACAAAATCACAAACAAGGAACTGTACCAAATAACAGAAACCACATCGCTTGGGGACTTTCAACAGCGGCAACAACTAAAATGGATAGTACATGTAACTCAAAGAGAAAATAATGGCATAATCAAGATGTTGATATTCCACATTACTTGAAGCAAAAGGTTAGGAAGGAAACACAATCAACACTGGAAAGAGCGATAACAGCGACTGGACTTGAAAAATTTACTTTCTTGAAAAATAGTTTTTAGAGAAAGTAGCGATGGCTGTTTGGTCAATGAATGCCAAATGTTTCCTTATAAGGAAACGACAAACAACACAATTAGCATTAAAAGAGTATTACCATTCTTTCTCTCTTACTCTCTCTCTCTTTCTCTCTTATATAAACATTCTCTCATGCACCAACGTATTCTCTCTCTTTCTCTATCTCCATAGGCACACTCACCAAAAGCTGGCCATACTTTCTCTCAGAAATACTTCTGACACACCAACGCGCAACATGTCCCCCCGTTTCTCCTCCATTCACACCACCTGAGACCAAAATTTTACCATTCTCTCTCTCTCTTTCATAGGCAGTCTATCACATACCAATGCGCACTCTCACCGAACAACACTCTCTGACATCCAAGCGATACCAACTTTCGTCTCGCTCATAGAAATTCTCCTCACGCACCAAAGTGGGCTCTCTATCTTGCTCCCCACAAAGACTCTCCATGACACGGCAGCCTTGTATTCTTTCCCAGTTTCATAGACATTCTCTCAGACAACAAAGCTATCTCTCTCTTTCCCATACACGCTCTCAGACATCAAAGCGATAACTTCTTTTCTATTTCTCATATAAATTATTCTTACACACCAAAGCGCATTCTCGATTTGTCCTTTCTCTCTCATAAACATTCTCTGACACTAAAGCCTTACTGTTCTTTCTCTCTCATAGATATTCTCTCACAAATCCACGCACTCTCTACCTTTCTCTCATCCTCCCCCTCTCTCCCTCATACACACTCTCTGACATCAATGCTTTACTATTTTTCTGTCTCATAAACATTCTCTCACAAACTCATGCGCAGTCTTCCTTTCTCTCTTCCTCTCCCTCTTTCTCTGATACACACTCTGACATCAAACCATTTTCATTCATTCTGTCAGAGACGTTATATAACAAGCCAACGCACACTCTCCCTTTCTCTCTCTCACCTCTCTCTCTCTTTGTCATACACATTCTCTGACACCAAAGTCTTACCATTGTTTCTCTCTCATAAACATTCTCTCACAAACCCACGCGCACCCTTAATTTCTCTCTTCTTCCCCCTCTCGCTCTCTCTCATAAACATTCTCAGACACTAAAGCGTTACTGTTCTTTCTCTCTCAGACATTCTCTCACAATTCCACGCGCTCTCTACCAGTCTCTCTTCCTCCACGTCTCTCTCTCATACACACTCTCTGACACCAAAGCCTTACTATTCTTTCTGTCTCATAGACATTCTCTCACAAACAAATGCGCGCTCTTACTTTCACTCTCCCCACTCCCTCTCTCCCTCTCATGCACACTCTCTGACACCAAAGCCTTACCATTCATTTTCTCTCATAGACATTCTCTCACATATCCACGGGCTCTCTTATTTTCTCTCTCCCCCTCTCTCTTATACACATTCACTGACTCCAAAACCTTACCATTCTTTTTCTCTAATAGACATTCTCTCACAAAGCCACGCGTACTTTTCCTTTCT
>CAHIKZ030003109.1:1705000-1732500 GCA_903632075.3 Acanthosepion pharaonis | reverse complement strand
TATTAGAAATGTTATTATGGCAAAAAGAAAAAAAGTATTTTATGATTAAATTTTGCTCTCGTCAAAATATTCTCCTTCAGTCTTGATTACTGCAGCACAAAGATTTGGCATTCGTTTGATAACTGATTCCATTCTTTTTCAATGACTCTAAGAGTTCTTTTTCATTTTTTTTTTTTCACTCTTCTGTCAAGTTCATTCCATGCTAATTCTGGGAGGGTCTTCAAAATTGTAGTGTATATATATATATATATATATATATATATATATATATATATATATATATATATATATAGATACACCTAGTGAGCCAGACAAACCTACCTAGGTTTCACCTAAACGGATCGTCAGGGAAACTCCCCTGACGATCCGTTTAGGTGAAACCTAGGTAGGTTTGTCTGGTTCACTAGGGTGTATCTAGGTCTGCTCTACGGTTGTATTGAGATCTTTTGTTAGTTAGTTGTTACTCGTATCGGGGTTTTTTTTTTGGGCTTCAGACCTGCATCTGTGCGATTTTTTGTCGGCAGAAGTTCATGTTCGTAGATCTTTCTTTTTTAAACCTTTTTTTCCCTCGAGATTGATTTGATTAGCAAATCAAAATTCGAGGGTTTTTCGAAACGAGTCTAGTTATATATATATATATATATATATATATATATATATATATATATATATATATATGTAGTTCGATTGATGTGAGTTTGTGACCCTGGGTTTCACTCAAATTGCGATCGTCAGACAAATCTGACGATCTCAAATAGCGCGAAGCCCAGGGACACAAACTCACATCAATCCAACTAAATATGTTAGCGCTATCACTAATATTGAGCGCTTTCCAGTAAATACTGCGTATATATAATATATAAATTATATATATATAAAATTACACACACACACACACACACACACACACATATATATATATATATATCGGTATTGTTTAATAAAACTTGTTTTAAAGAATTCTTGCTGCCTAAATATACCGTTCCTATAGAGCTTTTGAAAACTGTCTTTCGCTATTCTTCGGATTTCGATGTTACATTTTCAGTCGTTTGTGAAAACACTCCCGAGAGATATAAACATATGACCCGCTCTTGCACATGACGTAAGCGTCCATTTGCATTTTTAATGGGTGCATTTAACTCTTGTTAATAAACTATTTCAGTTTTGACGATTGTCACGTGAAAATGTTTGGCCTGTTTACTACTCAGCAGTAAAAAGTTCACAAATTATACTGCGGCTTATAAGGTGGTCACATGGTTTAGGCTACGTTATTTGAAATAAAATAAAAATCGATTCCTTCGCAGTAATGTACAGTGCAGAATTAAAAGTTTCAATTAAAACAAAGGCATACAAAAGATTATGGCAAAATATGCAGCACTAACGAAAGGACAAATGGCTGACAGCTTATTATTAAAATGTCGTGACTGTCGTATTTCGCACAGATGAAGAAGAGACTTGAAGCGATAAATCCGAGGAATTGAAGGGTATTATTAAAAAAATCCCGTGATAGCAGACGACTATTCTCTTTTTTTTTTTTATTATGCACTAACTCTCTTCATGGCGTGAGCGATCATGGCTCTCCACAACGTTCTGGGTTTATTGTCTGTCCATTTTTGTCATTCATTAACAAAACTCGTTAGCAATCAAGTAAAAAAAACAAAACAACTATCTCTTTACTATCACAGGAAAAAGTATTCTCATTCTTGACATGTAACAAGTTAGAAAACATGGCTCTCCACAACTTCCTGTGTTTTTCTTTGTTCTAAATAATATTTGAATCTTTACCATCACCCTTTTAGCCTTGTTTCATTACCTAAAACACATTTGTAAGTAAATCAAAATGAAAGTATTCTCTTTATACTACCACTGAAAAATCACTCTCGTTAATGACAAGTTGGAAAACATGACTCTCCACAACTTCCTGTCTTTTTTTTGCTCTAAATAACATTTGATGCTTTACCACCCCACTTTGGTCTTGTAACGTTACCCAAAATACGTTGGTAAGCAAATAAAAAGTATTTTCTCTCCACTACCACAGAAAAAAGCACTCTCGTTAAACACATCAAAAACTAGGAAAACATGTCTCTCCACAACTTCCTGTACTTTTTTTTTGCTTTAAATAACATTTGACGTTTTATCATCCCATTTTGGCTCAGTTTCATTACTCAAAACATGTTGGTAAACAAATAAAAATAGTACTATTCTTCATACCATAACAGAAAAACATTCCAGTTCCTGACACGTAAAACGTTGGAAAACATGGCTAACCACAACTTCCTGCCTTATTTTTTGTTCTAAATAACATTTGACGCTTTACTACCCCCCTTTGACACTATTTCGTAACACAAAACATATTGGCAAGCAAATCAAAATCAAAATATTCTCTCTTTAGCATCTCTTAAATCAGTCATCGGCAAACTACGACGAGCGAGTCATATGCACTTAGGACATTAAGACCTCTTGCGCAATTCGATTCGTGACATTTACTTTCGACCTATGGCAGTCAGAAATTGGAGCCAACTTCAAAGGACAAGAGCAAGAGGCTCAGACTGTAGGAAATTAACGAAAAAAAGATTAATTACTTTTTTGGACGAAGATGACAGGACAAAGAAAACTGTTGTCTATGAAACTGACCATCTCGCGCAAAGGAATATAGAAGGGACTAAGTCGGCCTCGCAGGGCAGACAGGGACGACGGGCGTTGAACTGTGCACCTCCCCGACTCACTTATGCCTCAACCCTACATCGATCACTTAAAGCAGTAAGTTAGTACCTAAGAATCAAATCTAGTTTACTGCTAGAAATTGTTTTGTTCTTCACTCGTGGGTAACGATCAGGCCGAAGGGTAATGTTTAAGCCACAAGCGTTTGACTGGAAGAAACTGCACCCAGTCCACGAACCTAGTGTCTGGTCTGAGCTGCCACGCTACATAAAGGAGATCATAAAGAAATTAGAAACACAATTCTTATTTACAATTAGAAAGAAACATATGATAGATAATGAGGACAGAGGGACTAGAGAATTTAGCACACAAAGGACATATTTCCATGGCATGTGTTCTGATGAGTTATATTTGTTAGCCCCACCACCTCTGATCTTTACATCACTAGGAAAATAATGTTTATTTTATTAAAATGTTGTTTGTTTCCTTTTGTTCTCACTTGTCCACTCACACATTCTCTCATGCAGAAACAATAATTAAGTACAATGTTTCTTTTCGTTGGCAGTAACGCTGTTAGAATGATTAAACCATTAGTTATTTTCACTAAGGAAGATCATACGTGTATTTTCACTAAGGAAGATCATACGTGTAATCATATTTTACTGTGAAAAATGGCCGCGTTATCTTTAATGAAAAATTGTCTTGATTTTCTTTTTAAAGTGCGGCTCGCCTTATGATTTACTGTACCTTATGCGACCCACTGTTCAAAAAAAACCTGCCGATGCCTGTTTTGAATGAAAAAAAAAACGTATTAAATTCTCTATACCATCTTTCCTCATTATATGCCTTTGAAAATTCGCCTCTTTTTGTAAGTATAAGGATCTTTTTAGTTCCTATCTTCCTTGAAATTTCCTCGTTACTAATATGTTCTGTCCGTGGTATTCTAAGCATTTATCGATAGAAGAACGTCTCTGTCACTTCAAATCTTTTTTTCACCTGGGAGAAAATCGCCCATTCTTACTTTGCCATGTTTTCGCTTTGTTAGTGTTGCTTTGAAGAAAATGCATTCGGTTAACGAACCTAGTGTCTGGTCTGAGCTGCAATGCAACAGAAGAAAGTCATAAAGAGTTTAGAAAGAATAAGGACATTTTTAATTTACAATTAGAAAGAAATAGGTGAAGTCTCTTGGACACATAATGAGGACAGAGGGACTAGAGAATTTAACACACAAAGGACATATTTCCATGGCATGTGTTCTGATGAGCTGCATTTGTTAGCCCCGCCACCTCTGACCTTTACATCGCGCTGGGTATCATGATAAACTCTATACGGCAGCAGGGCCCCTAATTGGATGGTTTTGAAGAGCGTGGGACCACCTCTTAATTGCTGTTGTTCGCGGGTTCTGCTAACCTAGCACCTGTTAGGGTCCCAGCTAAAGGCAAATAGTTAGCCACAGACTGGAGTCAAAACACTATGAAAGTGTAGAAATACATTTTTATAGTGAAGGTGCCAGAAATACATTTCCGTAGTGAAAAATAAATTTTCACGCGGTCAAAACGGAATAGCCCGTTATCTATGAGGTACTGGCCGGACGTAACGGTCGTGCGAACTAAGAAGCTAACTAACAGAGTGCCGGGGAAATATGACAGGGTGTTAGATTAGTAAATATTTATGCCTTAGATTTTCGACAGCTCTCGTTTCAGAATAAAAAACTGCAGAGGAAATTAACGACGAACCAACAGGAAGTTAATAAAAGAAAGTTGAACCTCAAACTTGAAATGTATAAAAAGTAGAGGCTTTCTTAAGTTAAGCTAACTGGCACATGACAGAATATATACTGCCTATCCTTCACTTCTTGACCCCAGGGTTCATATTTAATACTGTGTATGATTTAATATCGGCTTTTGGAGAGGTTTTCGAACATTAAAAAAAAAGTTGACTTTTATGACGCAATAAATGCAAATGTATTGAATATTAAGTTGCAGCACGTTTGCTGTGTTCTTGTTTCAAAATGTTAGGGATACCTGAGAAGTGTCTTTAAAGATTAGCCAGAGCTTTACCGCTTGTGGGCGAATCCTCTTTTAGAATTATTTGAAGGAAAAGTGATAGTTTTCCTTTATCCAGTTAAAGGAAACTTTAATCTTCGTATTAAATCAGAAAACACTAAATTAAAACATTACATGTACACGCACACGCACACACACACACACATATGAATAAATATATATATATACATATGTGAAAAGTGTATATAAATATAAATAAATATATATATGTATAATTATTTATATATTATATGCGCGGTACTAGAAAGCGCTCAATATCAGAGATAGAGTTAACATATTTGGTTGGATAGATGTCAGTTTGTGACCCTGGGTTTCACGCTTTAGCGATCGTCAGATACACACATGTATACATATATATATATATATATATATATATATATATGCCTATATATATATATATATATATATATATATATACATGCCTATATATATATATATATATATATATATATATATATAATGTACTAAGATATTTTTCGTGAACAGGCATGATCGAGCGAGAAGGTCAAAAGTATATATATATATATATAATATATATATAAGTATAACCAGTTTGTGACTGGTCTGGTAGGGATGATTCCAAGTAGGATATTAATCGAGGGAGAGCTCAATGTAGACTACAGAGCAATAATAATAATAATAACAATCACTAAGAAAATCTTAAATATTCATTTTGATTATAATTATTGTGAATATCGAAGATATTTACACTTAGGAACAAAGTCTCTTAATAAATAGAGACAATACACCGGACGGATATATTAGATTGACAGAGGGGGAGGGAAAGCAAGAGAGAAGATATGAAAGAAGGAAGGGAAGGAGAAAGATGACGGATAGACAGGCTCTTTTAAACAGATGAAACAGAGAAAAGGTGTATAAAAAAGGTATATAGAAAGGTGTTTGCTGTATAACTCAACGTACAAAGTTCCACGCCTCAAAGGATAAAATTCTTGGCCGGGTCTGTTTAGGCTTACTATTAGCCATTCAAATTTCAGGCTGTTTCATGCTAGACGCCTGATGATTGCGTCTAGCATGAAACAGCCTGTCGCTTCTGAGTGTTGACTTCAATGTTCACTTTTATATTTCCATACGCTCTATCCCTGATACCGAGCACTTTATCCCATAAATATAGCACATCTTAAGACTATATTTCTTCATTCATATATATATATATATATATGTTAAGAAATGGACGAGGTCCGACAATTTATTTATTAAAGACATTTTTATTTATGTTTAACGTTGTTATTTTTATAGATACAAGTATTTAAGCAAATGCTCTGTTTATGATAAATAAATATATATATATATATATGTATGTATAAACGCATACATGCATATATATGTTACAAATATTTAAGTAAATGCTCTGTTTATAATAAACAGTATTAATAACATTTAGCGGCCTAAATGTCCGAGAAATTTTCATAGAAAATATTCGTCTGTATCCTATATGGAACCGTCATATAGC
Source organism: Acanthosepion pharaonis (assembly GCA_903632075.3). Taxonomy (NCBI): domain Eukaryota; kingdom Metazoa; phylum Mollusca; class Cephalopoda; order Sepiida; family Sepiidae; genus Acanthosepion; species Acanthosepion pharaonis. The sequence continues at coordinate 1,726,302 of CAHIKZ030003109.1, read as the reverse complement.
CTGACGTGCCTTAACCGATTGAGCCACAGAGGATCGTTCGGTTAGCAAGGTCAATTTTACTGTTCTAAACTACAATCTTCTATGAATGTCTCACGTACATTCATATCTGCTCAATGCGTATCCAAATGTAAACAAATGACGTCACAAATTATGGCTCGATCGGTTAAGAGCACGTCAAGCTATATGACGGTTCCGTATAGGATACAGGTTCGATTCGGAGTACAAATGTTTTATATGAAAATTTCTCGGACATTCAGGCCGGTAAATGTTATTAATACTGTTTATTATAAAACAGAACATTTACTTAAATATTTGTATCTATAAAAAGAATGTATAAACATAAAAATGTCTCAAAATAATTATCGGACTTTGTCCATTTCATTATATATATATATATATATATATATATATATATATATTAAAACTTTAACTTTAGATGACCGTTTCATTCGCAAGCGATGTTTCGAATAACTAACCGAAGAAATATTTTACTAGACCATTGCAACCAGACAAAAATCCACTAACCCAACCTTATACGACTCCAAAAACTTGACATATAATATTTAAAAAAATTGACATTTATCAAAACAGGAACACATTGATAATGAAAAGCAAGCCCCAGATTACACCTCCATTTCCAAACTATAAATGAGTAAAACATTTCTTTGGTGAGTTATTCCAAGCATCGCTTGAGAATGCAACGGTCATCTAAAGTTAATGTTGCCTCTAAGTGTTGACTTCAATGTTCCCTTTTATATTTACACATGTTCTATCTCTGATATTGAACACTTTATCCCATAAATATAGCACACATTAAGAGTATATTTCTTCATATATATATATATATATATATACAAGTATATATTTGGTGTATACGGAATGAATTTCAATAACCAACAATTACTATTCTTAAAAGAATTCACTTTTAATTGTGTGTGGGTGTAGGTGTTGGTTTCCCCGTTTCCTTTTTTCATAAGGGGCTGTGGAGATGTTCCTGTCTCGTCGCTTTTTTGTGTGTATATATATCTAAATATGTCTGGGTGCTTATGTATTATAATCTGATTGTGTTTTTGTTGCTTTGTGCGTGAGTTTAAGACCCCATTCACACACTTGGGATTAAAATATATATACATGTATTGTCAAATGACCGGATATTGTAGCGTCTGTTCTAACGTAATTTCAATGAAGAAATAAATTGAATGACGTGTATTTTTTCTTTTCTCCTCAGTAATTTTATAGTTTTTAAACTTAATAGTGATTAAATTTGGATTTTAAAATTGGCAGTTTGTAATTTTAATATCAAATTTTATCATATAATTTAATAATTATTGCTTAGAATAAATTCTTTTTAATATTACCCGTATTTTAAAGATCTGAATAGCTATTATAACATGATTTCGTTGTCAAGCTTTTGAATCTTCCTATACTTGGGTTTTGATTTGTCATTCTAGATTTTGTAACAATGTTTTCCCCTAGCGAAATCGTTTATTAATTTGAAACTTTTAAAACCATTTATTTTATATTCAACATCATCACTTGATAAGACACCGAGGGTGTTGAAACAAAATGGCTATTTTTGTAGTGATTTTATAACATATTTATGTTATAAATTTTTTTTTATAAAAAATAATTATATATAATTTTTTTTAATTATATATATATATATATATATATATATATATATATATATATATATATATATATATATATATATCGGGTGCGTGGTCGAGTGTTAGAACGTTCATTTTCACTGTGCTTGATTTGTCGGGAAGGCGACTTCCTGATGTTATCTGCCTGGGAAGGCGATGCTAACACGCGGCACCTTTGAAAGTACCTAAAAAACATTCTAGGGTATCATCGAATCGTCTGCTTCGCTGCATCCCGCAAAATCTCTTTACCTGGGACGAGATTTGTTCAAGTTAAAATCGGGAACTGGCGTGAGACTTTATTTCAGCAACGCCTGCTCCCTTGCCGTCGGCATAGCGCTAGAATTTATTTATACCGAAATCTGTGTGGTTTTTTCTTTCACGTCTAAAATAAACACTGGAGATTTACCCAACGTCTTTGAAACAGAATATTAAATTGCTTCTCGGCTTATAGCCAATTCTGGCTATTTATTAGGGATAGATACCTTCCACTGGAGCTGAGGCTAGTAAGCTAGTCTCACAGATAATTACTGCTGGGTACTTTAAAATTTGCAGCCTCGTGTCGTATTAAAGTTAGCTTTGTAACCATTTGTCTGCTCACGGAGAAAGGGTAACAAAATTGATTTAAAGGCGTGGGTGATCCAATATTGAGACCTTAGTAAATTAATTTTTTTACTTGTAGTAGTAGTATTAATAGTAGTAGTAGTAGTAGTAATAATAGCAGAAAAACCTTCTCACCATTGTCAAAACCTTCAGCAAAGACATTAGGATGGAGTTCGGAATCGACAAATGTGCCAAAACCATTTTCAAAGACGGTTAACTAACAACTACAGATTTAGACTTATATATCAACAAGATTAAGGAACTAGACCAAGATAGTGCATACAAATACTTAGGAATTAATGAAGGAGACTAAATACAACATCAAATTAAGAAAAAAAAAAGATCCGCAAAGAATATTATAGGAGAGTGCGTTTGTGTTACAGTGGAACACACCTATTCTATAGTTAATAGAGTCTCCCACCTATAATAAGTAGGAGTAGTAAGAGTAATGAGTGGGCTCAGTGGGTCGGTCTGAGTTCAGTCTGAAGTCAGACGACCGGTTGACCGGTTGAACTCTCTGCCTTCGGGCGGGGAGGAACCCGAACGAGGCTACGCTGAAGGGCGGAGTCTCTTTCGGGGAGGTAAACCGACCCTGAACCCGTTTATACGGGTTTTAAAAGGGCATATTTTTGACCGAGCCTATAGCTCGGAGATCCCACGTTAAACCGGCCTTGTGCCACATGATGCCCTCGTGGGGGGTGGTGACTGATTATCGCTCAGTGGGTCGGTCAGTCAGTCGATGCCGGGCGACCATTAGTCAGATACTAAAATATCAGCGACCACATCTAGATTTTTCTGCGTCATACCTATTATATGAAGTTCCTAACGTTTTGTACGTTGATTCTATTTTAGGACCAACTTAGTACAAATACAAGCCTCCACAGTGAAATCACTCCATAACAGTTTGATACTAAAAAGCGAACTTAATGGGGCCAATAAAATGAAGGCTATCAACACTTTAGCTATAGCCGTAGTAACATACAGCTTCAACATTATTAAATGGAAGTTGAATGAAATTAAACGATTGGACGCCAAGGCCAGAAAAATGCTTACCCAAATGAAGGTGTACCAGCCGAAATCAGATGTTGATAGGTTGTACGTAACAAGAGCTTTAGGATGCCGAAGACTAATCAACCTTGAACCAACTCTAAAAACTACAGTGACAGTGGAAGTCTACCTCGCAAAAACCAATGACCCTTTCCTACAAATAGTAAAACACCAAATCCACTCCATCAACAAAGAAGCTAAACTCAAGAAACAGCTTAATATAGATGAAATCCTACCAACAAAAAACGAAGCGAATAACATTTATGCCAAACGAGTAAAACAGAAAGAAAAACATCTGGGTCAAATGAAATTACAAAAAAAAAAAAAAAAAAATTACTAAAAAATTACCTAAAAAGAACGAAAGAAGCAGATGTGGACCAACAGAAAACACATCAGTGGCTTGGGAGCACCGGGTTTGAAAAATGAGACAGAGAGCCTAATTATTGCAGCTCAGGACCAAAGCCTCGTAAGCAGATCCTATCACGGATGGAACTAACCCGAAATGAATGATCTGCGGAAAACATGACGAAACTGTCGACCATATTATCTCAAGATGTCCAGAACTAACAAAAAATGAATAAACCCACATACATAACAAGGTAGCGACATATGTGAACTAGAAGATATGCAAGAAGCACAAAATCGAAACCACTGAGAGATGGTATGAGCACCAACCAGACACAGTTACCCAAAATAACGATGTAACTATCCTCTGGGACATGCCAATTCAAACTGACAGGCAAATAAAAGACAACAGACCTGATATTATCATAAAAGACAAGAAATTCAGGAAGTGTATGTTTATTGACATAGCAGTGCCATTTGAGAGAAACACCTCCATAAAAATTATCGAGAAATTGTCCAAATACAAGGACCTGGAGATCGAGATGTGGGGAATGAAGACTGAGAGTGTACCAATAGTAATCGGAGCTCTGGCCCTTGTGAAAAAAGAATGAACAATTTTACTAACAATGTCCCAGTTAACATCAACATACAAGTTGCCCAGAAAATCGTCCTACTAGGAACATCCCATATGCTAAGAAAATTGCTATCAATTAAATGACAATTCTCCTATAGGGCCTAAGGATCATAGTTTGGACCCGCCTCTACAGGATACAAAGCAGGAAACATAACATATACCAACAATAATAATAATAATAATAATATCAACAATCCCTGTTGTAGTTGGAGCCCTAGGACTGGTTGGAAAAGATTGCAGTAGACTAATTGAAGGGATTCCTGGAAGTCCATGCCTCAAGGAGATACAAAAAATTGTTCTGACAAGTACAGCCCACACCTTACGAAGGGCTTTATCTATGTAATTTTTTTTTTTTTTTCTTTTTTTTTTTGTCAGTGGAAAGTGTTATGATGCCATTTCTAACCTTAGGTCCCTGGGTGGGACCCGGAAAGAAATGTGTAAACGCCAGAAATCAAAGAAAATAATAATAATAATGATAATAATAATAAACAAAATTATTTTTTCTGAGATAAATTATGGCAGTTTATGGCGAGCCTTTTAGGAGTGAAACATTTTTGAGTAAGTGGTGAGGATTAGTTCTGTCTATTGTATTTTTTGGTTGGCATTAAATAAACTTTAGTTTTCGGGAAGGGAACAAGTCTATCAGTTTTAAGAAAGAAATGAAATAGGGTCACATTTTGGGCTGGTTGAACAAAAAACTTTTCTTGACGAACCCAGAGATCTGGAAGTACGGGTGTTGCAATCCCACAACAAAATTTTAAAATTTGAGCAATTACAGGGGAATTTTGAGGCCATATGAGAATGAGAACATATTCTAAGGCAGCCCATTGGTTTACGATTCTGTCACTAAAATGACTTTATTTTAATAACTTAAAAACACATCAATTTTGTTGAAAAATTCACACATTAAAAAAATGTTGCTTCAGAAGCCCCTCTAGGATTAGGGAGCCTAAAGCTTTAGTTTCATACTAGATCCGTCACTAGGTGCAACATTAAAACTATCTAAATCTGGTTGACGCAACCCCAGTACACATATAGTACATTTGAAATAGAAATCAGCTAGAACTTATCACTTAGAAAGTAGCTTGTTTAGTGACCAGGTCATTGGAATGGAAGCCAGTCAATAAGTAAGGTTTGACTGTACTTACTAAAATAAATAAATAAATTAGAAATGTTACAAATGGTGTAATTATTGGTGGACCTACATGTTTGGGGCCCTGTTTCTTAAATAGATACAGAGACCCTTTGGAAACCAACAACAATAGATTCATGTGATCCAACTGCCAAAATTAGTTTTAAGACAAAAATGAAATAGTAAAAAAAGTAAAAGTAAAAGTAAAAGTAAAAAAAAAACAAAAACTTTTCTTGATGAACCCAGAGAACTAGAGGTTTGGGTGCTGCAAGCCACCAACAAAATTTTAAAATTTGAACAATCACAGGGGAATTTTGATGCCATATAAAAATGGTAATGAGGACATATTCTAAGGCGACCCATTGGTTTATGATTCTGTCACTAAAATGACTTTATTTTAATAATTTGAAAAGACAACTACATCGATTTTGTTGAAAAACTCGCACATCAAAAATGTTGCTTCAGGGGCCCCTCTGGGATTAGGGGGCCTAAAGCTTAAGCTTCATTGGTTTCATAGTAGATTCGTTACTGAGTGCAACATTAAAACTATCTGAATCTGGATGACACAACCCCATTACACATGTAGTGCGCCTAAAATAGCAGCCAGGTAGACCTTCTCACCTAGCAATTAGTTTGTTTAGCGACCAGGTCATTAGAATGGAAACCGTTCATCAGGTGAGGAATGGTTGTACTTATTAAAAAAATAAAAATTAAGAAAATTTAAGAATAAATGGAAGTTTCACTAAACTGTCAAAACTTTTTTTTAACCCCCTAAAAAGGCAATAAAGCCACTAAGAAGCAAGGGGGCTACTGGGAGTGAAAGAGAATTAAGACTTTAGAAGGAACCGGAAACCCAAACGGAAAACAAGGGATAAACCTCTACTCCTGTTCAAAAGACGAAGGAGGAGTGTGAACCGGATGATAGGCAAACCTATCTATTCCTACTAAGAGAAGAGAAAAAAAAATAGTGAATAAAATATCAGATTTCGGAGATATTAGAAGTATAAAATTGCAGGAGACTTTAGAATGAACTGGCAATGCAATCCTAAACAACAAACAAGGTATAAACCTCTATTCCTGTTCAAATGACCAAGGGGGTGGGGAGCGTGAACCAGATGATAAACAAACCTATCTCCACCTATTTGAAGAGGGAAAAAGTATGTGGAAACGTTAAAAGTACAGAGTTGAAGGAACCTGAAACCCAATCCTAAACAGGAAAGAAGGAATAAACCTCTACTTAAAAAAAAAACAAAAAAAAAATAGGGAGGTATGTGAACCAGACGATAGACAAACATATCTCCACGTACGGGCAGAGGGAAAAAGTATGTGGAAACGTTAAAAGTACAGAGTTGAAGGAACCTGAAACCCAATCCTAAACAGGAAACAAGGAATAAACTTCTATTTTGGTTTAAAAGACCGGGGAGGTATGTGAACCAGACGATAGGCAAACCTATCTCCTCCTAAACAGGAAAGAAGGAATAAACCTCTACTTTTGTTTAAAAGACCGGGGAGGTATTTGAACCAGACGATAGGCAAACCTATCTCCTCCTTTTGTATTTGTTATAAAATTCTAATGTACTGGAAGAAGAAGATGCTCTAAAAAGGCTAAAAGTAAAAGTCAATCCTCAACCAATTATCGTAATTGACCGTTTTTGTATTTGGTAAGTCTCAAAGAATCATTTCAGTAGGAATTATTAGAACCCGAACAGAACCTCGAATCCGAATATTTCATGAAACAACGACATTTCTTCATCATTGTTCAACATGGAACCTGGAGAATGCAGTAACCAAAAATAATTATTAAAAAAAATATTTTACCGATTAATTCATTGAATATTTTTTTAAATATTACATTCTTTCAGGATGTAAGCGATCATGGGTTTCCACACTTTTCTTCCTTTTAATATCTGTGAATCGTGATGATTTCACTGCAGACGTCAGGTGGAACTCGTACGATCCATTGCCAAGAAATACTAGAAACAATTATTGGTTCATTTTATCGCTTCGCAAAGTAATTAATTCCGTCTGCGATGCGTTATCCCTACAAGAAACCAGAACAAATGGAGGATTGCTGCCATATCTGATCTGGGCGTGGCTCAATCCTCATTTAGCGCGGGCATACGGCTACATCCCGTTGAAACACTGGTAACCGAGCGATCACCTAAGTTAAGCAACGTTGAGCCTGGTCAGTACCTAGATGGGTAACCGCTTGGGAATACTAAGAGATGTAAGCTTTTTTTATGTGCGGGTGGTGTAACGGATAATGTCTCGGAATTGTTATTCGGAGAGCCGTGTTCGAATTCCACTCGGGATCGTTATATTCCTTTTCACCTTTTTCTCCCCCCACCCCCAGCTAGGGATTAATTTATAGGATTTGTATCATTAAATCATTATTATTTCCAAAAATAAAATAAAACTGTGTACAAAAAATATTTAGATTTCGTCATTAAACAACCAACAGAGGTGTTGATATGCCGCTAAAAAGAAAAGAAAAAACAGCCAATAGCCAACTCACTTTGTGCGGTCTTGTGGGTGGGATACTTATTTTTCCTCTGCGGCTGGTCACCCATAGACGCAGCGTCTCAAGCCTATCGTTACTTTGTTGGATGAAATCCATTGTAGCGAGTGAAATTTTCAATAAATTTGCTTTCACTATTATGATTAAACTGGAAACCATTATTTTATGCAGCAGTCAGCAGTATTTTGTCATTTCTCCTTTGTCAATTTGGGTTTTCTTATCGAAAATAAGATTTTCTTAAAAAAAAAAAAAGAAGACTTTTCTTGCCAAAAATAGGATTTTCTTTCAAAAGTAGGATTTTCTTTGTAAAAACAGGATTTTCTTTTCAGCAATAGTCTTTTCTGATCAAAAATAGGATTTCCTTTCAAAAAGAGGATTTTCTAATCGAAAAACGGGATTTTCTTTTCAAAAATAGGCTTTTCTTGACAAAAATAGGATTTTCCGTAAAAAAAAGGGTTTTCTTTGCAAAAAACAGGATTTTCTTTTCTGAAATAGGCTTTTCTTGCGAAAAATAGAATTTTCTTTTCGAAAATAGGCTTTTCTTGCCAAAATAGGATTTTTCTTTCAAAAACAGGATTTTCTTTACGGTGCAAATAAGACTGGGAATTGCTGCTTTTTGAAGCTAGATTAGTTTAACAGTGGCGTTTTGTGTTTAAAATGTGCCGTTTTGCTGTTTTATAGTAACAGACCCACGTACAAACAGAAAACAGGTCATTGCTATATATATATATATATATATATATATATATATATATATATATATATATATATATATATATATATATATATATATATGGCCGGCAAAGAAATGACAATGTAGAGATGTAAGAATGTTCTTTGTTCTGAGTTATGGGAGGATCGGACTCATTAGTCTGTCTTTTCTAACCATTGTCCTACGAGGCAGACAGGTAATTACGTAGATTCGTTGGAACAATGCCACATAAGAGGTAAATTCAGAACACCAAAACAGGATGGAAAATCAATGCTCAAATGTAAAGTAACAAAAGGTTTTTTTAATATTCCTGTGAAGATCGAACTCTCTGTAGTAATAATGATTTGTAGACAGCTTGCTAACGAAGACGACATTTTTACACTATTGTTCAAATTATAAAAGACCCAAGAGCTTGTCAAGGTAGAGGGTTACTGAATGCGACTGTTGTAAGGGCGTAAACGAAGGAAATAAGAAGTGCATGTTTTTGTACATGATAACGCTTGACCCTAGACTTGAAGGGGTTAAGATCGGGGAAGCATCCACTCGGGAATTTGTGTAGCAGTTCTGGGGAGGAAACTGTCTTTTTAATTGAAATAATGCTTCACGTACAATTCTTGAAGTTAAGCAACGTCGAGCCTGGTCAGTACTCATTGGGAATACCATGAGTTGTAAACTTTTATTTGCTTGTGGTGTAATGGATAATGGCTTATTGTTAATCGGAAAGCCGTGTTCCATTTCCAGTCGAGTTCGTTATATAACACTTAGGCGTAAATAACCTTGAGAAAGGTATAAATCCAACTATTCTCCCTCCAGCTATGGGTTAATAAGTAAGACTTGTGTCATTAAATCATTATTATCTCTATAAAAAATCTTACAGTCTAAAAATATTTTTTAGCTTTCAAAAAATGCGTAAAGGGTTGATAAACCGTAAAAAACGAATCAGTATGTTCTTGTTAATGAAATACGAAGTGAACAAAGATGAGGCGATCCTGGCATGGAGGTTCCTTGCTGTGAAGGTCTTAACTGACGGAATTAAGGAATGTAACTTGTCTGAACATTTGCCATGGAAATATCGATAAAGTCGTGAGTGGCTGGCAACGTTTCGTCCGTGTAGAAAGTGGTTGTAGGGTGTGAAACAATTCATAGCCCGCAAAGCCGCGTAAAGTGAGATCTGGCCGCCATAGACAACAATATACGGCTCAGTTTGGTATGATGCAATGTTTGGCGCAAAGTTAGGTCCCGAGTTCTGTTCGGATGTGCAGGAAGGCTAACGGTTATTGGGATCAGAAATTTATTCTGGTCAAGTCCCTTGTATGAACTGATCTTAAATATCGGCCCAGTTCTGAGTAAAAAAGTCAGTAAGACTGGGATCTCCTGCATGACCCGAAGCAACAGAAATGTGGTTCTTCAGCGGTTACCGTGAACCGAACAGGTGAATTTTTGGAGAAAATGAAAACAAAAAGGAAACTGCCTATATTTTTGAGATGAGGTATTATGTACACTATTTACATTATTCGGACTATTGTCCTCATCATGATAACAGCAAAAATTGCAATATGAGCACAGGTAAAATGGTGCTGAAGACAGGTTCATAATACCCAGAAATTCATACACAGATGTCCTCAAGGACACATGGATAAAGCGTTAGTTAGATCCAGTGACAGCACCCAAAGAGTGTGAGTTCAATACCCGGTTAAGGCCATGGGGAACTTGGAGTGGGGAATTAACAGGAGATAACTGATAACTGGCACGTGGAACTAGAACAATGAGAGAAAATAAGCAACATTCCAACCATCTGAAGAAGGCTGAAACGTTGTGATGAATATAGCGACAAAGATGAGGACAATAGTTCGAATAATGTAAATAGTGTGCATAATACCTCATCTCAAAATTATAGACAGATACTGAAAGGTCGAAACGTTGTAATAAATATCGTGACAAAGATGAGGACAATAGTCCGAATAATGTAAATAGTGTACATAATACCTCATCTCAGAAATATAGATAGATACTGAAAGGCCGAAACGTTGTAATAAATATGGCGACAAAGATGAGGACAATAGTCCGAATAATGTAAATAGTGTACATAGCCTCATCTCAGAAATATAGACAGATAATGAAAGGCCGAAACGTTGTAATAAATATGGCGACAAAGATGAGGACAATAGTCCGAATAATGTAAATAGTGTACATAATACCTCATCTCAGAAATATAGACAGGTACTGAAAGGCCGAAATGTTGTAATAAATATGGTGACAAAGATGAGGACATTAGACCGAATAATGTAAAAAGTAAACTAATACTGCATACTATTTATTTACTATTTCTCTTCTATTCATATCACAGACTTCGTTTGAGATTACTAAATATAACAATAAGCCTCTACCTTGAGTGGCTCTCGAGTCTTGCAAATCATTATTTTATGCATCAGTTTGTAGTATTTTGTCATTTCTCCTCTTTCTATGTTGATAGGATTTTCCTTTCAAAAATAGGATTTTCTTTTTAAAAATATGCTTTTCTTCTTAAAAATAAGTTTTTCTTTCTGGAAATCGTCTTTTCTTACTAAAAATCGGATTTTCTTTTCAAAAATAGTTTTTTCTAATGAAAAATAGGATTTTCTTGCAAAATTAGAATTTCCATGCAAAAAAAAAAAAAAAAATAGGATTCAAAATATTCCTGGTAACTTTCTTTCAGTGGCACTTGAGCCTTATATTAGGTGAATAATATTAAAAAAAATGTTCTTAAAATAGTAACAAGACTATCGAGAGGCTTGATGCTTCTTCATTCGTATCAACAGGCACGAGATATCACTAATTTCATGGCGCGTTAATTACCATAAAATAAGATGAAATAGAAAAGCGAAACTTTGTCCTTGTAATCATGAATAGCTCCGAACAAAAAAAAAATGGCGTCGCAAAAACGCATCTCGCTTTTACTGCCGCAGGTTATTAATTGATGTCTGTTTTCTTTAAATAGTTTCTTGCCAGCTAAAGTAATTTTGCCTACGGCGACGCGGATACTTCTTGTTTCATAGCCCAAGAAATACTGACAATGAGCTGGCAGCGGTTGAAATTCATTCCTGACTTTTTCAAGGGCAAAATTTAAGTTAAATTCGGTCAACAAGTTGCGACATTCCCTCGCATCGTCTATTCCTTTGTATTTGCATATTTGATTGCTCAAATCATAAATGTCGAATCGAAATATTACCACGAATGGGCATACATGGCCGCCTATCAGAGCTGAATCTGCTCTGTCCTCACTTTATGCGGCTTTGCAGGCGATAAATTGTTTCACATCCTATAACCACTTTCTACACGGAAATGGATTGGTGTGTGTTATTCTGGCCTTTATTAATTTTCCCAGACAGGAATATTTGTCGTGGGACCAGGTGTAACCTCAAACTGGACAGGTTAGTGCATGTTTCTGATTCCGTTTCCGACAGAAATGTTGGACGAATATGTTTTGGGTTTTTTGAGTTATGGCTCTGAATGAAATGGGGTAAAATCAAAATATAGGATTTAGCCTTTCAACTCTGACATTAAACAATGGAAAATTGAGATATTTTGGCGTGCGAGACACACGCAATTGCAAACCCGAAAGACGAAGGAGCCCACTATACACTTGAATTCCTGATTGAGCCTTGCTGAACAGATAGAGTGAAATTCCAAGACGCCACAATCTGATCTTTTGTTTTAATAGATGCCAAGTATATCCGATTGTAAATTATTCACCTTCATTAAATCATCTATATTTAAGCGAAACCGGCATTATTATTTTTTTGGTGAGAGCTTGAAATTATTTCCCGTCAGCCAAGTCGTCTACAAGAAGAAGTTTACCACGGCTTATTGTCTAAAAGAAGAAAGACAACTTTCTTTGTCAGTAAGATTCAAAGCAGTTGAAGAACCAAAACGATTCACGGTTTATACTGGCACCAATCTTTAAACCATTTTGGAAGCTATTGAAATCTCCTTATCCAATAGCCGGGCGAAGATTGAAATATCGGAACAAGCAGGGTGTACGGTAAGAGAAGGCTGTTATATACAAAATACACATTTTATTCTAAGCTAATTATGTCCAATAATGGATCATATTATTCAATCTAGGGAAACAAATCAACTGGAAGTATAGAAAATAAATACAAAGAACATTTCGGATTTTATTTGGCATGCCCGAATTACCAGCAAGTTGTGATTGGTAAAAAATATGATTTGTCAATTTCTGGAGTTGACCGCGGATAAATTAAACTTCGGTAAGGATGGCAGTGTATGTCGATTTGTTTTTGCCTTCATACTGAAGAATCACAAAAAAAAAAAAATCTATGACACACCCCACACTATACTACATCTCAATTTTTCAAAAGGTAATATTCATACAAAATACACATTTTATTCTAACCTAATTATGTACAATAATGGATCATACGCAATGTAGGTAAACAAATCAACGAGAAGAATAGAAAATAAATATATCTAAATAAAAATTAGGGACATGTTATAAAATTGATCATTCCATCTTAAATAAATCAAGCGTTTTGTGACAATTTTTAAAGTCTCATTTTTCATAAGGTTTTATTCATATAAAATAAAATTTTTATTCTAACATAATTATGTACAATAATGGATCATACGCAATATCAGTTATGTGCTATGCGTGATACATACTTAGGCGATCATGTATCGTATCTTTCGATACATGAATGACGAAGCAGATTTTGTTCCCGCAGTATGTTGCCATGTCTTTATGCGGTAAACCAGTTGCATTCCAAAGCTATAGAACCCGGGCTGTCCTGCTATTTACCCATAGCTGAGGGAGAAGTAGAGGATTCATAGCTTTCCCAAGGGAATATGAAATATAGGCGAACAATTCAACTCGAAAATTTTTTACTATTTACATTATTGTCTTCATTTTTGTTCTAGTTCCACGTGTCATGTCTAATGGATGTCAGTTATCAATTATCTCCTGTTAATTTCCTTCTGAAACAGTTTACCCCAGTGAGCGAAATATAGGGTTAAGTTCGACATTCCAACCACCTGAAGAAGGCCGAAACGTTGTAATAAATATGGCGACAAAGATGAGGACAATAGTTCGAATAATGTAAATAGTTTACATAATACCTCATCTCAGAAATATAGACAGATACTGAAAGACCAAAACGTTGTAATAAATATAGCGACAAAGATGAGGACAATTTTCCGAATAATGTAAATAGTGTACATAATACGTCATCTCAGAAATATAGACAGATACTGAAAGGCCGAAACGTTGTAATAAATATGGCAACAAAGATGAGGACAATTGTCCGAATAATGTAAATAGTGTACATAATACCTCATCTCAGGCATATAAACAAATGCGACTGATTCAATATAATCACTCAACTTCATATCAGTGTAGAACACGAAGCGAAGAAAGCGTGGCGTGACGCTCTCCTGGAATTTAGCATCAGGCATGCTGATACAAAACATAAACAACAAGAACGAAGAATGCATGGGAATCAGTAAAAGGATGAGCCCAAAATGCAATTTGCAGGTCGGGGTCACTAAAATCAAACATGTGCGGAAGTTTAACTTTAATGTTTTGACGGAGGACAGTAGGTGCGACGCTGAGATCCGAAAACGGATTGGGATGACCTAGGATGCCTTCCAGAAGCTGGGTAGAGTTCTGCGGAACAGGAGGATTTCTATGGTGACAAAGAAGAGAATACTGAGCTATTATGTGACACCTGTCGTCCTACACGGCAGCGAATGTTGGACGGTATCCCCAAAGATGAAATAGAGACTCGAGGCTGTGATTCTAGAGTAGGACGCTGAGGATATCACGGCCCAAGCATGGGAGCAACAATGAGGTCTTGGAGAGGATACAAAACAAGTAGGAAGCTTATGCTTAACAGAAGGAAGAGTCAGATGAAATTTTTAGGACACGTGATGAAAAAGGACGGCCTGGAGAATCTGATACTCACGAGGCGAATAGAGGGTAAACGAGACAGGGGGAAGCAGGGCATGATATACGTGTCGGGTTTGGGAAGGTGGATGGCGAAGCGTGGTCTGTGGGAGTTGGCAGAAACACAAAACCTGTTGATAGCCACAAGGGATAGGAGGAAGTGGAGGGCCATGTTCACCTAGGCCCTGAAAGGACACGTCACATAAAAAGGAAAGATGCTGCTGGCAGGAGGAAACCGTTCTCTGTGGCGATTAAATGAATGTAGGTTTGTTTTCGAGGCGTTAAAATTCACAAAACAAGGCGCGCTTTAAAATCTAGTTAAAAGAGTTGCCTTACATTCTATCTTGTCGGTACCAGCTGATCCACCATGCATAAATATCCCTAAACCCGCTCATATTATTAACCAGCTGTAAACTGCTGATGAGAGAGAACTAACTGAAAGAAAGTCCCGGTGATGGTTCATAAAGTAATTTGGGAAACATTAAAAACAGTTGAGAAAGATGAGTCATATTAAATGGCCAAAGAATGAAAGATATTTTTTACTGTTATAATTTTTTGTTTTACGTATAAATGCAAAGATAACTTTTTATATACAGTAATAATTTCTGCTATCGCTGGATTGATTTTGTCGTGTACGACTAACTTGATTTTTAAAAGCTAAGCAAAGTATTATCGTTAGAAACAAAAAAACGAGTACAGTCCTCCTATATGGCAGTGAATGCTAAACAATCTCCTCAGAGATAAAGAAGAGACTTGAAGCAAGAGAAATAAAGAAAAGAGTACCGAACTGTTATGTAATATCAATCTTCCTATACGACTGTGAATGCTAGACAATCTTCTCACAGATCAAGAAGAGACTTGAAGCAACAAAAATATGGTTCTACAGAAACATGCTGAGAATACCATGGACCGAATATGTAAGCAACGACGAAGTTCTAGAAACAATGCCAGCAAAAAGGACATTGATACTTAACATCATTTATGAAAGATGTTGTGTGAGCGTACTTGCTTTGTTTCCAGGATTCTTCAGTTACTCCTATGTATATTTTTCTTCATTATCTGATCATTTTACCGGGGCTTGGTATATTACATTGTTTTGTAAGCAATTACCGTTTAAGGGACATTCGTTCTTTATTCTGCAGTTGCACGTGGGTTTAATTTGTTCGGGTGGTTTGTTGATAGTTTTCCTGTTGTGCTTTTTTATTATTTGTGTCATATACTCGGTTGAATATTTTGTTGAATATTTTGTGGGGAGTGCTTGATTTGGGGAAGTGTTGTGTTAGAGTTTGAAGAATATTTTTTCCTACATTAGTTTTTATGTTTTTGTTGTATGGTGGGTTGAACCATATGATGTTTCTCTTCCAGTTAGCTTTTTTTTCTCCCCTGTAGTGTGTGTGAATCTTACCAGGAATTCACTATATTTTAGGCCTGATCATTGAATATGGCTTCATTGGAAGAATTATTGGAAAGCCCGCGGTCTTAGCTTGTAGGTGACGTCTAGAACATTTACTTCTTTTAGGTTAGTTTTTATGACTATGTCGAATCCCATATTTTTAAAAATCTTTATTTTTGCTTTTCTGGCCGCCGCTTGTCTCGAAAAGGACCCCCAATCAGTTGTGAACTGGGGCAGGAATTGGCTGGTTAACTTTAATGCCTCAAAAACAAAACTGCTCTCTATTACTCACCACAGAGAGCCATCCCTACCCACTCATTAGAATGTCTGACGCTTAACTTCTCGAGAGCACCTCTTTGCGACTATTCGGTCTCACACTGACTGCTGACCTGAGATGGAACAAATACATTGAGTCAATAGCTTCGTCCACCGCAAGGAAAGTTGGCTCCCTGTGCCGCGCCAGGAAATTTTTCTCCCTGGAGTCGATCCTTCAAATCTACAAATCAACCATTCACACTTGCATGGAGTATTGCTGCCATATATGGTATGGAGCTTTTTCTGTTTGTCTCAAGGTCCTTGATAAAATCCAGAGACGGATATGCAATGTAATTGGCCCTGATTTGGTATCTCGTTTGCAGTCGTTCTCTCATAGACGTGCAGTCGCCTCCCTCTGTCTTTTTTACAAATACTTTCACGGTAAGTGCTCCGAGGAGCTGCTTTCGTTGGTTCCCAGATTTCATGAATTTAAGCGTTCTACTAGTCTCGCATCTCACTCACAGCTTTTCACCTTCTATACCAATAGCGTCATTTCTCGCACTTCTCGCTTGTGAAACTCCCTCCCCTTTTCCTGTTTCCCTGATAGTTATAATCTTCGACTATTCAAATGTAATGTCAATCGACATCTCCAGTTGCCTTGATCTATCCCCTATCCTTCTCTACATCCTTTCCTCTATCACTCCCCTTTGCTCTCGCGCCAAAACTCTGTAGCCCCTTTTGTCTGTGTTTTGTTTGTTATAGTTTCTTAAGATTCTGAGACATTCGTCCTTGTAGTGTCCTGTATCACACAACGCACGAGGCCTGATTATTGCGTCTAGCATGAAACAGTCTGTCGCCTCTGAGTGTTGACTTCAATGTTCACTTTTTTATTTACATACGCTCTATCTCTGATATCGAACACTTTATTCCATAAATATAGCACACTCCTAAGCAAGCTGGTAGTGCTACTAAGATGTAACGAGCTACTGGGAGTGAAAGAAAATGAAAAAGACTTTAGAAAGAAATCGGAAACTCAATCCTAAACAAGAAATAATGAATAAGGGATAAACGTCTGCTGTTGTTTAAAAGACCAGGGAGGAGTGCGGACCGGACGATGACGAACCTCTCTACTCCTATTGAAGAATTTATATATATATATATATATATATATATATATATATATATATATATATATACTCGCTACTCGACTCTCCCATCGAATTCGACGTATGAGGCTCAAGCAGATCAGTTCCTAGGAACCGACAGAATAACACCAGCACATGAGATTTGATTATAAGGGTGAAGGTTTCGTGCAGGACCATCCACACTTTTTGAAGGGCCGAATACAGAGACTTGGTGCACTACGTGCCACAAGGTCCCCAAATGACCGTCCGCTAGTTTTGAATTTAGCGTTGTCCTTCTCCTATACCAGTTGCCATCCAAGGCTATAGAACCCAGTCTGTCCTGCTATTTACCCATAGCTGGAGAGAGAAGAAGAGGATTTACACCTTTCCCAAGGGTATTAGCACGTAAGTGAATGTAATGGATTCGACTGGAATTGAACTCAGCTCTCCGTTTTCTCAATCCAAGAAGCTATGCATTATAATATATATATATATATATATATATATATATATATATATATATATATATATATATATATATATATATATATATATATATATATATATATATTAAGCTGATTGATATTATATTTAAACTCTGTGTCGAATTAAATACGTGGAATCTAGTGATAGTCGAAATTGCTCACTAAAAATTCCCTGACTCATCTCGCTCAAGAATACACGACGCTGTGGTGCTTTTGCCATATTGATATAGTTGTTGAATCACACAATTCTGATAATGGCGTCTTCATTTATTTTATATTCTTTTTTATTTTACATTTTTGATTCTATTCCTCTTTTCGTTTTATTTCTGGCGCCAGATACCCGCATCCATTTATTTATTTATTTTCTCTTAGTTCTTCTTTTCTCCGAATAATATATTGCTTTTTCTCGACAGCTGCTTTTGTGTTTATGAGTTCATACTTACACCAAAACACAAGGCACGTTATTACCCAATAAATACGGGTAATAACATAATAAAACACCTCCATAGCCGATGTCTGAAAAGAAATGCAGAGACGATTGAATACGCTGGCAAACTTGACCAATTTCGAGAAGTAGTATTCTTCGCTTTCTGTATTGTCTTCCTTGAATTCTTTATTCTTGCTTTCTTTCTTATATCTGTCTATATATATATATATATAATTATCAATTTACATTCTGCGGACTGCTGTCCTCATCTTCATTGCCATATTCACGACGTTTAGGCCGTTGTACGCTCTGACCTTCGTCAGGATTTGTCCATATTTCTGAGATGAGATATTGTAATTATTTACACTATTTACATCCTTCCAACAGTTGTCCTCATCTTAGTTGCCATATTCACAACGTTTCGGTAGTTGTACGCTCTGACCTTCGTCAGGATTTGCCCATATTTCTGAGATGAGGTATTGTAATTATTTATGTACGTTCCGCGGACTGCAGTCCTCATCTTTGTTGCCATATTCACGACGTTTCGGTAGTTTTACGTTCCGGTCTTCTTCAGGATCTGCCCGTATTTCTGAGATGAGGTATTGTAATTATTTCCACTATTTACATTATTCAGACTGGCCTGTTCTTTCTTGCCATATTCACGACGTTTTGACCGCCGCTTGGAATTTCAAACTTAACCCTTTATTTCGTACATTGGGATGTATATATATATATATATATATAAAGAACAAATCGGTAACGTTTATAAATCCAACATGTTTCGTTATTATTAAAGCTTCAGCTGTTAAAGTTTCATCATCTGGTGACTCTATTTGCCATCTATTTGTTACATACTCGACTCTCCCGTCGAATTCGACGTATGAGGTTCAAGTAGATCAGTTCCTAGGAAACCGACAGCCTGACAACAGCACATGAGATTTGATTATAGTGGTGAAAGTTTCGTGCAGGACCATCCACTTTTTGTAGGGCCGAATACAGAGACTTGGTGCACTAAGTGCCCCAAGGTCCCCAAACGACCCTTTGCAGGTTTTGAATTCAGAGTTGTTCTTCTCCTAAACCAGTTGCCATCCAAGACTATAGAACCCAATCTGTCTTGCTATTTACCCATAGCTGGAGAGAGAAGAAGAGGAATCACACTTTTCCCAAGGGTATTAGCACGTAAGTGAATGCGACTGGAATTCTTCAATCCAAGTCGCTATCCATTACTCCACCGTGATATATATATATATATATATATATATATATATATATATATATATATATATATATATATATATATATATGCATATATATATTCACTGCACAGTTGGAGATAGGCTTGCAGATCATTACTATTAGTATGAGTTCGCTTCTCACTGAGTGCCCCTATAATATCTATGTGCTAGGCCAAACTTTTTATTGTAGTAATGGTACCCTGTGCAAGGCTCGAGAGCCAATCATGGTAGATTGTTAATGTTGATGTATAGCAATGTGTCATAACTGAAAGTAGAGGTGGTAGAAAGTTAAGATTACCTGTATAAGAAGTGGTCAAGATTGTAGTTTCTAATGAGACACACTCGTAGGAGTTTGTTCCATAAAGGAGAAGTTCTTGAACAAAGATCAGTTCGAGTGAGTTATTACATGTGAATTACGTGGGGAATTAGGTTGAATCGACTCCATGGATGTAATATGGCGCGTCCTATTCGTAAAGATCAAAACTGGTGAATGCTGAATTCTCCAAGCCTTCTTTCCTCATTATGTCCTTACCGCTAAACATGTTGGCTAAGTTCTAAATTATTATACCAACTCCAGCACCGAATAAAACATTTGTCACTGCTACAGATTTGTTATTCGAACATAAAGCGATATATCTTCAGAACTTGAGTCGGCCCTAAGATAAATCTTTTAGACTTCTTCTATTGATCATTGTTGCTCTCTGAGCGATTTCTTTACGAAATTCTGCTTAACGCGTTCAATTTCAGTAATTGGCGTCTCTTGTTAGGAGTAACAGATTTTTGAAATTATATATATATAAGAAAATGTTATTGCCGATTGCTAACCTGTATAAGTTATAGAATCAAAAGGGTCAACACTCGTCGCATACGTAAATTCGTATGAACAAAAGACCAGAATTCGAGAAGCAATAAAACCCACCACGGTTTGGTAAGAGCAGTTGCTAATGTCAGCAATCGGCAGTCGAATGTCTTTGGAGAATCAAAGCTAAACAAAGGTCTTAATTATCATTCGAGGTTCATACGTAGACATGATATCTCTAGTAAAGGAGATTGCCATTAAGATCCCCAAGGCCTAGGCAGGTGAATTGTGATTAATACACGGAAAATTACTGAATAAGAAAAGTACGTTACCAAACAACATAAACCATATCACTTGAAGACTTTCATTAGTAGCTGCAGCTAAAAAGGATAGTTCATATAACTCGAAGGGAAAATAATCAACATGTCGACTTTCCACACTACCTCGGATAATAAGTTAGGAAAGAAACCTCCATCAATATTTGAAAGAGCGATAACAGTTACTGGACTTGAGAAATATTTTGCTATCGAAAAATGGTTTTAATAGAGTTTATAAATTTCAATCGACGGTATCACTGGCTGTTGGGTCAATGAATATGGAATGTTTCCTTATAGGGAAACGGATAATATTACCGTTATCATTAGCAATAGTCAAGAATTAATGTAGATAATATTTAATGGGCTATTATATGAATAATGTGAATCCAATGCAAATGATCTTGATATAGAAAATACTTTTAATCACTTCACAAGCAGGGTAAAAAAGCCATAGAGATCCAATAGATTACTGAGTATGAAAAAATATGAGAACAAAAGAACATTATAAGGGAGAGAGGACAATACAAGAACAGGGATTAAGAGAGATGATAACGATTGACATTGCATTTATGTATTAGAAGGTCAAAGTTGGCTTGAAAGCATGAAGCCGGAAAGGAAGTTCCAAAGGCGAGATGTGAGAAAAATGAAGGAAGAGGAATCAAGAAGACAGTAGATAACGATTGACATTG
>CAHIKZ030003109.1:1607500-1700000 GCA_903632075.3 Acanthosepion pharaonis | reverse complement strand
TTGAATTGAATTATTAAGCTCTGTTCCATCTTCAAGCGAAATTTTTTTTGGAATCCAAAAAAAAAAAATTCGTTTGAAGATGGAACAGAGCTTACTTTAATTCAATTTAATTCAAATAATTATATTGAAGTTTTCGCCTCTTTTTTTATGAAACATGAGAACTCTTATGTAGCGTGTTGGAATCATATTTTTAAATAAATAATTATATTTATGCTCTACTTTTGTATCGAGCACTATTTTTAAAAAATAATAACAAAAATACTGAAGAACTTTGGATTATTTACCTAATGAGTTCTTTACAATTTTCTATATATTTTCACACACACACACACACACACACACACATATATATATATATATATATATATTGACAGCATGTCATTATTGAGGCATGTGTTGTTAAAGATCACGAAACTTTTCCACAATAATCTTTTGTTTTTCCTGTTTTCTCGCAAGTTTTCTTTTATATTTGGGTCTAAGTTGTTGAAAAAGACCCGAGTCCATGATGTTTTGCTGAGCGAGTTCGTTTATCGTCAACCGCCATCATGTCTGGGTGTTTTGGTTTGAAATAGGTTGTTTTTTATTTTATTTTATTTTATTGTAAATATTTGGACTATTTCGACAAAATACCATGGACTACGGTCTTTCTTCAACAACTTAGACCCAAATAAAAAAAAAAAAAACTTGCGAGAAATCAAAAACAAACAAAACAAAAAAAAATTAACAAAAAACAAAAAACAGAAAAAAAGGTTATTAAGCGGAAAGTTCCGTAGTCTTTAGTAACACATACCTCAATACATACATATATATATATATATATATATATATATATATATATATATATATACTTTATACTAGCTGAATTACCTGCGCCTTGCTGCGTGTCACACATTTTTTGTAAGAAAATGATGACTGGTTTTAAATCAACAACAGGGTATCCATGAAACATGAAACAGACTGTCGCCACTCGTTGTTGACTCAGTGTTGACATATATATAAATATTTAATAATATATTGTAAAATATATCAGGCAATCGATGTCTATTATGTTTGATCAGGAGCCGTTCTAAACTCCGTATATTTGCTTTAATTACGGGTGAAAAATTGTCCAACATCTGGATAACTTTTTTATTCATGTCGGACAATTTTTGTCTTTATTTTCACCCGAAATTAAATCAAATATACGGAGTTTAGAACGGCTCCTGATCAAGCATAATAGACATTGATTGTCTCTTATATTTAACAATATTTGTTTAAATATATATATATATATATATATATTTAACAATATTTGTTTAAATATATATATATTTAAACAAATATTGTTAAATATATATATATATATATATATATATATATATATTATTTAATAATATTTGTTTAAATATATATATATATATTTTAAACAAATATTGTTAAATATATATATATATATATATATATATATATTTTAACAATATTTGTTTAAATATATATATATATATATTTAAACAAATATTGTTAAATATATATATATATATATTTAACAATATTTGTTTAAATATATATATATATATATATTTAAACAAATATTGTTAAATATATATATATATATATATATATATATATATATATATATATATTTAATAATATTTGTTTAAAATATATATATATATATATATATATATATATATATTATCATTCTGTTTTAAGTTCCTTTCAGTCAGACATCTTGTAATGATAGTTTGCATGACTTGCTTATCTTTAGTGACGTCATTTCTATTTCCTTATAAAAAGAAGAACATTTAATGGATTAAGCCGCTTGCGTTCACAATAAATCATTTCACTATTTTATTTTAATTTTTTTTAAATATAAATTTGTGAGACGCTAAAATATTCATTTATTATTTTAGCTCATCTTCCCTTTCGGGAATCTGTGTAAATATTTATTTTTTTTTTAATTTATGTTTTACCAACACTATCCACTTATTGAAGAGCAGGTGGTGTAAGTAGAAAAGCTTCGGAACGAGAAGTCGGGGAACAGTTAGAATCCTTGTTGAGATCGATGTATTTACTATCGCACAAATACACTTTGGTGAATATATGAATCTTCTCCCCCTGAAATGGGTTAAATAGCAGTACAGATTGGAATTTCAAGCCATTGTAGGAAACAAGTCTAAGATAAGGACAACTCTGTGAGAGTGTTGGAATAAAAAGCAACAATAATAAGATGGAATAAAACTAGTAATAAATAATGAAGATTGTAAAGTAATAATGAAGAAAACTGTATAGAGCCAGAGTGTTGGGATAAAAAAAGCAACAATAATAAGATGGAATAAAACTAGTAATAAAATAATAGTAATAATGAAGAGTGTATAGAGCCAGAGTGTTGGGATAAAAGCAACAATAATAAGATGGAATAAAACTAGTAATAAAATAATAGTAATAATGAAGATTGTATAGAGCCAGAGTGTTGGGATAAAAAGCAACAATAATAAGATGGAATAAAACTAGTAATAAAATAATAGTAATAATGAAGAGTGTATAGAGCCAGAGTGTTGGGATAAAAGGATGGAATAAAACTAGTAATAAAATAATAGTAATAATGAAGAGTGTATAGAGCCAGAGTGTTGGGATAAAAAAGCAAAAATAATAAGATTAAATAAAACTAGTAATAAAATAATAGTAATAATGAAGAGTGTATAGAGCCAGAGTGTTGGGATAAAAAGCAACAATAATAAGATGGAATAAAACTAGTAATAAAATAATAGTAATAATGAAGAGTGTATAAAGCCAGAGTGTTGGGATAAAAAGCAACAATAATAAGATGGAATAAAACTAGTAATAAAATAATAGTAATAATGAAGATTGTATAGAGCCAGAGTGTTGGGATAAAAAGCAACAATAATAAGATGGAATAAAACTAGTAATAAAATAATAGTAATAATGAAGAGTGTTGGGATAAAAAGCAACAATAATAAGATGGAATAAAACTAGTAATAAAAATAATAGTAATAATGAAGATTGTATAGAGCCAGAGTGTGGGATAAAAAAGCAACAATAATAAGATGGAATAAAACTAGTAATAAAATAATAGTAATAATGAAGATTGTATAGAGCCAGAGTGTTGGGATAAAAAGCAACAATAATAAGATGGAATAAAACTAGTAATAAAATAATAGTAATAATGAAGAGTGTATAGAGCCAGAGTGTTGAGATAAAAAGTAACAATAAGATGGAATAAAATTAGTAATAAAATAATAGTAATAATGAAGAGTGTATTGACCTAGAGAGTTTGGTTCAAAAGCAACAATAATAAGATTCTTGAAGGTCCGGTCTGCATTGTTATGATATTAACCACAGATTGGCCCTTCGGGTGTTGAATGAACTCTTAAGTTTTAAAGTAGATGGGCATGTTTGGAAACGAGCTGTCATGGCAAAAAATGAGAAATTATACTACTTTGCAGCGCGCCGTCAAGTCGAAACAGGCATGATCATTATCCACTTTATACGGCCTCTGTAACTTGAACTTTGTTTTCATACTTCATGCTGACACCGTCGTCTGTGTTAAGACGGAAGACACTAGCGGTATCAATTCTCACTAAACTAAGAATTCGCCAGAAAATTCTAGGCCTCTTCTTGTTATAAACCCTCGCCCGTCGCCATCGACTTATTAGACATGAGAGAGTAATTAAGCTGCCGTTAAAGCCAGGAACGCGTTAAACAATTTATGCTGTAAACGATGAGAAAATATTTTCAATGTGAAGGAAATGACATCTCTAACAATGGTAAGGTTTGGCGCAGACGTTCCTTTTCTGCAGTACCTTCATGACTGGCTCAAGATTAGAGCTCAGCATTTGGAAGCGTTTGTTTGTAAAACAAGCTATGCGAACATACACTTTACAACCCTGCGAAGAATTCTTATATCTCAAGACAAAAATGTTTAACGAACAATTTCAGTAAACGATATACCGGGTGTTTCCTACACCAAAAAAGATTAATATAACTTAAAATGTGAACATTTAAGTTACTACATGTGCCAGGCAAACTAAATTAAATAGGCTTTATGTTGAAGAATAAAAGAATTATTTCTCAATGGAATAAAAGTAGGTCTATTTATATTATTACGGAGACATTGCACAGGGGATAAAGGCGTTGGGTAGGTCCAGTGACAGAACCAAAAGAGTTTGAGTTCAATACCTGGTTAAGGCGGTGGAGAACTTGGAGATGGAAATTAACAGGAGATAACTGACATCCATTAGACATGGAACATGGAACTAGAACAGTCTACCCCAGCGAGCGAACTAAAGGGTCCAGTTCGACATTCCAACCACCCGAAGAAGGTCGGAGGGTACAACGGCCGAAACGCTGTAATATATATGGCAACAAAGATGAGGACAATAGTCCGAATAATGTAAATAGTGTAGATAATACCTCATCTCAAAAATATAGACAGATACTGAAAGGCCGAAACGTTAATAAATATGGCGACAAAGACAAGGGCAATAGTCCGAATAATGTAAATAGTTTGCATAATACCTCATCTCAGAAATATAGACAGATAATAAAAGTAATATTAAATAATAATAATGATACTTATTATGAAACCCAGGTTGTGTGTGTGTGTGTGTGTGTGTGCGTGTACGTTTATATATTGGATCGGATTTCCTACATTTTTCAACCGATTTCAACAAAACTTCACAGGACTACATAAAATTACCATGTGGTGGTTCCGACAGCGCCCAAAATTGGAAAAACACAATTGTTTTTGCACGAAATCAATGTGAAAACACGATTAAGAGGCATCGCTAGAATGAAAGGGGGACAACTCATATCGAGTTATACTTAAAAACCCAGGTTGTTTGTGTGTGTGTGTGTGTGTGTGTGTGTTCGTTTATATATGGGATCGGATTTCCTACATTTTTCAACCGATTTCAACAAAACTTCACTTTTTTTTGGCAGGTAGTGTTTCTTATTGTCTTGCACACTTTTTTCTTTATTTTTACATTCAGAATGCTTTAAAAATTCAATTTACAAGACAATTGTTTATAATAAAATTCTAGTCAATCGGTAGACTCATAACGATTGAAAACAATGTTTTTGTTTGAGTTTGGGTTTGACCAATTCGTAAAAAAAAAAACAAAACAAAACAAAAAAAAAAGCCAAAAAAAAAACTAATTAAGACATGCGTGTCCGTCAACCTTAAACAATAATCTTTGTCAATTTTATTTTTCAGTCTTTATGATGGTCGATACTTGATCTATCTCTTACTGTTACATCCCCGGGCAACGCCAGGCTCTACTGCTAGTATGGAATAAAACTAGTAACAAAGCAATGGGAATAATAAATAAATGTATTAGCCCATATTGTTCCAGCAATATGCAATAACAATTACATAGAAATCGTAATTAATATTGATAAAGAAAACTGTATTGACCCAGAGTTTTGTCGCATTTTTAATTCGCAGAGCCTGAATTTATGCAACATTTGCTGTTTACCAAAATATGTCGACCCGAGTATTCCTGGAAGATAAAGTCTTTGAGACGAGCAGACTTTGTAAACATATTGCTCAATATCTAAAGATATATCATTGATTGGAATGATGAAATATAGATGTTCATTTATCTTGGATTTTATCTCCGCAAAACTTTGAGTGGAGATAAGTGAACATTTAATTATATTTATTCCTATATCGATAGATAAACATATTCTTGAATATCAAAAAGTAATGTCCGATTATTTTATAATTTTACAAAAACATTTTTTTGTAATTTAACAACTGAAAAAAAAAACTACCCAAGTGCCGACTGCGAAAGCGACCATCGCCGTTATATGTGAAGAAAGATTGAAGCTCCGGAGACTAAAGAAGACTAACGTACTACCCAAAATGCAATGCAACAAAACCCTGAGCGACCCGTACCTAAAATAAACATATATGGACAATGTGAAAAGAAGATACGAGAGACACAATGGAAAATCAAAATGGGGCTCACTAAGAGACGCTTTAGTGACATGAACAAACGATATTTTAGTAACCCTCATTTCAATTTCAAACATTTTCTTGAATTTCATGGGTTGTTAAATAAAAAATAAGCTTCGAGAAATTTCCATAACAAAACAGTCAAAAGTAGGCTCAACCGACATAAAAAAAAGAAGAAAACTTTCTCAAATTCATCCCTAATTTTAATGTTTCAAGAAATCCTATTGGTTAAAAAATAAAAAATACAGCATTCGCCCACGCATTTCTAGGAAAAATTCGCAACAGCTACCAAGCCCCGTGGAGCCGATTTCGTTGTTAAGAAAAATAGAAATAGAAATAGTAAACGAAATTTCGTCGCATTTGAAACTCACACACGCGAAAGGTACACACGGGAATTATATGCAGCCAAAGATACAAACTTCCTTTATGAGAGATTAGAAAAATTTACGCAACAAACTTTTTCACTCAATATCTTTCATAGAAAAAACTTTTGTCGAAGTTAAATTCAACCTTTTAAATGAAAGGCAGACAACCTTTTTCGACATTGAACATTTCCAAAACAGAAAAGGACTTTTTCTCTAAAATATACATTTTCACACATCATTACAAACAAAGAAATTGTAAATTATGTATATAAAATTTAATCTGTTGTTTCAAACGTGTATTTTTTGTCGTGATTGAATATCGTTATCATTTGGCCATTTCTTATAATTTAAGTTTGTGGATATTGCATATTTTATTTGCAGCACAATTTTAAATATTCACGCAGCCTTCCTAGATCCACTACAATATCATCCCAAAGGTGAATGGACTAAAAAGAAAAAGCAAATGGGTGACTGATGAGATTCTCGACATGGTGCAAAGGAGAGAGAAAACTTTGCCAAGATACGGAACGAAATACGGAAAATTACACAACGAAATAAGAACCAAATGCAGGCAAGCTAAAGAAGAATGGCTAAACAAAAAATGTGCAGAAATGGAGAGACCGAGTATGTACAAACAAAGGAGATATGCATAAACAAATAAGGCAACTAACAGGACAGAAGACATGCTCGTCAACAGGTTGCTTGAAATCAAAGGATAGAATACTCATATTAGAGAAGGAAAAAATACTTCAACGCTGGAGCAAGTATATTGGAGAACTCTTCCACGACAAAAGGCAACAGCTAGCAATACACAGAACTGTCGACGAACCTGGAATTCTAAAAACCGAGGTAGAAACTGCAAATTGGACAGAAACAAGGCGGCGGGGCCAGACGGAATTGTAACGAAAATGCAGACAGCCTTAGATGTATTTGGCATAGACAAGAAATAATAAATGAAATCTGCACCAGTGGGGACATGTCGGAAGATCTCAGCAGATCTATTTTCATAGCACTATCTAAGAAACTAGACGCAAACGAATGTGAACTCCACCGAACAATCAGCCTAATGATCCACATATCAAAAATCATCATCCGAATTCTGATGAATAGAGCGCGCAGTAGAATCAGGTCAGAGATAGGACAAGAACAGTGCGGGTTCGTTAAAGACACTGGAGCAAGGAAGGCAATTTCCATGCTCAGAATGTTATCAGAAAGAGCAATACAAATGCAGAAGGACGTGTACCTATATTTCATAGACTGCGCAAAGGTCTTCGACAATGTACGCCACAATGATCTGTTGAAACTGTTCAGCAACCTGGATATATTCGGGAAAGATATTAGAATATTCAAGAACCTATACTGACAGCAAAATGAATGAATGAGTTCAGCGAATATAAAAACATAGAAAGGGGCGTAAGGCAAGGATGAGTCTTCTCACCGGACTTATTCAACCTATACAGCGAAGCATTTCCGAGAGAATTGGAAATCCTGTCGGGATTTAGCTTTGGCGTCCACAATCTTACTAACATAAGATACGCAGATGACACAGTACTGATAGAAGACACAGAAAAGAAATTACAAAACCTTCTACAGAAGGTAGGGAAGGAGGGCAAGAAGAAGGGACCAAGCATAAACTACAAGAAGACAGAATGCATGGTCAGTAAAAGGAAAAGCCCGAAATCCGATTTGCAGGTCGGTGACACTAAAATCAAGCAGGCGCGGAAGTTTAACTATCTGGGAAGTGTTTTGACGGATGACGGTAAGTGCGACCCTGAGATCCGAAGATGTATTTGGATGGCCAAAGACACATTCTAAAAGGTGGGTAGAGTATTGCAAGACAGGAAGATTTCTTTGGTGACAAAGAAAAGAATACGAAGCTGCTACGTGACATCTGTCCTCCTATACGTCAGCGAATGTTGGACGGTCTCCTCAAAGATGAAGAAGAGACAACGAAGGTATGGTTTCAGAAGGATGCTAAGGATATCATGGATCGAGCGTGTTAGCAACGATGAGGTTTTGAAGAGGATGCAAACAAGGTGGAATCTTATAGTTAACATCAGGAAGAGGCAGCTGAAATTTCTGGGACATGTATTGAGAAAAGAGGGCTTGGAGAATCTGATACTCACAGAGGGAAAAAGAGACAAGGGAAAGCAACGCATGACATACCTTGCGGGTTTAAGAAAGTGGATGACAATACGTGGTCTGCGGGAGTCGGAAGACGGACGAAACTTATTGAGAGCTACAAGGGATAGGGGGAAGTGGAGAACCATGATCGCCTACGTCCTGAAAGGACACGACACATAAAAAGAAAAAAGAAGAATATTAATGGTGAGAATGGACGTTTCTATACAGAAAATTTCTTGACCGACATTTAATGTTTTATAAGTGAACTAGACGAATTACCCGCGCCTTGCTCGCATCACAATTTTTTGTAAGAAAATTATAATTAGCTTCAAATCATTGTTATATTTTGTGGAGAAAAATGATGCATTTCAATATTACTCAATGATTTTGCCGCTGTGACATTCATCTTCTGGCTTTCTCCTTAATTTAAATCGAAGTGAAAAAAGTCAGTGGTGGGGTTTGTGTAAAAACAGCTTAATCTAACCCCTTTGATATGTATTTGATGCAATACATGATTGAATTGATGAACGGATTTCAACATTGATATGGCAGTTGAATTGTCGCAACAAATATGTACTGTAAGGCACTACCTACTGATTGGTGATTTCTTGCTCAACTTGACGTCCATATTGTCTCATTTTGAACTTACCAATGTGACCTCCATCTTCTGGCTTTCTCCTTCTATATTTTGGATAGGAGTCATTCCCTTGTTCAAATTTAAATTTAATTTAAATCAAAGGGGAAGAAAATTCAGTGGGGGAGGGGTGTGCTCCCCGGGGATCCCTTTTGATCAAAATGAAATATACTTATCCAAGTACACTTGGCATTCCCTTGTTCAAATTTAAGTTTAATTTAAATCGAAGGGAAACAATTCAGTGTGTGTGTGTGTGTGCGTGTGTGCGTGTTGGGAGTGGGGGCTTATTGATCAAAATGAACCCTGTGTAATGTATTTTCAGAATATATATGGTTATGGGGGTCTATCTCCAAAACTCTAGGTGGAGTTCGATAACTAATAAACAGACAGACAAAGCCTACAACTTTATATATAGAGTCAGAACGTAAATTAGTTGTTCTTCATCTTTTCTTCTCTAGTTTTCAGATATTCATGCATGGCTGCCGTACACTATGTTGCAATTTTTCTTTTTCATGTGCCGTGTCCCCTCAAGACTTAGGTGATCACGGCTCTCCACAATTTCCTGTGCTTCGTAGCTCTTAATAAATTCTGTCTTTTTGTTATTTTTCCTAAACACCATCCATTTACCCAAGTTCAATACGAATGTTACGTGTTGTTTTCCTCTGTCCCTGTTGCCTTCAATCTGCCCTGTGAGTATCAGATTTTCCAAGCCCTCTTTCCTCATTATGTGCTCTAGAAATTTCAACTGTCCCTTTTTGGTGTTATGTATAAGTGTCCTTTTTGTTTCCATTTTCTTTAAAACTTCCTCATTGCTCACATGTTCCGCCCGTGGTATTCTCAGTATCCTTCTGTAGAATCACATGTCTGTTACTTCAAGTCTCTTCTTCATCTGTGCGGTGATTGTTCAGATTTCACAGACATATAGGGGGACTGATATTACATAACAGTTCTTTGTTTCAAACGAAACTTTTCTGTTTCACCAAACTTAAGCTTCTAAAATCGTACAACGCTCTGGAAAATCTGCAACTTTTACGGAATGGAAACTGCAAGAAATTGATATAAACACCACCCAGACCCGGTAACAGAGATAGGACCTGTAACAATTATATGGGAGTTTACAAGACACACAGACAGAAAAATTAAAGCTAATCACCTAGACATTCTTTCTTATATGCCGTGTCACCTCAGGACGTAGACGATCATGGTTCTCCACAATTTCCTATTTTAGCTCTTAATAAAATGTCTTTTTGTTATTTTTCCTAAACCCTGTTCCACCATCTAAGTATTCAATTTCATTACGAATGTTGTGTGTTGTTTTCCTCTGTCCCTCTTGCCTTCAATCTGTCCTGTGAGTATCAGATTTTCCAAGCCTTCTTTTCTCATTATGTGCCCAAAATATTTCAACTGTCTCTTCTTGATGTTTAATATAAATTTCCTTTTTGTTTCCATTTTCTCTAGAACTTCGTCGTCGCTCACATATTCGATACATGGCGTCCTCAGCATCCTTCTGTAGAACCACATTTCTGTTGAATTTTTCATTTAATTTTTCTTTTACATGTCCCAATCGAACACCCAGTCAATGCGTAAAATATACTTAAAAACTGGAAACTGCTGCTATACCCTCATCATTAGTCTCATGACCGGAGTGGGGTAGTAGTGCCATTGCGTAGGTGAGCACCTGACCAATTCCCAACACGTGTTACTCAAATTTTCTGATACAAAAGAAATCAATTCTTTAACTGCGAGTAAAGAGTCTATTGGATTAATTACTTAGTGACACCCGGATGTTCATGTATCAGGTCATCCCATAAGTTCCGTCCGAATTTTGAATACAGAAAACAAGTGACCAAATGTTACATTTAATTACAGATTCAATCAACAATGTATTTTCCCTGATTATCTATGACTTCCTTCCATCTATTAACAAACTTACTAATTCCATTACTGTAAAATTCTTTTGGCTTTGATTCGAAGAACTCACAAATGTCAGTTTTAACCTCTTCCTGTGTTACAAAAGCTGTTTCTTCCAAATGATTCTGTAAGCTACGAAACAAATGGTAGTCTGAAGGAGCAAGATCGGGAGAATAAGGTGGATGAGGAATTTTCTCCCAACCAAGTTCTTCGATCTTTTGTGACGTGATTCTTGCTGTGTGGCGTCGCGCATTGTCCTGATGAAACATCACCTCTTTTCGATTCACTAGAGCAGGTCTTTTTTTCCTCGAAGCTTGGTTCAAACGCTCTAATTGCTGACAGTATATTTGAGCATTAATTGTTGCATTAGGTGGTAAGAATTCAAAGTGGATTATTCCTTGGCGATCTCACCAGATTGAAAGAAGAACCTTTTGCCCACGAAGTTCCCTTCTCGTCTGTCTATGACGCTTAACATTTCGATAAAAGATCCATTTTTCGTCACAAGTCTATCCAAAAAAGGTGAAACAAGTTGGCGAGAATGGAGAGAAGAGCAGATGTCAACTCGAGATTTGAGGTTGTTTTCAGACAATTCATGAGGCACCCATTTTCCAAGTTTAGGAACTTTTCCAAGTTATTGAAGATGACGATGAACAGTTGTACGGTTTGAACTGAGAACCTCAACTTTTAAAGCAGGATTTTCTTCAAGGGGTGCTTCAAGAAGCTTTTCATCAAACTCAATTGTTACGTCCGGTTCGACCTTCATCTTCAAGCGTGAAATTTCCACCTCTGAATTTTGCAAACCATCTTCTGCAAGTTCTTTCATTCACACATTCCTCTCCATAAACTGAGTGAATGTTTCTAGCCGCTTCGGCTGCTGAGTTTCCTTTCTTGAACTCATAAAGCATTATGTGCCTCAAATGATTCTTGGGTACTTCCATGTTAGCAGGGTTTTAATCAAACAAAATTTAATTTTATTGTTATTTGAAATAAAATTTGATCAGTTTAAATGCATCTAAACATAAAAATAATGTTCAGCTCCATTAGACATTATAAAATACTCTTTAAATTTCGTTCATTTTTAAAAAAAGGTAAAATTCGGACATAATTTATGGGATGACCTGATAGTTGACCGGAAGTGTTCCTTAGGTCAGAGTTTTGAGATTCTTTCTTTAGTGTTTGTTACGGACTCTAATCTCACCGTCTAGATTGTTTGTTTTATTAAGATGGCTTGGCTTTTCTCGACTGTCTGTTGTGCCGTGGAAATGTCGGATGTGCTCTGTCGGAGAGATTTTACAAGATAAATCATCGGAAGTGTTTTTCCGGTGTGGTATGTATCGAGATAGACGCTAGTCTAGTGGCGGAATCTTACCTGCATTGGGTTAATTAATACTGATAGGAAAAAGTTAATAGAATCCTGTTGAAGTTTACGGAGAGATAAAAAGAGAGGAAAGAGAGGGGAGAGAGAGAGAAGAGAGAGAGATTGAGAGAAAAGAAGGAGAGAGAGTTTCTATGTTGATTTCACCATAGGCAAGACGGGAGTGCCACTAATATAAAGAGCTACAGAGAGTAAAAGTAAGAAAAAAGACTGGATAAAGAGGAGATTGAGGAAAGAATTAAAAGGGTGTTGGGTTAATTAATCTTGTTGGAGTTTACAGAGAGAGAGAGAGAGAAAGAGAGAGAGAGAGAGAAGATAGAGATTGAGAGAGAGAGGTAAGAGAGATAAGAGAGAGATTGGGATAGAGAGAGATAGAAAGAAAGACTGAGAATTTCTATGTGAACGATTCATATCTTAGGAACAAGTTAAGAGAATCCTGTTGGAGTTTAGAGAGAGGGTGAGGGAGAGAGAAATTGAGAGAGGAGAGAGAGAGAGAAGCGAGAGAGGAGAGAGATAGGAGAGAGAGATTGAGAGAGAGGGCTAGAAAGAAAGAGTAAGAATTTCTATGTGAACGGTTCATATCTTAGCTGTGTTGGGTTAAGAAAAGTTAATTAATACTCATAGGAACAAGAGAATGCTGTTGGAGTTTACGGAGAGGGAGTAGGAGAGATAAAGTGAGAGAGAGGAGAGAGAGAAGCGAGAGAGGAGAGAGATAGAAGAGAGAGATTGAGAGAGATTGAGAGAGAGGGCTAGAAAGAAAGAGTAAGGATTTCTATGTGAACGGTTCATATCTTAGCTGCGTTGGGTCAATTAATACTCAGAGGAACAAGTTAAGAGAATCCTGTTAGAGTTTACAGAGAGGGAGACGGAGAGAGATATTGAGAGAGAGAGAGGGAGAGAGAGAAGCGAGAGAGGAGAGAGATAGAAGAAAGAGATTGAGAGAGATTGAGAGAGAGGGCTAGAAAGAAAGGGTGAGGATTTCTATGTGAACGGTTCATATCTTAGGTGCGTTGGGTTAATTAATACTCAGAGGAACAAGTTAAGAGAAACCTGTTGGAGTTTACAGAGAGGGGAGAGGGAGAGAGATATTGAGAGAAAGGGGGAGAGAGAGAAGGAGAGAGGAGAGAGAAGAAAGAGATTGAGAGAGAGGGCTAGAAAAAGAAAGAGTGAGGATTTCTATGAACGGTTCATATCTTAGGTGCGTTGGGTTAATTAATACTCAGAGGAACAAGTTAAGAGAATCCTGTTGGAGTTTACAGAGAGGGAGAGGGAGAGAGATATTGAGAGAGAAAGGGGGAGAGAGAGAAGCGAGAGAGAAGAGAGATAGAAGAAAGAGATTGAGAGAGAGGGCTAGAAAGAAAGAGTGAGGATTTCTATGTGAACGGTTCATATCTTAGCTGCGTTGGGTTAATTAATACTCAGAGGAACAAGTTAAGAGAATCCTGTTGGAGTTTACAGAGAGGGAGAGGCAGAGAGATATTGAGAGAGAGAAGCGAGAGAGGAGAGAGATAGAAGAAAGAGATTGAGAGAGATTGAGAGAGAGGGCTAGAATGAAAGAGTGAGGATTTCTATGTGAACGGTTCATATCTTAGCTGCGTTGGGTTAATTAATACTCAGAGGAACAAGTTAAGAGAATCCTGTTGGAATTTACAGAGAGGGAGAAAGAGATATTGAGAGAGAGAGAGAGAGAGAGAGAGTGAGAGAGAGAGTGTGTGGAAAAAGAGGAGAGAGCGATTGAGAGAAAAGGGGAAGAATTGAGAGTTTCTATGTTGTTTTTTTAGCATTTCACAATAGGGGGGAGGAGTGCTAATACAAGGGGTTACAGAAAGTGAAAGTAAAGATAAAAACTGGGTAAAGTGTTGATTGAGGAAAGGATAAAAAGAGCGTTGGGTTAATTAATACTGATAGGAAAAAGTTAAGAGAATCCTGTTGGAGCTTACAGAGAGAGAGAGAGGGGGGGAAAGATATTGAAGAAGAGGGACAGAGTGAGAGCGAGGGAAAGAGAAAGAAAAGACAGAAAAAGAGTGAGAGAGTTTGTATGAGGACGGTTCATAAGTGCATTCTCCTGGCATTACCACACTGTTGTGGTAGGATCCACCTAATTTGCATAGTGGAGTACCGACCATATAAATATGGTTGGTACCGGGAAGAGAGGGAGGAATCAAGAGATTCAACCAGAGACTCTGCCCGACTGCGACTCAGTCAACACATTCTCCAGGAACGGTCTTACCAGGAATATACAAAAGACTATATGTAAATATTGTGTACACTTTCTTGTTTCAATACATTTTGTTCTAAGTACATTTTGTGTTGCATTATTATTCCATGCATTAGTCAAGTTTCAACACACACCTGGAAATCGACTTAGCAGTTGTCACAAGATACACCAGGATTAACCGCCATATTGGAGCAGTGATATTGTTTAGCTTTTTGGAAGGCAACTTTTTGCCTTCGAATGTCGGCGTTACGTTTTTCTTCCTCTGTTAAAATACCTCCCAGATAAATGTCTGTGCTGGTTTGAGCAGTACTAGATTGGCAGATAGGTCTCATCATTTTACAGTTGAAATGTCTAGATGCAACCGTAAATTCTATGCTAAAAGTTTCTTCCCTCGCATTTCTCACTTGTGAAACTCTCTTTCAGCTTATCGCTTCCCTGTCAACTACGATTTTCAAAAATGTGAATGCAGTGCCTGCCAATCGTCATTTCCTGTTTTTCTGAAGTAAAAACTCCACGTTCTCTCTCCTCAATAACGTTTTCTCGGTTTATTTCAATCCCAGTAACCCGTTGCGTCTTAGTGGCTTTCTCCCCTTGTTTGGTGTGAAAAGAAAAGAAAAGCTGACCGAGTTAGACGCTGTGTATGAACTCCCTGTGAGAGTCCAGATCCAAAGAGGTAATAAAGTAAATATTTAGTACAATCATGGGAAACCTCCGTCCAGCGGGTCGCATGCGATCCGTTTGGTCATTCTGAATGGTACGCTTAATTACCTAAGCAAAATAACGTCTCTTAAAATTTGTATTTTGTTTCATTCTCTCTTGTTCACTCACATATTCTCTCATACATAACCACATACATAAACAATCATTAAGTACAATGTTTCTTGAATTTTGTAAAATTTTGGGGAATAACGTTTTCATCATTTTAAACCATTTTTACTAAGGAAGATCATACGTCTAACTATCTTTTGCTTTTGAAGCAGGAAACATTCACAATATTTTTTTCGCGAAAAAAGAAGTATATGTTTTTATTTTCAAATGAATAAATTAGAGATAAATCACACGCAGCGACACGTGTTAATCACACTGTCGATAGTGATAATATTATACCAAGACTTCAGTCTTTTAATCCTTAATATTATACCAAGACTTCAGTCTTTTAATTCTTAATATTATACCAATACTTCAGTCTTTTAATTCTTAATATTATACCAAGGCTTCAGTCTTTTAATTCTTAATATTATACCAAGATTTCAATCTTTTAATCCTGAAAATTATAGCATGGCTACAGTTTTTTAATTCTTAATATTTAACCAAGATTTCAGTCTTTTAATTTTTAATATTATACTAAGAATTCAGTCTTTTAATTCTTAATATTATACCAAGACTTCAGTCTTTTAATTCTTAATATTATACCAAGACTTCAGTCTTTTAATTCTTAATATTATACCAAGTTTTTAATCTTTTAATCTTTAATATTATAGCAAGGCTACAGTTTTTTTAATTCTTAATATTATACCCAGACTTCAGTCTTTTAATTCTTAATATTATACCAAGGCTTCAGTTTTTTAATTCTTAATATTAAACCAGGATTTCAATCTTTTAATTCTTAATATTATACCAAGGATTCAGTTTTTTAATTCTTAATATTATACCAAGGCTTCAGTTTTTTAATTCTTAGTATTATACCAAGGCTTCAGTTTTTTTAATTCTTTTCTTCAAAGAAAAAAATCAACGTTTCGCTGCAGAGTAATTAGCCGTGGTAAAATGTAATTGGCAAAGATATCCGACAAACGGAATTGACAAAGTTACCAATAAGCATTAACAACGGAAAGAAAACACAGGGCAAAATAATATCGCTGGTGTAACAGCAAAAATGTCCAAATCGTGTAACTGCATAATTCTCCATTCCACAAAATGTTTAATATCTAAAAAACAACAACAAGAAAAAAAATTGGTTTTCTTTTTTTCTAGATTCATCAGATTAGACATTTAACCATCTTGACACCATTTGTCGTAAGAATTACACAAAAAACCCTTTGAGTTATTCAGCTAGAAAGAGAACAGGTTAAAATCGTTTTGTGTCAGACCAACTCTCTTCCCAACTGAGGAAAAAACCACTCAGGCCTCCAGAGGTGAATTAACAGGAGATAACTGATAACTGACATCCATTAAACATGGCACGTGGAACAGTCTACCCCAGTGAGCGAAATAAAGGGTTCAGTT
This sequence comes from Acanthosepion pharaonis, assembly GCA_903632075.3. Lineage (NCBI taxonomy): Eukaryota > Metazoa > Mollusca > Cephalopoda > Sepiida > Sepiidae > Acanthosepion > Acanthosepion pharaonis. The sequence continues at coordinate 1,683,191 of CAHIKZ030003109.1, read as the reverse complement.
CGACATTCCAACCACCTGAAGAAGGTCGGAACGTACAACAACCGAAACGTTGTAATAAATATGGCGACAAAGATGAGGACAATAGTCCGAATAATTATAAAATGTATCTATTTATAACCGTCCACTTTTTAAACACTACTGTAATTACTTAGATAACGTAATACTTAACAAACAAAATAGTTACCCATTTTCCATTTTTAAATTTTAGAAAATTTTTAATTAATCGGTAACTATGAAAAGATGAATTATCAATTACTATAGTTAAACAGAAGAATGATTTACCGCACTAATCGAGTATTATATATGCACTTATCGAATGCGCATTAATCGAGGGATTCCTGTATATGCAAGAAAAAAAGTAGGCAAAGCAATAGTAATAAGGCAAAAAGTTTATAAATTAAGAATAGTGTTAACAGGCAAAAGAGATACAGTCAAGTGATCATAGCATTCTGACTTCCAGACAAGAAAGAACAATAATATGGCGGATGAAATCGAGAAATGGTCCATTTTATTGACTAGGAAGAAATCCCAGCATGCATCTGTACGAGTTGTCTATAAATTTGGGGGAGGGGACGTTTTCATAGCATATTGAAACCAGAAATCCATTATTTCTAAGTTATATGCTTACACTAATTGTCTTCTGTAGTGAAAATAGCTGAGGTACCAAAAAAGGAAAAATTACTTTGAATCTTTTAAATAGTTCGGTCCATTTTGCAAGGAGCCATAGATATTGCGAGCTGCCGTTCGGAAAAAGGTGCCAATGCCTGATTTCTTGTGTACCTCAAATGCAAATTCAGTTTCTTCTCTATTTCTATTAGTGTCAAAAGATAGTGACGAACTTATTCCTTTATTTCCAATTGTTCTAACTTCAGAGTCAAAAAGACATCTACGTGGGCGTGTGGTGGGGTGTGTGTGGTGGGTGGGGTTGGTTGGTCGTGGATGTGTGTGGGTGGTTGTTTGGTTGTGGATGTGTGGGGGTGTGTGTATAGGGGTGTGTGTGTGGGTGTGCGTATAGGGGTGTGTGTGTGGGTGGCTGGTTGGTTGTGGGTGTGTGTATAGGTGCGTGTGTGGGGTATGTGTGTGTGGTTTGTTGTTTGGTTGTGGATGTGTGTGTGTGTGTGTATAAGTGTGTGTGTGGGTGTGTGTTGTGTGTGGGTGGGGTTGGTTGGGTGGTTGTGGATGTGTGTGTGTGTGTGTGTGTGGCGGTTGATTGAGGATGTAGGTGTGTGTGTGAGTGCGGACGTCTGTGTGTGTGTGTGTGCGTGCGTGGTCTCGTTATTTCCATCGCGGACTTGTCTCACAACGACTCAGTAAAAATAATCCTTTCATTTTATACAGCTTGCTTGCATATCCGGTTTATTCCCTTTTTTCATTAGTCAAGCTTTTTATGGATCATTTTTACTGACCAATGAGAGCATAGTATTTATTACACTGTAGGCAATTTAAGGTGGTGCAATGGTTAAGTAAGCTTGTCTCGCTAGAACCATTACGACTGAGTTCGGTCCTCACTGAATGCTCTACACACTCAACCGTGTACCACATCTAAGCTACGTTTAGAAAATCATTTTTGTGAGTGCTAGGGATGAATGAATGTTTTTTTTTATATTTTTTATAGTCCCACATTGATTTCGTCCAGTTAACTGATTTTCTGTCACATTTGAGGAATCGGAGAGCCGAGTTCGAATTCCAGTCGAATCCATTACATTCACTTACCCTTGGGAAAGGTGTGAATCCTCTTCTTCTCCCTCCAGCTATAGATAAATATCAGGACAGACTGGGTTCTATAGCCTTGGATGGCAACTGGTCTAAGAGAAGGACAACTCTGAATTCAAACCCGGATTGGAGCCCCTAAGGCGGATGGACGGCACTTTGTGCTACCTTCCGGCAACTCCTGCAGCCGCGCTGGTACCAAACTGTATTGGTTTATCCTCTCCTTTGGACTCTGCTAGCAAAGCCGAGAGGGGGAACTAGACGTCTGGGCAGCCCTAATTCTCCATATGTCCCGCCCAGACACGTAGCGCACCGCGCGACTCCATCGCCTCTGGAGACTGACGGATGCCGACGAAGGATTGTGGTATTTTTTATTAATACCATGATTTTGCTTAGTTTCTTGTAAATAGATTATATTCATATTGTACATACTCATTGGGGATTTTTTTTAATTTGTTGTTTTATCGCCTCCCACTTCCACATACGATGATTCGTACATATGGGGACGATTTAGGATTTTCATTGAGACAATGAGGTATTATGGTGGATGTAGTAAGAAAGGTAAGTAAGAATGTGTTCTTTTGGTGTTAGGAATATCGTTTGTATGCTTGGGATAGTGTTTAAGGCTAGCTAAGTTTAAAATTTAGATGAACACCGTCCTTTTTCTCATCCTCTTTTTTAAGGCCTTGTGCCACATTTTCTGTATTTTCACAGAAATAAATATTGTAATGGTTAGCAAGTTTTTCTCGCTAGAACAATTACGACCGAGTAGTGAGTTCTATACTCACTGGGCGCTCCATACTTTCGGCCTTGTGCCACATCTAAGCTACGCTTGGAAAATTGCTTGTATTTATTACACTGTAGTCTCTTGTTAAAAGGAAAACAATAAAAATGTGTTTTTCTTTTAATCGAGGAGATAATGGGTAAGTTATTTCCGACTGATAGTGTCAGGGTTTAAATATTTTATGTATATATTTAATTTTCTCTTTAATAACATCCTTTTCTTCGTCTTCTTTTGTTTTGTTGTTGTTGTCATGTTCTTTTTTTTTTTTTTTTAAAGACTCCCTCTTTTCAAATAGACTTCAATTTCATAGCCATTTCTCTCTGTGTGGGTGGTTAATTATTGGTCTCATGAAAAAGTCCCACCCCCATACACACTAAACAGGAGGCCTCGATTTATGGTCCATTTAATTAAGAAGGTGAACGTGAGATTACCCCATCTTTCCTGTCAGGGGATTTCCTTTAACAGTCGTTAGAGGGCGTAGCAATTTTGCTTGCTTCTTCCCATCTCCATTGTTGAGGGTTGGGAATCATGTAAAATTGTTACAGTTTTGAATTCAGAGGTGTGCTTCTAGACTGGATGCCAATCACGGCTAGGGAGCCGAGTCTGTTCTAGTTTTTAGGCCCAAAACCTGGCATCTTGGCTTCGGTTACTTTCCTACCGTCCTAATGTAGCTTCCCCTTGTCTTTCCTATAATTATTTTAATGGTTTGTCTTTCCTATAATTATTTTCATGGCCTGTCTTTCCTATAATTATTTTCATGGCCTGTCTTTCCTATAATTATTTTCATGGCTTGTCTTTCCTATAATTATTTTCATGGCTTGCCTTTTCTATAATTATTTTCATGGCCTGTCTTTCCTATAATTATTTTCATGGCTTGTCTTTCCTATAATTATTTTCATGGCTTATAATTATTTTCATTTTCTGACTAGCTTTCCTTCTTGTTACTGCAACCACATGGACTTAATCGCAGTACTAGATTGGCTGCTAGGTCCCATCGTGTCCTTATTGTAATAGTTAGATATAACCGTAGGGTCTTTTCTAATTGTTACTTTTCTCGCACTTCTCATTTCTGGAAATCTTTTTTTTCTTTTTTGGATCATTGCCATACGGCCAGATCACGTACAAACACCAGCTTCCGTACGATCTTCGGAGTTAAGCCTGGTCAGTACCAAAATGGGTGACTACTTCGGAATACCAGTTGTTGTAAGCTTGGATGTGCGGGTGGTGTAATGGATAATGGCTCAGAATTTGAAATCAGTGAGCAGAGTTCCAGTTACCGTTGGGTTTGTGATATTCACTTACGCGAAAATACCTTTGAGGAAGGCATGAATCGGTTACTTTTCCCTTGGATTTATTAGTAAGACTTGTATCACTAAAAGCTTATTTTTTTTATATCTCGTTTTTTTTAATACTCGTAATGCTGCAGCCACAATAGATATGGCGCTTCTCGGGCAAGAGAACTTAACGGAGCTTAACTTTCTCCTGGCTGGTTTTGAATTCAGAGTTTTTTTTCCTTCACCTAGATTCAAGGTTATAGAACCCAGTCTATCCTGCTAATTATCCATAGGTAAGGCGTGAAAAAGATATTTCATACCTTTCCCAAGGGTATTAGCACGTAAGTGAATGTAATGGATTCGACTGGAATTCGAACTCGGCTCTCCGATTCAGTTATGTGCCATGCGTGATACACGCTTAAGCGATCATGTATCTTTCGATACATGACTGACGAGGCAGATTTTTTTTCCCCGCAGTAGGTTGCTATTTCTTTCTGCGGTAGACCAGTTGTCATCCAAGGCTATAGAACCCGGTCTGTCCTGTTGTTTACTCATAGCTGGTGGGGGGGGGGAGAATAAGATATTTCATACCTTTCCCAAGGTATTAGCATGTAAGTGAATGTAATGGATCCAACTAAAATTCGAACTCGGCTCTCTGATTCCTCAGCCCGAGCTTCTATTAATCATTCACTAAAAGCATTATTATTCATAAAAAATTAAAATTGAGTTCAAAAATACTTCGACATTAAATGACCTATGGCTGCTTTTGAATTCAGAGTTTTTTTTCTTCTCCAAGACCCAAGGTTATGGAACCCGGTTTGTCCTCCTATTTATCCATAACTGGGAGAAGGGAGAGAAAAAAGAGGATGCATACCTTTCTCAAGGGTATTAGCACGTAAGAGAATGTAATGGATTCCACTGGAATTCGAACTCGGCTCTCCGATTCCTTAATCCGAGTTTTTTTCCATTTCTCCACTACTAATAATGCACTAAAAACATTATTATCTATTAAAAAAAAAAAAATTAAAATTGAGTTCAAAATATTTAAATTTCGACATTAAATAACCCATAGAGGTTGATATGGTACGAAACTAATTTGCATAGTGGAGTACCGACCATATAAATATGGTTGGTACCGGGAAGAGAGGGAGGAATCAAGAGATTCAATCCAGAGACTCTGCCCGTCTGCGACTCAGTCAACACATTCTCCAGGAACGGTCTTACCAGGAATATACAAAAGACTATATGTAAATATTGTGTACACTTTCTTGTTTCAATACATTTTGTTCTAAGTACCTTTTGTGTTGCATTATTATTCCATGCATTAGTCAAGTTTCAACAGAAACAAAAGCAATGGTATATGGGTGCACTTCCAAAATCTTTGATGCCCAAAGCTTGGCCGCTCATCTTTTCTTTGACCTCTTCGTCAAATGATTCGTCGCCTACAAGGACGCGGAGACACTTTGGGGCTCTATCGAGAGTGGAAAGTCTGGACGGTTCCCGCACATATGTGTCTATTTTCGGCCTTATCTGGCACTTTTAAAGGTAAAGGACAACACTGGGGTACTTGCTGGGACGGTAGAAGAAACCCGACTATTTTGCCAGCATCTTTGGTGATGGATCGTATGTAGGAGTTCAATTTGAAGTCTGGGTTGAGTTTAAATCTAAATAGGTGCTCAAATGCACGGGGCCGGCCCGATGGGACATCTATTCATCACAATTGGTGAAAGTTCTGGGTCCGATAGATGATGGACTTTGAAGTATTGAATGTGACCAGCCAGTATTTTCCCCACTGAGCCGATAGACTTAGGTCAGAGGAAATACAAAATTTCATGTCGGAACGATTATTTCGAACGGCATGCTTATCTCATGAATTGAAAAATATGACTATTCTAGACAGCATTTGTCAAATAAATAAATTTTTAGTAAAAAAGAGTCAGTTATGTGCTGTGCGTAAAACACGCTTAGGCGATCATGTATCTTTCGATACATGACTAACGAGACAGATTTTTTTTCCTACAGTAGGTTGCCAATTCATTCTGCGGTAGACCAGTTGTCATCCAACGCTATAGCACCCGGTCTGTCCTGATATTTACCCATAGCTGGGAGGAGAAGAAGAGCGTTCATACCTTCCACAGGGTATTAGCACATAAGCGAATGTAATGGACCTGACTGGAATTCGAACTCGGCTCTCCGATTCCTCAATTCGAGCCGCTATCCATTACTCCACCGTACCTCTTGTTACTGTTGTCATATTTGGGCGGGAGCCTTGATAGAGTTCAAATGCGTCTCTGAGCCCTTGTGGGTGCCGAACTATTCTCCACCCTTCAACCTCTCTCCCACAGGCGGGATATGGAAAGCCTCTCGCTGCTCTACCGCTACTTCCACGGAAAGTTCTCAGACGAACTACACTCCCTGGTCCCACCGAGGCAAACCTTCACAGCAAGAACACAAAGACGAAGGCCGTGGTTTTTCTCTGAAGTCGGTGATATGTCAAAGACAATTTGTTTGTGTTTGCTACATGCCAATCATTCTACTGTCATGTAAAGAACTAGACGAGATATCCCTATACATGGGGAGTGGAACGAGAACCTGTAGATTGAATAAAATGTTCAGCTCGAAATTACACCTGATGAAGACCGGAGCGCAGAAGTGTCGAAACGCTGTGATATCAGCAATAAAGATGCGAGTAATGGCCCGCATGTAAATTATGTAAATAACGAAAGCAATATTTACAAATACACAACAGCCGAAGAAATATGGCGGGCAAATATAGCAAATTGTCTCTTACTTTCGTCTCCATTTTCGTGGGCTGTCGAAACGGTAGACGGGGTCGATGGCAATGTTTATTTATTTATTTTATGGCAAGAAGTGGGCGTGTGACGAGGGGGAAGGATTCCTGTTGTCATTCGACATGTCCTTTCCTAATGAAGACATTTTTGTTTTCGCACGGTCCCAGCGAGATGAAAAAAAAAAATCTAGTTACATTAACAATCTCAGTGACCATAGTAACATTACTGATGGCATAAGTTAAATGAAAAAAGAAAACAAAAAAAAACTTCCATCCTAGTAGGCACGTGACCTCCTTCAACCATTCGCCTCTTGTCTACTGGACACCGGAAGAAAAGAACTTCTTTCTCTCAAGCTCTGACGTCATAAATAATATAGTTACCAATGTTGGAGACCTTTCTCTCTTTCTATCTCTCTCTCTTTCTATCTCTCTCTTTCTATCTTTCTTTCTCTCTTTCTCTCTCTCTCTCTCTTTCTATCTCTCTTTCTCTCTCTCTCTCCCGTCAGTCAGTAGAAATATCTATTACAATTCAGCTGAAGGAAGAAGTGCCGACAGTCTTGGGCGACACGGAAATTGCATCAAATATCTTGAGATATGTGATGCCGTATCTTACTTTTAAACCATCTTGATCGTCGTGCATGTTAATTGCAGAAAGATAATTTTCACATGATATCAGCAGCGTATTTCGATATCTGACCACTGGGTGGTTGCTTAGAGACTATCAGGTTTGCTTGCAGGATTCACTGTATTCATTTTAGCCAGCGTGATCGAGGAAACGGCATATTTTCGTTTCGCTGGAGGAGCAGGTCGTGGAGCGCCCGTTGTGACATTGGTCCCCCGGGAGAATGTATACGTGTGACGACTCACGTTCAACCAACTTTGTGTCACACGTACCCTCACAGAAATTTTCTTCTTGCACAAATACACTTTCCATTGTAAGGCCACAAAAATCACTTATCTAACGTGGAACGAACTCACTACTCAACAATCATTTCTCCAGGCGCTCTCTTTATTTATTAAGCTTAACTTAGTCTGGCACAAAGCCACAGTATTGGAGCACCCATTGAGAGTAGAACTTGGGAGAATTTAGAGAGAAAAAATAAATTTTATAATGTCTTATGTCTATATCTCTGAGATGAGGTATTATTGACATTATTTACATTATTCGGACTGTTTGCCTCATCTTCATTGCAATATTCACGTTTCGGCCGTTGCACGCTCCGGCTTTCTTCATGTGTTTGAAATTTCGAATCGAACCCTTTATTCCGTCCACCGGGGTAGATTGTTCTAGTTTCACGTGCTATGCCTCTTCCGGATGTCTCCGTTATTTCCCTTTAATTCAACTCTCCAAGTTTTTTTTTTTAGTTTCACCACTGGGCCATGTGCCCTCAAGTACACATGGTCCAGTGGTTAAAGGCGTTGGTTAGATCCACTGACTAAACCCAAAGAGTTGTGAGTTCAATCCCAGGCTACAGCAAATATTTCTAGCTTTAAATAGCAGTAGTATTGTACTGCCAATATAAAATTTCTTAACTGTTGGATTTTCACTAGATAAAATGATACGTTGGTAAACAATAGAATTAGTAATAAAAAACTTCATTTAAACTGAGGTGCTATCAGCATATATCTTCTTTCAACAACAATGTCTAACGTAACCGAACATCCCTTTCTAAATATTTTTGGCATTTAAAAGAAACTAATAAAACTCCAAAGGTAAAATGGATAATATTAAAAAAAACGAGAATCTGTAAATCCGGTTCACACTCCTCCTTGTTTTTTTGAACAGGAGGAGAGGTTTATTCCTTTGTTTCCTGTTGAGGATTGGGTTTCCGCTTCCTTCTAAAGTCTACTTCAATTCTATACTTCTAGCCTCTCCTAAAACACAAATGTTTTTTACTATTGATTTTTCCTCATTACGAGTAGGTAGGTTTGCATATCGCCCGGTTCACACTCCTTCCTAGTCTTTTCAGCAGGAGTACAGCTTTATCCCTTGTTTTCCTGTTGAGGAATGGGTTTCCGCCTCCTTCTAAAGTCTACTTCAAGTCTATACGTCTATCGTCTCCTAAAACTCTGAAATGTTATTTACTATTTATTTTTCCTCAGTACGAGTAGATAGTTTGCATATCGCCCGGTTCACACCCCTTCCTAGTCTTTTCAGCAGGAGTAGAGGTTTATCCCTCGTGTCCTGTTTAGGATTGGGCTTCCGGTTCCTTCTAAAGTTTACTTCAACTCTATACGCCTAACGCTTGTCCTTTCTTAAGCTAGTACAACTCTGCGCAGTAAACTTCTAAATTGATTGGCTCTTAGGTCTTGTATTAGATGAACATTAGTAGAAAAAATTACCACTTATTTTTGCGTAAAAAAACTAATAATAAAACTCGCACTAGACTCAAGTAAAAACGGTAATCCGATCCAGAGTGGAAAAGTATAAAATAATATAGCAAACAAAAAAAGTTTCGTTTATTAGATACTAGAAGAAAAAACTGGATTCTATAGCCTTGGATGGCAACCGGTCTAGGAGAAAGTAACACTGAATTCAAAACTGTATGTAGCCCTCGCATATCACATCTTATACTGCTAAAAAAAGGATCGTTCGTATTGACTCGATGATCCCGACAACGGTCGAATAATGACAATGGTGATATGTAAGAGTAGTAAGCACCCGTTCATCCCGTGAGATAATGGCCAAAATTCAGTCCTTTGGCAGTAAGACTGGAATGGCATCTCTAGGAGAAAGGTATATGAGAATTAGTCCGCTGCCAATACCATACTGACCCCACTTTCAGTCGTACCCACGAAATCTAAAGGAATATATTTAGGGCCCGTTTTGGCTGCAGAAGCTGCCGGAAGTTTGTCAGTGTTGGCCGTCAACCGCCTTCGGGACAATACTCCGGTTTTTCTGTCTGGATTTACTTCCATAATCGTCCCCATATTGGGATATGACCGCAACGCAGCGGAGGTATAAAATCATCGTTTTCCTTCCCTCAGTGGACATTTTTCTTCTTTTTCTTAATCTTTACCCCAAGAAGGTAAGTAAAGCCACTAAAACACAAAGAGTCACTGGGTGTTGAAGAATTAGAAAACAGAAACATTACTAATGCGCGGGAATAAAGGAAGAGGGATCAAGAAGACAGTAGATAGCGATTGACATTATACTTAAATTTTTGAAGATTAAAGTTGGCTGGAAAGCATGAAACCGGAAGAGAGTTCCACAGGCGAGAAGTGAGAACAATAAAGGAAGAGGAATCAAGAAGACAGTAGATAACGATTGACATTGCATTTAAATTTTTGAAGATCAAAGTTGGCTGGAAAGCATGAAGCCGGAAGAGAGTTCCACAGGCGAGAAGTGAGAACAATAAAGGAAGAGGAATCAAGAAGACAGTAGATAACGATTGACATTGCATTTAAATTTTTGAAGATCAAAGTTGGCTGGAAAGCATGAAGTTGGAAGAGAGTTCCACAGGCGAGAATTGAGAACAATAAAGGAAGAGGAATCAAGAAGACAGTAGATAACGATTGACATTGCATTTAAATTTTTGAAGATCAAAGTTGGCTTGAAAGCATGAAGCTGGAAGAGAGTTCCACAGGCGAGAAGTGAGAACAATAAAGGAAGAGGAATCAAGAAGACAGTAGATAACGATTGACATTGCATTTAAATTTTTGAAGATCAATGTTGGCTGGAAAGCATGAAGCCGGAAGAGAGTTCCACAGGCGAGAAGTGAGAACAATAAAGGAAGAGGAATCAAGAAGATAGTAGATAATGATTGACATTGCAATTAAATTTTTGAAGATCAAAGTTGGCTGGAAAGCATGAAGCCGGAAGAGAGTTCCACAGGCGAGAAGTGAGAACAATAAAGGAAGAGGAATCAAGAAGACAGTAGATAACGATTGACATTGCATTTAAATTTTTGAAGATCAAAGTTGGCTGGAAAGCATGAAGCCGGAAGAGAGTTCCACAGGCGAGAAGTGAGAACAATAAAGGAAGAGGAATCAAGAAGACAGTAGATAACGATTGACATTGTATTTAAATTTTTGAAGATCAAAGTTGGCTTGAAAGCATGAAGCTGGAAGAGAGTTCCACAGGCGAGAAGTGAGAACAATAAAGGAAGAGGAATCAAGAAGACAGTAGATAACGATTGACATTGCATTTAAATTTTTGAAGATCAATGTTGGCTGGAAAGCATGAAGCCGGAAGAGAGTTCCACAGGCGAGAAGTGAGAACAATAAAGGAAGAGGAATCAAGAAGACAGTAGATAATGATTGACATTGCATTTAAATTTTTGAAGATCAAAGTTGGCTGGAAAGCATGAAGCCGGAAGAGAGTTCCACAGGCGAGAAGTGAGAACAATAAAGGAAGAGAAATCAAGAAGACAGTAGATAACGATTGACATTGGATTTAAATTTTTGAAGATCAAATTTGGCGGGAAAGCATGAAGCCGGAAGAGAGTTCCACAGGCGAGAAGTGAGAACAATAAAAGAAGAGGAATCAAGAAGACAGTAGATAACGATTGACATTGCATTTAAATTTTTGAAGATCAAAGTTGGCTGGAAAGCATGAAGCCGGAAGCGAGTTCCACAGGCGAGAAGTGAGAAGAATAAAGGAAGAGGAATGAAGTAGATAACGATTGACATCGCATTTAAATTTTTGAAGATCAAAGCTGTCCGAAAAGCATGGATCCGGGATAGAGTTCCACAAGCGATAAGTGCGAGAAAAGAAACTGTTAACGTGGAACTTACGGTCACATCTAGCATCTGTGAATTGATGAGAACTCGTCTGTCGTACGAAGTTGAAAATATCAAATGAAATGAACGAGGATAATAAATTACAACATATTTTTGAATTTTTTTTATTTTAAATCATTTTATCTTTACAGTTGCTTGGTATATAGGTCAAATAGATTTCGCAAAGGGTGGGGTGAGGCCGTCCTTTCAACCATGAGATGGATTTACGGTTTATAGTCAAATATGGCTTAATATTTCTTACTTGTTTCTATCATGAAACGGGACCATATTTACCACAGATAACGAGGTGTCGCTATAGCATTACAACTCCTTAAAATCATAAGGGCCTTACAGCAGATAGAAGTGGGTGTGTCTTAGGGAACATAGCACATGAGAAAGTGAATGTAATGAATTCGAACACCGCTCTCAGGTTTTGCTTACTGACTCGCTAGCCGTAATGATATGCGCACATCCGGTCGCATTATGTTTATGAATAGATATCGATTTCTTTGTTAATTAATTCTTTCCCGCTTTCTTTTCACCGCAAATGTTTAATCTGTGCTTCGCTTAAAGTGTGAGTATTATCTAAAATAGGTACTTGAATCTCTCCACCCACGAAAACAATATGCTTTATACAACAGAGATCATTCGGAAAAGCGAGGGGTAACATCTAAACGTACCTCACCATAATGTATTATTTTTTTCTTCTGTTTATTTATCTTTTAAAATTTTGTTAGGGTTGGTGAGAGTGTTGCCTTTCCTCCATTAATGACACATCATTTGCAGAAAAAAAAAAGGACGAAGAAATGTTGCGATAGAATCAACAATACGAGTAATAAGATAAAATGATAGTAATAATGAAGATTGCATAGAGCCAGAGTGTTTGGATAAAAACAACAATAATAAGATGGAATAAAACTAGTAATAAAATAATAGTAATAATGAAGATTGTATAGAGCCAGAGTGTTGGGATAAAAAGCAACAATAATAAGATGGAATAAAACTAGTAATAAAATAATAGTAATAATGAAGATTGTATAGAGCCAGAGTGTTGGGATAAAAACCAACAATAATAAGATGGAATAAAACTAGTAATAAAATAATAGTAATAATGAAGAGTGTATAGAGCCAGAGTGTTGGGATAAAAAGCAGTAATAATAAGATGGAATAAAACTAGTAATAAAATAATAGTAATAATGAAGAGTGTATAGAGCCAGAGTGTTGGGATAAAAACCAACAATAATAAGATGGAATAAAACTAGTAATAAAATAGTAGTAATAATGAAGAGTGTATAGAGCCAGAGTGTTGGGATAAAAAGCAACAATATTAAGATGGAATAAAACTAGTAATAAAATAATAGTAATAATGAAGATTGTATAGAGCCAGAGTGTTGGGATAAAAACCAACAATAATAAGATGGAATAAAACTAGTAATAAAATAATAGTAATAATGAAGAGTGTATAGAGCCAGAGTGTTGGGATAAAAACCAACAATAATAAGATGGAATAAAACTAGTAATAAAATAATAGTAATAATGAAGAGTGTATAGAGCCAGAGTGTTGGGATAAAAAAGCAACAATAATAAGATGGAATAAAACTAGTAATAAAATAATAGTAATAATGAAGAGTGTATAGAGCCAGAGTGTTGGGATAAAAAGCAACAATATTAAGATGGAATAAAACTAGTAATAAAATAATAGTAATAATGAAGAGTGTATAGAGCCAGAGTGTTGGGATAAAAACAACAATAATAAGATGGAATAAAACTAGTAATAAAATAATAGTAATAATGAAGAGTGTATAGAGCCAGAGTGTTGGGATAAAAAACAACAATAATAAGATGGAATAAAACTAGTAATAAAATAATAGTAATAATGAAGAGTGTATAGAGCCAGAGTGTTGGGATAAAAAGCAACAATAATAAGATGGAATAAAAATAGTAATAAAATAATAGTAATAATGAAGAGTGTATAGAGCCAGAGTGTTGGGATAAAAAAGCAACAATAATAAGATGGAATAAAACTAGTAATAAAATAATAGTAATAATGAAGAGTGTATAGAGCCAGAGTGTTGGGATAAAAAGCAACAATAATAAGATGGAATAAAACTAGTAATAAAATAATAGTAATAATGAAGAGTGTATAGAGCCAAAGTGTTGAGATAAAAAGCAACAATAATAAGATGGAATAAAACTAGTAATAAAATAATAGTAATAATGAAGAGTGTATAGAGCCAGAGTGTTGGGATAAAAAGCAACAATAATAAGATGGAATAAAACTAGTAATAAAATAATAGTAATAATGAAGAGTGTATAGAGCCAGAGTGTTGGGATAAAAAACAACAATAATAAGATGGTATAAAACTAGTAATAAAATAATAGCAATAATGAAAAGTGTATAGAGCAAGACTGTTGGGACAGAAAGTAACAATAATAAGATGGAATAAAAAGAGCAATAAAATAATATTAATAATGAAGAGTGTCCTGGGCTAACGAGTTTCTCTCCCTGCTTCTAACGTGTTGATGTGCATCAAAACATTGGAAAGGCCTATGTGACGCTGATAGTGAATTGAAAGTTGAAAATAAATAAACGCCACGGCGAGAAATGAGAACTACTTCCTAATATATTCAGTTATGTAATTCAGATCTTTCATTGCAAAGTCCACTTGAGACATATTAGTTTAACAGATCAACTCTTTTTTTCAGCTGTCCATCCTAATACACTTGCACATCTCAACATCACGACGCGCACTTGGCAACTGTAAAATGCGACATCGTAACTATCCGGAGGGAGAGTCTGTTTCATTTAATGGGCGGCCGAGAACTCCGCTCAGTCCCGACTATGACCGTTAATACAGTCCTGTGACCGGAAATCTTCTATGTCCGGTTCTGTTTTCACTTGTTCCCAAAAGTTTTCATTTATTTATTTATTTGGTTATTTATTCCCTTTTAGTCAACTGCACAGCCACTTTGAAGACCATACTCCACAGACTTATTGTTGGTCATAAAACACTTGAGAACGAGATAAAAATTCACACTTCTATGAGCGTACTTCAATAATGGTTTTACCGTCTAGTTCTGCAAAATAGTAACCTGTGACATTACGCTTGATTGCCAGCCTAATATTTCCTTTGTATTTTTAAACACTGTAAACTGCTTACATATGTATAGAAAATGAACTGAGCGTGTACACAAAAACAGGAAAAGGCGGAAAACAAGGAGACTTTTTCTCAGAGGATTTATTCAACCTATAGAGCGAAGACATCCCAAGGGAACTAGACGTTCTACAAGGATTTGTTTATTACAATATCAATATCGTACGATACATAGATGAAATTTGTAGTGGTAGAAATAGAAAGATGACCAAAGGGAAACTTAGACAAGGTAGTAAGGGAAGGTGTAAAGAAAAGACTAACTATATTGTTGTTAAAAAATGAAAAGCGTAAGGTGCAAGCTACATACTGGAGACGTCAATATCAATCAAGAATCAGAATTTTAATTATCTGGGAAGCTTTATAACAGGCGACAGAATATGTGGGACCAAAATCCGAAAATGTATTGGAATAGCGAAAGATGCCTTCCAGAAACTAAACAGAGCATTAAAAAAAAGAAAGGAAATTTTCGTTAGAAACAAAGAATAGAGTGCTGAATTAGTGGTTCATTATATGCCTATAGCTGGGCTCCTGACAGGGTGGCCCTGGTAACAACAATTAATAGGTGGTCCCACTCTCATCAAAGCCTCCCGATCAGATGGCATGTTGTCGGGTGTGGTTTATCGTCAAACACAGTACGTACTTAGAGCTGCGTAGTATAGGAATATGTGAAGAGCCGTTATCAACCAAGTAAAAGAATGGGATTTCTATCATTTGGCTGAGTAAAGCGAGATACATAGTAGCGGGGTTTGGTAGTTATTTTGTTTTTAATAAGATGTCTCTTTTCGTTTTCTTTGCACGCAGCCGGTTTGGTGAGCAAAAATAAAGAAATAAAATTAACAAAAAATAAATAAAAATAACCCCTCTCTTTCTGAACACACGAAATCACTTCTTCTTGTAATTACTTACAAGCGGGGTGTCGGTCCTTTTACCTTGGTGGTAATAGATTTTCATGACGGATCCATTTGTTTGCATAAACTGCGCAAGAGAACGTGATGCGCATGTGCAGGCATGCGAACTGACATATGACTTAGCGACTTCGCTATCAATTCTGCCATATATTCGTCTTTTGAACATATAACCAAATTTTTCTATGTCCCTACATTCATAATCTCTACTCCTACGACGGGGTTATCTCTATAACTTATCGTTAGCGTATTCGCTATTTCCATGGCAAATGTTCAGACGAGATACATTTCTTAGTTCCACCAGTTCAGACCTTTATATCTAAGCCTCTCTCTAATCTATCACTATTTCCATGGCAAATGTTCAGATGAGCTACATTCCTTAGTTCCACCAGTTCAGACCTTTACATCTAAGCCTCTCTCTACCCTATCGCTATTTCCATGGCAAATGTTCAGATGAGCTACATTCCTTAGTTCCACCAGTTCAGACCTTTACAGCTAAGCCTCTCTCTAATCTATCACTATTTCCATGGCAAATGTTCACCCGAGCTACATTCTTTAGTTCCACCAGTTCAGACCTTTACATCTAAGCCTCTCTCTAATCTATCACTATTTCCATGGCAAATGTTCACACGAGCTACATTCTTTAGTTCCACCAGTTCAGACCTTTACATCTAAGCCTCTCTCTAATCTATCGCTATTTCCATGGCAAATGTTCAAACGAGCTACATTTCTTAGTTCCACCAGTTCAGAACTTGACAGCTAAGCCTCTCTCCACTCAATCGCTATTTCCATGGCAAATGTCCGGACGAGCTACATTCCTTAGTTCCACCAGTTCAGACCTTTACATCTAAGGCTCTCTCTACTCTATCGCTATTTCCATGGCAAATGTTCAGACGAGATACATTCTTTAGTTCCACCAGTTTAGACCATTTACATGTAGGACCCTCGGAAACACTCTTACAATCTAAAATATGTTTCGATTTTAAATAACTTACAATGTTTTGATAAGCTGTAAAAAACAAATAAATAAACCAAACATATCTCTTATAGAGGGCCGAATCATTCTTATTTCTTTGGTATTCCATTAGCCAGAATTAAGATCTACTCCGATAGAAGGGCTTCCCCGATCACTACTATCTTAAAATCTTCAATTCGCTGCTCTACTTCCTGGCTTACACGTTTAAACACCGTTTCTCTTATGATCACCGATGTTAAGAAACGTCAAGCTTGGTCATTACCTAGATGGGTATCCGCTTAGGAATACCAGGTAGTTGGATATGTGGGTGGTGCATTGGATAACATGTTGGAATTGTGAATTGGAGAGCCGAGTTCTAATTCCAGTCAAGTTCATTATATTCACTTACGTAGAAATATATTTAAGAAAGGTATGGATCCACCTCATCTCCGTACCCAGCTATAGGTTAATTAGTAGAATTTCTATCAGTAAAAAATTTGTACAATCTAAACATATTTTCTGGCTTTAAATAACGTGTAAATGGTTGATAAGCCGTAAAATGAAACAGTAAATCTATCTTACTCTTTCTGCATACGTCCATAAAACAACCCCATCCAGTAGACCTGTATCTCGGGTGTCTTTTGCAAACATTTATTAAAGGATTTCTCACAACCTAAGCATCAAATTTTAAGGACTGGGGTTTTCTATCTTTTAATCCAGTATAAAAACATTTGGCTATAGTGTCGTGCCAGAAGGTTTTTCTTGTCAGAGTCCATCTTGCACATTTACAAATCTACCATTCATCCATGCATTGGATACTGTTACCATATCTAGTCTGGCAAAATCCAAAGAAAGATTTGTAATATAATCAATCCTGACTTGGCATTTCGACTTCAGTCTCTTTCTCACATATATGATGTGGCTTCCCTCTGTCTTTTCTACAAATATTTTCATTGCAACTTCTCTGACGAGCTTTTTTTTTCCATCCGGTACCCGGACTACGTGAATTTAAGCGTGTTACTAGCTTGGTATCTAGGTCCCACCCTTTTATTGCAGAAATAGTTAAATGTAACCGCCACTTCTACTCGAACAGTTTCTTTTCGCGCACTTCCCAACAGTGGATCTCCCTTCCGCTTACTTCTCTGAAAAATACAATCTTCAAAAATTTAAATGCATCGTTAACCGTCGCCTTATATTGACTTGAATCCCGTTCATCTTTTATCCTTTCATCAATCCTCACTATACTCAGATTCTTATCTCACTTTCACTCTCTGGGACTCTCTGCGTATTAGTGGTACTCCTGCCTTGCTTGGGGTAAAATGATTAACAAAAATAACCAATTCTTCTTGGCTCAGCAGCAAGCAAAAGCGGTATGCACCAATTTGTAATATATTTTTTATTGTATTTTCTATCTTTGTGCTGAATGTTCTCTCTATATGTTTGTCCTTTGTCTAGTTCTACATTTATTGAAAGTGAGTAAGCATATTAACAACGGGAAAATACAGTGCAGCTGCTTTCTTGAATAATATAGTCTTAACCGCTTCAAGTCGAGCTCAGCCGATATATATATATATATATATATATATATATATATATATATATATATATATATATATTTGGTTGTATTGGTGTGAGTTTGTGACCATGGGTTTCAGGATTTTGCGATCATCAGACAAACTGATTAATTTTTTTAAAATTTTGGGTTTATGTAGATTGCGTGTATTGGTGTTATTATGGGAGTGGGGAGGGGAATCGTCGTCGTGATGCCATCGTGCTAACGCTAACATAGATGCATATTCATACGCCCGATGAGGTACGCAGACACACATACACACTTAGTCGTCCGTCGAGACTCATACATATATAAACATATGTGGACAGTTTCGGATTTGACATATGTATGTATATGGGTGGTGTTGTGTCTATACATACGCATTTGTATGTTGAAATTCAAAGATTGGAAGTGTAGCGAAAATTTCTCGTGAATGTCTCGTGAATGTACACATGTGAAAAATCAGAGCATTTTTCTATTTTTCCACTGAATAATATTTCCTCGCGTGTATGTATATACATATATATATATGTATGTATATACATACATGTATGTATATAAATATATGTATGTATATACATATATATATATATTTATTTATATTTATACACACACACACACACACACACACAGATATATAGATAGATAGATAGATAGATAATATTAGTGGTAAATATACACATACATATGCAAAATATATATACATACATGGATACACATTTTATACAAAATATATATGTATGTGTATACTTACACTCTCTCTAAATTTTATTTTTTTTTTATTTCCGGAGTTGTTTTTTCTGTTTTCTTTTTGAATTAGTAGGTCTGATAAATTGGATCGTATTTACGATTCCAATGGAATAAATTATGACCATTGAATATTAGTGTTTAAGCCTTTTATTATATATATATATATATATATATATATATATATATATATATATTTATTGAACAATAAAAAAATATTAAAAAATTAAAATCTTCAGACACACTTGGTTGTAGATTAATATTCTTTAGTTATTATCATTATTATTCCATTTAGATTCCTCGACTAGTTTCGACCGAAATGGCCATCATCAGGAGGAGAAATATTTCTGCTTGCTGGTAGCAGTGAACTACAGAAATGAATGTCTTGATGGAGAAAATGAACTTTTGTCTGTAGTTTTCATTTGTTTTTTTATTTTTTTTATCTTTTTAACATGAATCTTTTAACATTCCTTGTGTTGGTCAAACAGTCTCTTTTAAGTTGTTATTTGAGATAAGAGCTGGATAGATACATGCTGCTCTGAATTCCCCTGGTCAGTTTGACAGTTTTATTGGTTCCTGGAGAGGGGATGTGTCTCTGTTAAGTGTGTGTGCGTGTGTGTGTTATTTTTTTCTTAGGGAGTGAGTGAGTATGATATGTGTAAGCGTGTATATTGCTTTGGGTGTGTGTTATCATTTGACTCATTAGGGGGTGAGTGAGTATGATGGGTGTAAGTGCGTATATTCGTGTGGGTGTGTGTGTATAAGTGTGAGGCCTCAACCCCTCCGTAAGCATGTCTGTCTTGTGTGGGTGAGAAATGTGGGTAGGTTTTGATTTGTAAAGTTATATATTAATACTATCTATATTGTTAAATTTATGGTTTAGCCCGGCTGGATAGTACGTTTTTAAACGTTGTATCTACTTATTTTCATGGAACTCTAAAATCTTGTAAATGTTATCTGATCTGAACTTTTCTATTCTCTCAATTGTAGTGAATTTGGCATGGGTTTTGAAATTGTGTTTTTCTAGGCGGAAATGTTATTCTACAGGTAATAATTTTTCATGAGGAGTCGACTTAATATATATATAATATGTATATATTTTTCATGGGGAGTCGACTTAATATATATATATATATATATATATATATATATATATATATATATATTCACTTCCAATTCTTCTTCCACTCATATCATGCCGCATTCGTTATAACAATTTTAATAGCAACTGACGATAATGGGTGTGTCCACATTCAAATAAATACAGTATATTGGTCTGCAGTCGGAGATTCGTCTCCAGCCGTTCTGGTCAAACTCTCTGCCTCCTGGCAGAGAGGATCCCCAGATGAGGTTATGTCAAAGGGCAGTCTCGTCCCGGGAAACAGCTCCACGACACCCGTTTTATACGGGGTCTATGGGGATTTTTTTTTTTTTTACGGACTCTGATACCCCACATTAAATTCGGCCTTTTGCCACATCTGACTGCGTGGGACGGTTGATAGATATTCTTCAGTTGGAGATTCGTCTCCAGCTCTGTTGGTCAAACTCTCTGCCCGGAGGCAGAGAGGATTACCAGACGAGGCTATGTTGAAGAGCAGAGTCTCGTCTCGGGAAACAGCTACCCGACCCCATATTATACGGGGTATACGGGGAATTTTTGGACGACCCTAAGGGCTAGGATACCCGACATAAAATTCGGCCTTGTGCCGCATCTCACCACGTGGGGCGGTTGCTAGACATCCTGCAGTTGGTTATTCATTGTGCAATTTACTTGACTCACTTCTAGCAGTTGATTACTACTTCTACGCGCCGCTTGCGAATCTTATATGTGTTGTTCTTGTCCTAAGTATTATCGTTCATTACCAACCTTCGTTTGATTATTCTATTCAGTAACCTCCTCTAGGGTAAAACAGTAACACTTTATGTTGAGTGGCTCTCGAGGCTTAAACTGGGAGCACTCTAGTATAAAAAGTAGAATTAAACATAAGTAAAAAGAACTCAGGCATCTTTTTGTGGTTGAGGGGTGAACGCTCAATAATTTCTCTTTTTTAGTTTCCCTTGTGCCACTCTCTGAAATTTCAGGATTTTTTGGCTCAGGCAGAGATTAGCGCCAAAAGATGCCTGCCTAGGGCAATGGCGTCTAGTTCTCTTCTCAGTACCCCCTTTTTGTTTTCATGGATTTATTCCAAAGTTATTACCACTTCTCGAAATAGGCTGCGAAATCCTCATTTGGGATTGCTAACAGCAATTTGTTTTTATTTTAGATAATATGAAGCATGTACGATATTTTCCGGGCAGACATCGTGTATGCGATTGTTTTAAATTCTAATTGTATTTTCTCTCCGCAGAATAATATTTTCTTTCCATAGACTCTTCCTTCATTTCCCGAACTGTGTAAACACATCGTCACGACTTGGTGAATTGTTTTTCGAATGTCATTCCTTTGTTTTCTTTTTCTTTCCAATATATTAATAATATATCTCATTTTTTTCTTCCTGAATGTTATCTTTCGATGCAATGTTGATCCTAATATCTTCTCCAATCGCCGGAGAAATCTTTTAGTAATTACAATCTGTGTACAAGAGTGTGTGCCACACCAAAGGCAAAAAAAAAAAAACTATCTGTTGGGATTTATATTTCATCTAAAAATGGCAGAAGCTGATGCATTATCAGAGCATCTTTGTTTGGCAAAAGGCTACAAGTGTGACACTCAGTATTGAACTCACTACCAGTTGGTTATACTAATGGTAATATTAACCCATTTTTTGTCTGGAAATATTTAGTAATGGTAATATTAGATGTTTCTTTCAGGAAACACTTGTGTAATGCTAATGGTAATATCAGGTGTTTCTTTCGGGAAACATTTGGTAACGGTAATATTGTGTCTTTCAGGAAATGTGTAATGGTAACGGTAATATTAGATATTTTATTCAGGAAACATGTAATAATGGTAACGTTAATATTAGGTGTTTCTTTCAGGAAATATTCAATAATGGGAACGTTAATATTAGGTGTTTCTTTCAGGTAAATATTCAATAATGGGAACGTTAATATTAGGTGTTTCTTTCAGGAAATATTTAATAATGGGAACGGTAATATTAGGTGTTTCTTTCAGGAAATATTTAATAATGGGAACGGTAATATTAGGTGTTTCTTTCAGGAAATATTTAATAATGGGAACGGTAATATTAGGGTGTTTTCTTTTCAGGAAATATTTAATAATGGGAACGGTAATATTAGGTGTTTCTTTCAGGAAATATTTAATAATGGGAACGGTAATATTAGGTGTTTCTTTCAGGAAATATTTAATAATGGGAACGGTAATATTAGGTGTTTCTTTCAGGAAATATTTAATAATGGGAACGGTAATATTAGGTGTTTCTTTCAGGAAATATTTAATAATGGGAACGGTAATATTAGGTGTTTCTTTCAGAAAACATTCGGTAACGGTAATATTAAGTGTGTTTTCAGGAAAAATTAGTGTAATGGCAACTGCAATATTAGGTGTTTCTTTTAGGAAGTATTTGGTAACGGTAGTATTATGTGTTTCTTTGTGGAAACATTTGGTAATGGTAATATCAGGTGTTTCGTACAAAAAAAATTCGTAATTGTAATGGTAATATTAGGTGTTTCTTTCACTTGTTTCTTTTGGGAAAATTTGGTAATGATAATTTTAGGTGTTTCTTTGAGGAAACATTTGTGTAATAGTAACGGTAATATTATTTCTTTTAGGAAACAATTAATAATAGTAATGGTAATATTGGGTGTTTCTTTTGGGAAACATTTCCTAATAGTAATGGTAATTGTTCTGTTCCAGTCTCTGATGCAGAAGCATTTTCGCCTGTGCCGACTGACGACTTAATTATTTGTAATCTTTTGACAAAATAGGGTTAGTCCATTTTGCATATCTCACTAGAGGAATATCAGTCGTTTCATTATCTGGTAAACTTTGGTAATGGTATTGTGCATGTGTAAATATTTGTTAACTCTTAATTGTAATATTAGCATTTTACCTTCTGTAGAATATTTAGTAATGACAATGGAAATGTCAGCTGTTTCCTTATAAGGAAACATTCGGCATGCATTGACCAAGAAGCCAATGTTACTGTCTTTTGAAATTTATAAAAAAAATTCTCTTATAACAGTTTTCCAGAAAACATAAATGTCTCAAGTTCATTAATCTTTTTCACTGTTATGTGTTGATAGGGGATTTCTTGCTTGTTTTATGTTTGAGGTGGGGGGGTGTAGAACGTCAACATCTGTAATATAAAGATTGTTTTCTTATCGGGTTACATGTACTGTCCATTTTAGTTGTTGCTGTTGTTTAAAGTTCTCAAGATATGTGGTTTCTATTATTTTTATAGGGCGTCAGTGTGAAACCGCCTTAGCTGGTTGGTGGGCAGGACCTGTAAGAGTGGGGGGAGGGGCGGCGGTGGATTCACTCGTTGAGCGGACGCGTGCACGGTGTCTATATTATTATGTTTACCGCGTCAACTTCGATAAAAATTTAAAAAGAGGTTGATATTAATAATGGTATATAATCATTTTTTTTATGCAAGGCTTCCCTGAGACATAAAGCTATTTCAAGGGTGGCACAAGGGTAAAAATTTGAGGAACGCTGATCTAGAAAAAGAACAATTTTGAATACAAAACCGTATGAAGGCTTGATGGGACAACTACAATTATTATTATTATTATTAGTAGTAGTAGTAGTAGTTATTTACAGCAAGGTTAACCCCGTACAAGGCCGGGAACCAGTCGAGACAGTCATGTTAAGGGGTAGTATATACAGATAGGAGAGGGTGGGTACCTCGGGGCGGTGTAATGGTTAACAAGCTTGTCTTGCTAGCACAATTATGACTGGGTAGTGAGTTCGATCCTCACTGGGTGCCACATATAAGCTTAGGCTTGGAAAATCGCTATAGGGCTAGGAGGGGAAGATAACGTTCAACTCTAGACTTGAACAGGTTAAAATTGTAGTGATCGGGTAAACATCGTCTATGGAGTCTGTTCAGGAGGGGTGCGGTCTGCAGGAAGAAGCTGTTTGAGTGGAACATACTTCCAGTATTAATAGGGGTTTTCTTGTTTCTTTTATGTTTGAGGTTGAACGTCAACATCTCTATTGTAAACATTGTTTTCTTATAGGGTTACATGTACTGTGTATTTACTTACTACTAACACTACTATTACTACTACTATTAATACTACTATTACGACTAATACTACTACTGACACTACTAATACTACTACTGACACTACTATTACTATTACTACTAACACTACTACTGACACTACTATTACTACTACTATTAATACTACTACTAATACTACTATTACTACTAATACTACTACTAACACTACTATTACTACTAATACTACTACTGACACTACTATTATTACTACTATAAATACTACTACTAATACTAATACTACTACTACTACTACTAACACTACTATTATTACTACTATAAATACTACTAATAATACTAATACTAGTACTAATACTACTACTAACACTACTATTACTACTAATACTACTACTATTAATACTACTATTACTACTAATACTACTACTATTACTAGTAATACTTCTACTAACACTACTATTACTACTACTATTAATGCTACTACTAACACTACTATTATTAGTGCGTCGTGGGTATGACAATAAACTACATCGGCGTCCTAGGTAAGACGATAAACTACATCCAACAGCAAGGCCTCTGATCATGAGGTTTTGAGGAGCGTGGAACCACCTCTTAATTGCTTGTGTTCCCAAGTCCACCCTGACCTGGGGTAGTAGCACCTGTTACAGGCTAACCTTACAGTAAAAGACTACTACTACTACTACTATTACTACTACTACTACTACTACTACTACTACTAATAATAATAATAATAGTACCCACAGACATAACAAGGTAGCGACTTATGTGCACTGGAAGATATACAAGGAGCACAAAATCGAAACCACTGAGAGATGGTATGAACACCAACCAGACACAGTTACCCAAAATAACGTTGTAACTATCCTCTGGGACATGCCAATTCAAACTGACAGGGAAATAAAAACCAACAGATCTGATATTATCATAAAAGACAAGAAATTCAGAAAGTGTATGCTTATTGACATAGCAGTACCATCTGAGAGAAACACCTCCATGAAAATTATCGTTAAATTCTCCAAATACAAGGACCAGGAGATCAAAATTAACAGGATGTGAGGAATGAAGACTAAAACTGTACCAATAGTAATCAGAGCACCGGGCCTCGTGAGAAAAGGAATGGACAATTTTATTGACAGTGTCCCAGGTAACATCAACATACAGGTTGCCCAGAAGATCGCCCTACTAGAAACATCCCCTAAGAAAAGTGCTATCAATTAAATGACAATTCTCCTATAGGGCCTAAGGACTATAGTTGGGACCCGGCTCTACAGGATACAAAGCAGGAAACATAACATACATAAATAATAATAATAATAATAATAATAATAATAATAATAATGTCATGGAACGACCATAGTCGAGATTATCGAATCACTGTACACTCCATGACCTTGTCAAATTCTCTATAGTAGGTGCCCCGTCAGGCCTATTTACGGTTTTGATCAGTGTTTCTCAAACTTATTATCTTTGTGCCACCCTTGAAATAGCTTTATGCCACAGAGAAGCCCTGCATAAAAAATGATTATATATCATTATCAATATCATTCATTTTTCATATTCTTTTATCGTAGTTGTCGCGGTAAACATAATATAGACACCGTGCACGCGTCTTGTACTCGAGTGAATCCGCTCCCTACTACAGGTCCTACCCACCGACCAGCGAAAGCGGTTTCACACTGACGTTCTATAGACATAATAGAAACCACATATCTTGAGAACTTTAAACAACAGCAACAACTAAAATGAAAGGAATAAAACAAAATTCAAAGCAGTTCTTGAAGTTGTCTAGAATGCATTAATGGAAAAATAAGTTGAAAAAGAAAATCGCTGTTCATTGAAAATCAGTAAAATTGGTCGAAACATTTTCGATTCTTAATGCGAAATCCTTTACGAATCGAACAGATTTGGCCTGATTCTAATCTTTGTCTAAAACTGAAAAGTTTGTCTTGCAGACATTCAATAACACAAAGATTATGGCATCCTGGGTAAGACGATAAACAACATTCGCGTCCTCGGTAAGACGATTAATTACGTCCGCGTCCTGGGCAAGACGATAAACTACATCCAACAGCAAGGCCTCTGATCAGGAGGTTTTGAGGAGCGTGGAACCACCTCTTAATTGCTGGTGTTCCCAAGTCCACCCTGACCTGGAGTGGTAGCACCTGTAAGGGTACCAGCTGTGGGCAAATACTTAAACCCCAAGCTCAAAGCACTATGTAAGTGTAAAAATAGGCTTTAATGCCAGCAATACATTTTTGTAAAAAATATTACCAGCAACGAATTTTGAAGAACAAAAGTTATTACAATTAATACATTATTACCAGCAATACATTTACGAAAAAAAAAAGAAAAATTAGCAGCAATAAAAATCTTGTCGGCATTAAATAACCCATTGAGGTGTTGATATGCCGTAAAACAAAATAAACCAAACCAAACTGATTTCTTAAAAATAATACATATACTATTCATACGAAGAGAATATTCATACGAATATAATATGTAATCTTTGTAAGAAATCAGTATAGCTTGGTTTATTATGTTTTAACCTCAATGGGTTATTTAATGCCGACAAGATTTTTAGGATAGGTTCGTATGAATAGAATATGTATTCTTTGTAAGAAATCAGTTTGATTTGGTTACGGCATATCAACCTCAATGGGTTATTTAATGCCGACAAGATTTTTAGGATAGGTTCGTATGAATAGAATATGTATTCTTTGTAAGAAATCAGTTTGATTTGGTTACGGCATATCAACGTCAATGGGTTATTTAATGCCGACAAGATTTTTAGGATAGATTCGTATGAATAGAATATGTATTCTTTGTAAGAAATCAGTTTGATTTGGTTACGGCATATCAACGTCAATGGGTTATTTAATGCCGACAAGATTTTTAGGATAGGTTCGTATGAATAGAATATATATTCTTTGTAAGAAATCAGTTTGATTTGGTTTATTTTGTTTTACGTCATATCAATCTCAATGGGTTATTTAATGCCGACAAGATTTTTAGGATAGGTTCGTATGAATAGAATATGTATTCTTTGTAAGAAATCAGTTTGGTTTGGTTTATTTTGTTTTACGGCATATCAACCTCAATGAGTTATTTAATGCCTACAAGATTTTTATTGCTGGTAATTTTTTTTTCTTAAAAAAATCTATTTCTGGTAATATTTTTTTCAAAAACCTATTCCTGGCAATATTTTTTCAAAAAATGTATAGCTGATAATATTTTTTAAAAATATATTGCTGATAATAATATTTTCTTCAAGAATTTTTTTTTTTTTGGTATTAAAACCTTTTATTACACTTTCATAGTGTTTTGATCGCAGTTCGGGGGTTAACTCTTTGCCCATAGCTGGGACCCTAACAGGTGCTACAACCCCGGGTCAGGGTGGACCTTGGCACACCAGCAATTAAGAGGTGGTTCCATGCTACTCAAACCCTCCTGATCAAAGGCCTTGCTGTTGGACGTAGTTTATCGTCTTACCCAGGACGGCCGAAAGTAGGAAGCACCCAGTTAGGATTGAACTCACTATTCAGTCATAATTTATCTCGCGAGACAAGCTAACCACTGCACCACGTCGTAGGTAGTGCCTATAGCTTAGATGTGTCACAAGACACCCAGTGAGGATCGAACTCTCTAGTCAGTTGTAACTGATCTAGCGAGACAGGCATGCCAACCACGAGCTGCTACAGAAATACCTGCCATATAACGATAAGGTATTATCTTGAAGCAGATACCATTGACACTAAGTATTTTTAATTATTGCAGGGATGATTCCTAGGAGGTGTATGTAGGAGGTATTTCTGCTGCACCCTGTATTAAACCACGCTGAAGTGCCCCTACGTGAGGGAAAGCTATATTTGAAGCAAAATTCTACATGCTTTTGATATTATTCGGGTTGTAAACAAACTTAGACTGTCATTTGATTTCCTTTTTTTTTTTTTAAAAAAAAAGAAAGAAAAATTTGTTCATTTTTAAAATTAAATCATTCTTTATCAGAAGCTGATCTGATGTTAAAGAAAACCTAAAATCCACCATATTGATTTTTTTTAAACTGATGATACAAAAGGCGTCTGTCAATACAATGTAAGATATGAATAACCCACTTTTAATCAACCGCGCTGAGCTTTATCTTATCTGCGTAAGAATCGCTACTATTTTTTTGTTCTTTTGTGATCATGCGCAGAGAAAAAAAAATTTAAAAAAAATGGCTGTTGCCATTTTTACAGTGAATGACGATCTTTACTAGTGACGTACACGAGAAAGGATCTAATTTCTCAGGTGGGTTTGTTATTGAATATCGTGAGCGTTGGAGTGACTTCCATTGATTGCGGGCAACTGGCATCCCGATTTTAAACATGATCACGAAATGTAACTAGAAATATCGTCGGAATAAGACACCCATTCACTGACAGAGGTTAAAATTAGTGAAGACGGGTACCTTTCACTATAGCGATGACATTGCACACCCAGATTGTAACAAAATACGACGCTGCGTCTCATTTAACGCACTTATTTTGTGGGTAATTAGTAACCTTAGTTTAGTCTGGCTCAAGATCACTATAATTGAGTCTTTAGTTATGAAAGAAGTCGTCAGAGAGGTGAATGGCCTGAGTTCTAGTTCAGCGTTTCTCAACTTTTTTTACCCACGTGGAAGCCTCGAAATACACCCTTTTGCGAAATAATTGCAACAACCGGTTTAGTCTCGTTTCTTTCACAATACTTTCAGTTTTAGACCCACTGGATTGACAGGGTGTAATCGATTTCTATTTTTTCTTCCAATTAGAACATTTGCAGTGGTGTGCATGATGAAATTTGTTTTGCCTTGAAAAATATTGCGTCATCCGTGATTGCATCAGATTTTTATCACGGCCAGACAATATTGTCTCGATTGTCGATTAGTTGTCCTACCGCCATTGTATGAGATCGACACTACACCAAGAAAGCGTACGAAAATTGTAACGCTTCAAGAACACAGTGGCAAGCTTTGCCAGTGAACAAATCAAAGTACTATAGACTGGCCCGGAAACTCAGTAATGTGAATCTATTTTCGAGGTGTACGATGAAATTTGTTTAACCTTGAAAAATACTGCGTCAGTTTTGATTGCATCAGATTTTTATCACGCTCAAGCACTATTGTCTCAACTGTCGATTAGTTGTCCTACGGCCATTGTCTGTGATGGACGTTACTCCACGGAAGCGTACGAAAATTGTAACGCTACACGAACACACTGACAGGCCTTACCAGTGAGAAAATGAAAGTACTTTAGACCAATCGAGAATCTGTGGACAATCTGCAATGAACGACTGCGTGGAATGGAAATACGAAGTACTAACATGGGCATTTGGGTCATGTTACATTGGAAAAATACGAAAAAATGTAAATAATAATGAAATTATTGGTTTTGTTGGGATTAATTTCCACAAGGGTGTAGTTTCATATCTCAGAGTAACCCTGCATAAATATGATATACCTTTATTAATATCGATCTCTTATGTGATTTTTTTTTATTATAGGTAACATGGTAAACATAATATATTGACAGCGTGTATGCGTCCAGTACGCGAGTCAAGTCATTCAATAATGTACGAACCCGCCACGTAGAAAACCTCTCCACTAACCAGTGAATACGGTTTATCACAGACGCCATATAATCATCGCTAAATACATTGTTTGTGACAAAAATTGTATAATAAATGTGAATGTCCCAGGGTTGCTCAGTTCCTTAGTAATGATGGACTATTCCGTTTTGATCACGTGGGAAGTAAAAAGACATATTTAGATCCGCTACCTGGTTTCAGTGAAAAGAAAGAAAAAAAGAAAGTGTTTAACGGTTCCTGCTAATGCCCCATAAATAATAGACTATAGCGTTTTGATCACGTGGGAAATAAAAAGACATATTTAAAGACGTTATTTGATTTCAGTGAAAAAAAGAAAGAAAGAAAGTGTTTAACGTCTCCTGCTAATGCCTCATAAATAATGGACTATTCCGTTTTCATCACGTGGGAAGACAAAAGACATATTTAAAGTCGTTATTTGATTTCAGTGAAAAAAAAAGAAATAAAGAAAGATAGTGTTTAACGTCTCCTGCTAATGCCTCATAAATAATGGACTATTCCGTTTTGATCACGTGGGAAGGCAAAAGACATATTTAAAGACGTTATTTGATTTCAGTGAAAAAGAGAAAGAAAGAAAGTGTTTAACGTCTCCTGCTAATGCCTCATAAATAATGGACTATTCCGTTTTGATCACGTGGGAAGACAAAAGACATATTTAAAAATGCTACTTGTTTTCAGTGAAAAAAAGAAAGAAAGAAAGAAAGCGTTTAACGTCTCCTGCTAATGCCTCATAAATAATGGACTATTCCGTTTTCATCACGTGGGAAGACAAAAGACATATTTAAAGTCGTTATTTGATTTCAGTGAAAAAAAGAAAGAAATAAAGATAGTGTTTAACGTCTCCTGCTAATGCCTCATAAATAATGGACTATTCCGTTTTGATCACGTGGGAAGACAAAAGACATATTTAAAGACGTTATTTGATTTCAGTGAAAAAGAGAAAGAAAGAAAGAAAGTGTTGAACGGCTCCTGCTAATGCCCCATAAATAATGGACTATTCCGTTTTGATCACGTGGGAAGACAAAAGACATATTTAAAGACGTTATTTGATTTCAGTGAAAGAAAGAAAGAAAGAAAGAAAGAAAGAAAGAAAGAAAGAAAGAAAGAAAGTGTTTAACGTCTCCTGCTAATGCCTCATAAATAATGGACTATTCCGTTTTGATCACGTGGGAAGACAAAAGACATATTTAGATCCGCTACCTGGTTTCAGTGAAAAGAAAGAAAGAAAGAAAGAAAGTGTTTAACATCTCCTGCTAATGCCTCATAAATAATGGACTATTCCGTTTTGATCACGTGGGAAGACAAAAGACATATTAAAGACGTTATTTGATTTCAGTGAAAAAAAGAAAGAAAGAAAGAAAGTGTTTAACGTCTCCTGCTAATCCTCATAAATAATGGACTATTCCGTTTTGATCACGTGTGAAGTAAAAAGACATATTTAGATCCGCCACCTGGTTTCAGTGAAAAGAAAGAAAGAAAGAAAGAAAGTGTTTAACATCTCCTGCTAATGCCTCATAAATAATGGACTATTCCGTTTTGATCACGTGGGAAGAGAAAAGACATATTTAAAGACGTTATTTGATTTCACTGAAAAAAAGAAAGAAAGAAAGAAAGTGTTTAACGTCTCCTGCTAATGCCTCATAAATAATGGACTATTCCGTTTTGATCACGTGGGAAGTAAAAAGACATATTTAGATCCGCTACCTGGTTTCAGTGAAAAGAAAGAAAGAAAGAAAGAAAGAAAGAAAGAATGAAAGAAAAAAAGAAAGAAAGTGTTTAACGGCTCCTGCTAATGCCCCATAAATAATGGACTATTCCGTTTTGATCACGTGGGAAATAAAAAGACATATTTAAAGACGTTATATGATTTCAGTGAAAAAAAGAAAGAAAGAAAGAAAGTGTTTAACGTCTCCTGCTAATGCCTCATAAATAATGGACTATTCCGTTTTGATCACGTGGGAAGACAAAAGACATATTTAAAGACGCTACTTGATTTCAGTGAAAAAAAGAAAGAAAGAAAGAAAATGTTTAACGTCTCCTGCTAATGCCTCATAAATAATGGACTATTCCGTTTTGATCACGTGGGAAGACAAAAGACATATTTAGATCCGCTACCTGGTTTCAGTGAAAAGAAAGAAAGAAATAAAGAAAGAAAGAAAGTGTTTAACGGTTCCTGCTAATGCCCCATGAATAATGGACTATAGCGTTTTGATCACGTGGGAAATAAAAAGACATATTTAAAGACGTTATTTGATTTCAGTGAAAAAAAGAAAGAAAGAAAGTGTTTAACGTCTCCTGCTAATGCCTCATAAATAATGGACTATTCCGTTTTCATCACGTGGGAAGACAAAAGACATATTTAAAGTCGTTATTTGATTTCAGTGAAAAAAAGAAAGAAATAAAGATAGTGTTTAACGTCTCCTGCTAATGCCTCATAAATAATGGACGATTCCGTTTTGATCACGTGGGAAGACAAAAGACATATTTAAAGACGTTATTTGATTTCAGTGAAAAAGAGAAAGAAAGAAAGAAAGTGTTTAACGGCTCCTGCTAATGCCCCATAAATAATGGACTATTCCGTTTTGATCACGTGGGAAGACAAAAGACATATTTAGATCCGCTACCTGGTTTCAGTGAAAAGAAAGAAAGAAAGAAAGAAATGTTTAACATCTCCTGCTAATGCCTCATAAATAATGGACTATTCCGTTTTGATCACGTGGGAAGACAAAAGACATATTTAAAGACGTTATTTGATTTCAGTGAAAAAAAGAAAGAAAGTGTTTAACGTCTCCTGCTAATGCCTCATAAATAATGGACTATTCCGTTTTGATCACGTGGGAAGAGAAAAGACATATTTAAAGACGTTATTTGATTTCAGTGAAAAAAAGAAAGAAAGAAAGAAAGTGTTTAACGGCTCCTGCTAATGCCTCATAAATAATGGACTATTCCGTTTTGATCACGTGGGAAGTAAAAAGACATATTTAGATCCGCTACCTGGTTTCAGTGAAAAGAAAGAAAGAAAGAAAGAAAGAAAGAAAGAATGAAAGAAAAAAAGAAAGAAAGTGTTTAACGGCTCCTGCTAATGCCCCATAAATAATGGACTATTCCGTTTTGATCACGTGGGAAATAAAAAAGACATATTTAAAGACGTTATATGATTTCAGTGAAAAAAAAGAAAGAAAGAAAGAAAGTGTTTAACGTCTCCTGCTAATGCCTCATAAATAATGGACTATTCCGTTTTGATCACGTGGGAAGACAAAAAGACATATTTAAAGACGCTACTTGATTTCAGTGAAAAAAAAGAAAGAAAGAAAGAAAATGTTTAACGTCTCCTGCTAATGCCTCATAAATAATGGACTATTCCGTTTTGATCACGTGGAAGACAAAAAGACATATTTAGATCCGCTACCTGGTTTCAGTGAAAAGAAAGAAAGAAATAAAGAAAGAAAAGAAAGTGTTTAACGGTTCCTGCTAATGCCCCATGAATAATGGACTATAGCGTTTTGATCACGGGAAATAAAAGACATATTTAAAGACGTTATTTGATTTCAGTAAAAAAAGAAAGAAAGAAAGTGTTTAACGTCTCCTGCTAATGCCTCATAAATAATGGACTATTCCGTTTTCATCACGTGGGGAAGACAAAAGACATATTTAAAGTCGTTATTTGATTTCAGTGAAAAAAAAAAGAATTAAAGATAGTGTTTAACGTCTCCTGCTAATGCCTCATAAATAATGGACGATTCCGTTTTGATCACGTGGAAGACAAAAGACATATTTAAAGACGTTATTTGATTTCAGTGAAAAGAAAAGAAAGAAAGAAAGTGTTTAACGGCTCCTGCTAATGCCCCATAAATAATGGACTATTCCGTTTTGATCACGTGGGAAGACAAAAGACATATTTAGATCCGCTACCTGGTTTCAGTGAAAAGAAAGAAAGAAAGAAAGAAATGTTTAACATCTCCTGCTAATGCCTCATAAATAATGGACTATTCCGTTTTGATCACGTGGGAAGACAAAAGACATATTTAAAGACGTTATTTGATTTCAGTGAAAAAAAGAAAGAAAGTGTTTAACGTCTCCTGCTAATGCCTCATAAATAATGGACTATTCCGTTTTGATCACGTGGGAAGTAAAAAGACATATTTAGATCCGCTACCTGGTTTCAGTGAAAAGAAAGAAAGAAAGAAAGAAAGTGTTTAACATCTCCTGCTAATGCCTCATAAATAATGGACTATTCCGTTTTGATCACGTGGGAAGAGAAAAGACATATTTAAAGACGTTATTTGATTTCAGTGAAAAAAAGAAAGAAAGAAAGAAAGTGTTTAACGGCTCCTGCTAATGCCTCATAAATAATGGACTATTCCGTTTTGATCACGTGGGAAGTAAAAAGACATATTTAGATCCGCTACCTGGTTTCAGTGAAAAGAAAGAAAGAAAGAAAGAAAGTGTTTAACATCTCCTGCTAATGCCTCATAAATAATGGACTATTCCGTTTTGATCACGTGGGAAGACAAAAGACATATTTAAAGACGTTATTTGATTTCAGTGAAAAAAAGAAAGAAAGTGTTTAACGTCTCCTGCTAATGCCTCATAAATAATGGACTATTCCGTTTTGATCACGTGGGAAGTAAAAAAGACATATTTAGATCCGCCACCTGGTTTCAGTGAAAAGAAAGAAAGAAAGAAAGAAAGTGTTTAACATCTCCTGCTAATGCCTCATAAATAATGGACTATTCCGTTTTGATCACGTGGAAGAGAAAAAGACATATTTAAAGACGTTATTTGATTTCAGTGAAAAAAAAGAAAGAAAGAAAGAAAGTGTTTAACGTCTCCTGCTAATGCCTCATAAATAATGGACTATTCCGTTTTGATCACGTGGGAAGTAAAAAGACATATTTAGATCCTCTACCTGGTTTCAGTGAAAAGAAAAAAAGAAAGAAAGAAAGAAAGAAAGAAAAAAAGAAAGAAAGTGTTTAACGGCTCCTGCTAATGCCCTATAAATAATGGACTATTCCGTTTTGATCACGTGGGAAATAAAAAGACATATTTAAAGACGTTATATGATTTCAGTGAAAAAAAGAAAGAAAGAAAGAAAGTGTTTAACGTCTCCTGCTAATGCCTCATAAATAATGGACTATTCCGTTTGATCACGTGGGAAGACAAAAGACATATTTAAAGACGCTACTTGATTTCAGTGAAAAAAAGAAAGAAAGAAAGAAAGTGTTTAACGTCTCCTGCTAATGCCTCATAAATAATGGACTATTCCGTTTTGATCACGTGGGAAGACAAAAGACATATTTAAAACCGCTACTTGTTTTCAGTGAAAAAAAGAAAGAAAGAAAGAAAGTGTTTAACGTCTCCTGCTAATGCCTCATAAACAATGGACTATTCCGTTTTGATCACGTGGGAAGACAAAAGACATATTTAGATCCGCTACCTGGTTTCAGTGAAAAGAAAGAAAGAAAGAAAGAAAGAAAGTGTTTAACGGCTCCTGCTAATGCCCCATAAATAATGGACTATTCCGTTTTGATCATGTGGGAAGTAAAAAGACATATTTAGATCCGCTACTTGGTTTCAGTGAAAAGAAAGAAAGAAAGAAAAAAAGAAAGTGTTTAACGGCTCCTGCTAATGCCCCATAAATAATGGACTATTCCGTTTTGATAACGTGGGAAGTAAAAAGACATATTTAGATCCGCTACCTGGTTTCAGTGAAAAGAAAGAAAGAAAGAAAGAACGTGTTTAACGGCTCCTGCTAATGCCCCATAAATAATGGACTATTCCGTTTTGATCACGTGGGAAATAAAAAAACATATTTAGATCCACTACTTGGTTTCAGTGAAAAGAAAGAAAGAAAGAAAGAAAGAAAGAAAGAAAGAAAGAAAGAATGAAAGAAAGAAAGAAAGAAAGAAAGAAAGTGTTTAACGGCTCCTGCTAATGCCCCATAAATAATGGACTATTCCGTTTTGATCACGTGGGAAGTAAAAAGACATATTTAGATCCGCTACTTGGTTTCAGTGAAAAAAAGAAAGAAAGAAAGAAAGTGTTTAACGTCTCCTGCTAATGCCTCATAAATAATGGACTATTCCGTTTTGATCACGTGGGAAGACAAAAGACATATTTAGATCCGCTACCTGGTTTCAGTGAAAAGAAAGAAAGAAAGAAAGAAAGTGTTTAACGGCTCCTGCTAATGCCCCATAAATAATGGACTATTCCGTTTTGATCATGTGGGTAGTAAAAAGACATATTTAGATCCGCTACTTGGTTTCAGTGAAAAGAAAGAAAGAAAGAAAAAAAGAAAGTGTTTAACGGCTCCTGCTAATGCCCCATAAATAATGGACTATTCCGTTTTGATAACGTGGGAAGTAAAAAGACATATTTAGATCCGCTACCTGGTTTCAGTGAAAAGAAAGAAAGAAAGAAAGAACGTGTTTAACGGCTCCTGCTAATGCCCCATAAATAATGGACTATTCCGTTTTGATCACGTGGGAAGTAAAAAGACATATTTAGATCCGCTACTTGGTTTCAGTGAAAAGAAAGAAAGAAAGAAAGAAAGAAAAAAAAAATGAAAGAAAAAATAAGTGGTTATCATCTCCTGCTAATGCCTCATATATAATGGGCTATTCCGTTTTGATCACGTGGGAGGACAAAAGACATAACATCTCTTGCTAATACCTCAAATAAATGACTATTCCGTTTTGGTCGCGTTGAGAAAACAAAAAACATTATAGACGCTGCATGGTTTCAGTGAGAAAATTAAAGAAAGATGGGAAGATAGACGTGTTTAACATCTGTTTTAGTGAAATGAAAATACGTTGTCTATTTCAAATCTTTTCATTTGTACCCCCTTACTTCTACAAAAAATCTCATGATTTTTATTGCAACCTTTTGTTAAGGTTCTTAAGCTCAAATATTTAACGATGCGATGTGATAGAGGAATTTCTACGGACATTTTCTTGTCGTAGATCTTGCCATGAGCTTATTCAATCATTAACTGAAGAATTAAGATTAATCAGAAAATTCAAAAAGGAAAACCGTGAAATTTTAACTAATATAAGTGGTTGAAGCATTTATAACCAGGGATTTATCAACAATATGTCGTATGTGTATAGTAAAATTACGAATATAAAATTAGCCCATTGATCACTGTCTCTGAAGGAACCCCTAGCTGCCTCCTAGGGTCCCGGGGAGAGACAACGCTTCAAAAATACTCGTCTCGCTATTCACTTAGCTAATCTTTGTTTTTGGAACACTCACCGTGAACTGAATTCAATATACAAAGAAATGCTGTACGAGGTTAGCTTCCTTATTGCGCTTAAAGTGCCTTAGATGTTTTTGATAATCTCTACTTAGTATGGTATAAGGCCACGATAATGACGTTCCCTGGGGAGTTTTTAACTCACTGCATTAGCAACTCTCTTTTTGACTCTTGCTTTCCACTAGGTAGGTTTAAAAATTTTACTATGGGAAAAGTGAATTAAAACGTTCGTTCCTGAATGCGGTTCCTAGGGCATAATGAGGAAAGAGGGCTTGGAAAATCTGATACTCACAGGACAGATTGAAAACAGAGGAAAACAACACATAGCATATTTAGCGAGCTTTAGTAAATGGACGGCGGAACAGGATTTAGGAGGGATAACAGAAAGACAAAATTTATTAAGAGCTACAAAGGACAGGAAAGTGTGGAGAGTCATGATCGTCTACGTCCCGAGGGGACACGGTATATAAAGATTGGTATTTAGATTGTATCGTTTTACTGTTGAAATTGCTAGATATGACAATATGTTTTATTCTAATAGTTTCTTCTCTGCTACTTCTCACCTGTGGAACTCTTTTCCAGATTCTTGCTGCCAGATGTAGTTTATCGTCACACCCAGGACGGCACATAATGAAGAAAGACGGCCTGGAAAATTTGATACTCACACATAATGAGATTGAGTAAATGGATGGTGGATCAGGGTTTAGAAGAGATAACAAAAAGACAAAATTTATTAAGAGCTACAAAGGATAGGAAGTTGTGGAGAGCCATGATTGCCTACCTCCTGAGGGAACACGGCACATAAAGAATACTAGATTGGTAGCTAGGTCGCATCGTTTTACTGTTGAAATTGCTGGATATGACTATAAGTTCTATTCTCACAGTTTATTTTCTCTTACTTCTCACCTGTGGAACTCTTTTCCAGATTCTTGCTTTCCAGTCAACTACAATTTCCAAAAATTTAAATGTAATATCAATCATCGTCTTCTGTCTCCTTGAATCTTGCTTCTTTTTATTGCCATTACGCCTCAATCATGTTTTCTCATTTTCTTTCTCTCTCATTAAACCCTTGTGTTTTAGTGGTTTATCACCTTGCTTGGGGTGATTGATTGATTTGTTTGTCTAATGGCATATCAACTCCTTATAGGTCATTAATGCTGAACTTTAATTTTATTGGGAGATTGGAAGTAATAAAATTGTTATTCTGCTTTCACAGTTGAATACATGGTAGATGATTTTTTGTGCATATACGCGTGTGTGCAGATATAATTACTAGAGGCGGTGATATATGTGTGTTTTATGATATATATCATTCTGCTTTCACAGTTGAATACATGGTAGATGATACTCAGCTTTTGTGCATATACATGTGTGTGCAGATATAATTACTAGAGGCGGTGATATATGTGAGTTGTATGATATATGTCATTCTGCTTTCACAGTTGAATACATGGTAGATGATACTCAGCTTTTGTGCATATACATGTGTGTGCAGACATAATTACTAGTGTAATAGGTGTGATATGTGTTTTATATTGTAGTTTTGCTGAAGTTATATTTTAGAATACAGTTTGATTTTTTTCAGGCCCTGCTGTGTCTTCCTGTTCGTCTTCTCCAGCACTGATTTTATCTTATCATTTAGTATTTCTTGCCCTTTCGTATTTACCAAACGTTCTTTTCTTTTCATCTAGTGAGTATTTTTCGCTTTCTAGCATCATTGATCCTTTCTTTGATTGTACAGAGCTTGTCGATTGGATCAACCAACAAGCTCTGTCATCGTGTTTATTCTTTTATTCTGTTGTGCTTTTGTCTTTTGCAGGCCTCCGTCGGTCAGAGTTACCATGGGTAGCATCCTAGTTGTCTGCTTGGCTGGTGTATCGACGTCTTTGACTGTAGAGGCTGATGCGAAAGTGACAATCTCTGTTGCAGATGTTGCATGTGTGTTCTGTCTCTGGTCTGTTGGAGCTGCCACTTTGCTTTTTGCGGCCCGCCTTTCCGTGGCGACTTGTGTCATCATCTCTCCTGACTTTAGGTGTTTGGTCAGGGTTCCTCTCCATTCGGATAGTATGGCTGCCAGGCTCTCCCAGGACTCTGGGTTGATGCATTTCTTCCTGTGTTTCTGTTGCTGACTGCTTAGTAGTTTTCGGCTTGTCGCGTTGATAGGGTCCGTTCATTTACTGTATTTACAAGAGGTCATTTACAAAGCCTAATGGTCGGACGGGAAGTCCCTGTCAGCTTTCTGTTTGCGACTATTGTCAGGGTTCTTATAGCCTATATAATGGAAACGCACGGACGTAGTTGAAAGAATCTACAGCAAACGAGATTTGCCTCAATAATGGCTAGCAGTCTGATATATTTGTGTTTCTTTTAAAATTTGCTTTGAGTAGAGTGCGTCGTGTGTGTGACTTAGCTAGACGAAAATTGGTATGTTGTTAGAGATATATGTTTTTGTAATCTCTATCTATAAAAGGCAGGATGTGTGTGTGTGTGTGTGTGTGTGTAACGAATGCGCGGCAGCAATTTTCGACGGATTTGCACCAAAATTTACATGCACATACTCCAAATTAGTGGGAAGACAAAGACCGACTTTGCATTTCCCAACTCCCATCGATAGTGAAAATAATCGATTTTTTCATGCTTCTACGACAGTTTTCATGTAGTTTGAAGCCATTTTGTACTGGCCAGAGTGAGAGCCTATAGCTGGCTGCCACGAATAGGCAGGAAGATTCTATTGGCCAGCGTGAGAGCCAACAGCTGACTAACACGAATGTTAACTAGCATGCTAGGCTAGCATGCAAAAAAATCGATAGCTGCATTCGTCACAAGTGGGAAAAATTTAAATCTGCACGGCACTTTACTTCAATTGGCTCATTCGCTTGCTTAAACTCAACGTTGATTCTGATTCCGCAGAACTGGGTTGGGTGTGAAAAAGTATTTGTTGTTAACATTCTTTTTTCATTCGGTTTTTCCAGTTACGAGTCCTTTTTTAAAGCTGATCGTTTTGTGTTCATTTTGTTTAGCTCTTTTTTCGTAACAGATTTAATGTTTAGTATAGAGCTTACAAAAATTTCGCAATGTGAGATAGGCAAGAAGTAAGGCATGTAGCAACATCAGCACGGCAAAGGGCACTCCTTTAAAGGCAAGGAAGAGCAAAAATATTTTAAGTCAAGTGGTAGCTATTGCTGTATGAGTCGTACGATTTTTGAATCAAGCACGGGAAACGCCGGGCCATGCTGCTAGTAATTGTATAAATTTGTTATCTCTAACTATATGTAAATTGTATTTTTCCACAACAAGCTGGAAGACCCAGGGGGATAACGCACACTGTATCTCGGTTCATGAGTGTAAACCGTGATGGAGCATCATGGATGTTCTTTTTAAATAATTTCACCCAAGCAAAGCAAGAAAGCCAGTAAAATGTAAAAAAGAGTATTAGAGGAGAATATGAGAAAAAAGCACTGTTAAGAGAGAGAAAAATAACATATATATAATCGACTCTCCCGAGATATATATATATATATATATATATATATATATATATATATATATATATATATATATATATATATATATATGAGGAGGCACTGGAATAATGGATGGCGGCTCAGATTGAAGAATCGGATGAGTCGAGTTCGTATTTCAGTCGGATCCATTACATTCAAATGTATGAATCTTTTTCTTCTACCTCAAGTAGCTATGGGTAAATAGCAAGACAGACTGGGTTCTGTAACCTTGGGTGGCAACCGGCCTAACAGAAGGAAAAAACTCTGAATTCAAAACCGGCCCTAATGATTCGGCTCCGTTAGGCTATCTTGTCCAAAATACACTACTTTCACTTCCTACGGTTTGCAGGATAATATATATATATATATATATATATATATATATATATATATATATATATATATATATATATATATATATATATATAGTACCTCCATGAGCATAGCATGATGAAAAAAAAGCATAGCATGATGAAAAAGACGCCAAACTTGACGAAAACAAAACTTTATCGTCTAAATGTTTATGTTATTATGAAGAGGAAAGATCAAAGTATTTTTTTTTCTTTTTACATTTTTTTTTTTAAGCGTTCCTAGCACGTCCGAAATTTTCGTCAAAAATCTTGTTTTCTTGAGTCAGGAAAATTGACAGATAATCAATTATGTCAACCGTTTTTTCCATTTTATAATGAAAAAAAAAATGAAAATCTCAGTTTCAAATTCTTTTAAAAATCAATTATAATTTTTTCAAAACTTATTTTAAGAAAATAAGAAATTAAAATCTTTATTTAAAATA
The DNA here is from genome assembly GCA_903632075.3 of Acanthosepion pharaonis. NCBI lineage: Eukaryota > Metazoa > Mollusca > Cephalopoda > Sepiida > Sepiidae > Acanthosepion > Acanthosepion pharaonis. The sequence goes on along the minus strand of CAHIKZ030003109.1, from coordinate 1,642,252 downwards.
TTTTGAAACAAGCATTACTTTGTTTCTGCGCCGAAAGAAGTAGTTTAAAAATAAAACAAAGCAGGTCATAACATTTCGCGTCACTTGACAGTTGATGAGCGATGATTTCATCACGTATTAACAGCTTACGTGAGGAAAAGTTATCGTATGGGAGGACAGAAGTGACATAAATTTTTAGATTTAAGTGAACAAATTATTTAGCTCGTTATTTTTCAGGAAAATTTTTAGCGCTCTAATTATTGTTTTGTACTTAGCTTTCACCTTTACGTTTACGATGCTTTATGGAAAATTTTCTAAAGAAATTAAAATAAGACTGTTGAGAGTGAGATTAAATTTCACAAGAAAAAGTATCTAATTAATTTATAGGTACCTTTCTTATGAAATTTTATCAGAAGTGTACATAAAATACAAATTTAAATTTCATAAGATGATACTGATACTTGTAGGTACCCTTCTCAGTTGAAATTGAAAAATCAAATTAACTTCTCTACACGTGTTTCGCAAAATTAAACGCCCCAACAGCGGAGAACAATGCTTAACTCAAATAACGCGATTTAATTCTATTTTTGCTGGTCTTCCGTACTTCTTAATTACAGCCGTTTATAAACACAACATTACATTTCTTAATTAGTGCGGGTCTTCTGTTTGGTCGAAGCTATACAATTGACAATGCTGTAAAAAATGGTTTATCTTATAACGCCATTTACCAAACTGAATGCGGTTTTCAACTAGTTTTAAATTATTTTAACAACTTAAATGTAAAAATCTAAAATAATTAAAGAAATAACAAATAATTCTATTAAAAATTCATTTTTCATCGAAAAAGTATTTTCCTTTCAGAAAATATTGTCCATATTCATAAAAACAACTAAAAACAAATAAAATCATTTGAAATTAAACAATTTCTTTATTCTGTTGAATTTTGTATGTTACAATTCAGAGCTGATTTTCAGGTAGGAGGTGGGGTCCAATTAAAAAAATATGATTTGCTTTCCTCAAACCTTGTGCTTTAACTAATATAATCACTAAACTGAACAATGTTGAATTTCTAGAGTTTTCATAGAATTAGTTATGGTTGGGGGAGGTAATAAATATTAAAAAAAATATATTTTTGCCATGACTTTAAAAATGAAAACATATTTATAATAATTTCCATCATTTGTGAATAGTTTCTGAAAGTTTCATTAATATCCGACAATTATTTTTATTTTTTCAAGATTTTTCAAAATTAATGTCTGAAATGCAAAAATAACACGTGTTAAAAATGTGTTATTTACTAGTTCCGCTGATACAAAATTTAGAATGTTCTAAAAAGAAGGAAAAATTTTAAAAGATAATTAAAAAAATACTTCGTTCTTTCCTCTTAATAATAACATAAACATTTAGACGTTAAAATTTTGTTTTCGTCTAGTTTGGCGTCTTTTTCATCAGACTATGTTCATTTTTAGCGATCTCATGGCGGTATCTCCATGCATATATTTCGGAAGCATATTTTAAGACAGGCTTCGTTAGATAATTTAGACACGTTTTGTCTATTATCGATAGGATCTTTTCATAGTCGTGAATAAGCTTTTCTTGGTGTGGTTATTAAAAGACGAGAGGAAAACAGTCGAATAGTCATGTCATTTACGACAACAAATGTCATCATCGCATTATAATATTCATCGCAATTTCAAATTAATAACATATATATATATATATGTTTAGGAGGTCACCTGAATTTTTTATGTGTGATGGACTAATAGTGCTAAGAAGAGGTCTTCATTTTTTAGTAGCTTTTTATGTCACTTGTGAATTTTTGTGTGTTTCTTTTATAGCTTTACTAGCAGCATGGCCCAGCGCTGCCCGTGCTTGATTCATACAGCAATCGCTATCACTTGACTTAAAATATTTTTGCCCTTCCTTGCCTTTAAAGGAGTGTCCTTTGCCGTGCTGATGCTGCTACATGCCTTACTTCTTGCCTATCTCACATTGCAATTTTTTTCTAAGCTCTATACTAAACATTAAATCTGTTACGAAAAAAGAACTAAACAAAATGAACACAAAACGATCAGCTTTAAAAAAGGATTCGTAACTGGAAAAACCGAACGAAAAAAGAATATTAACAACAAATACTTTTTCACAGCCAACCCAGTTCTGCGGAATCAGAATCAACGTTGAGTTTAAGCAAGCGAATGAGCCAATTGGAGTAAAGTGCCATGCAGATTTAAATTTTTCCCACTTGTGACGAATGCAGCTATCGATTTTTTTGCATGCTAGCATGCTAGTTAACATTCGTGTCAGTCAGCTGTTGGCTCTCACGCTGGCCAATAGAATCTTCCTGTCTATTCGTGGCAGCCAGCTATAGGCTCTCACTCTGGCCTGTACAAAATAGCCGCAAACTACATGAAAATTGCCGTAGAAGCATGAAAAAATCGATTATTTCCACTATCGATGGGAGTTGGGAAATGCAAAGTCGGTTTTGGCCTTCCTGCTTACTTGGAGCATGTGCATGTAAATTTTGGTGCAAATCCGTTGAAAATTGCGGCCGTGCATTCGTTGCACACACACACACACACATCCTGCCTTTAGAGATAGAGATCTTTTTCATTTACTTTTTCATAGATGTTATCATCGTTAATGAGTTCTCTCATCTTCTGAATGCTATCCAAAAACACCCACATTATACGGATTACCAAAAGCACATAAACCTTAAATACCAAATGAGACCTATCATATCAGGGATAGACAGTGCCTCACATAAACTAGCCCGTAAACTAAGCAGAATTTTAACCCCTCTTCTCGGCACTTTTACACATATATATATGCATACATACATACATACATATATATATATATATATATATATATATATATATATATATATATATATATATATATATATATATATATATTATAAATGGACAAAGTCCGATAATTATTTTAAGACAAATGTCTTAAAAATAATTTTCAGACTTTGTCCATTTCATAATGTGTGACATCATTTGTTTACATTTGGATACGCATCGAGCAGATATGAATGCACGTGATAAAATCATGGAGAATTGTAGTTTAAAAACAGTAAAATCGACCTTGCTATCCGAAACGCTCCACTGTGGCGAAATCGGTAAAAACAAGGTAGTCTACATGACGGTTCCGTGTAGGATACATGTTCGAATCCTGTCAGAGGACGCATATTTTCTATGAAAATTTCTCAGACATTCAGGCCGCTAAATGTTGTTAATATTGTTTATTAAACAGAGCATTTACTTAAATATTTGTATCTATAAAAAAAACGTATAAACATAAAAAATGTCTTATATATATAAAATTAATTTTTCCCAATTTGGCAACATTTATTATTATTACAAAGTTTATATTTGTGTAGGTACCTCCACTAATTAGTTTCGTCCCTTGGGGAACTTCATCAAGACAAATTTGCCTCGTCAAAGTTTTCTTTAATAAAATACTTATAAATACTTATTTCGTTTTATAAAACACCTACCTAAAGGCTAAGGGAAAAAACTCTTGCAGATTTTTGAGAGAGTTGTTTCCCTTGAATTTCAAAATAATAAGTATTTGTTGGATTGAACAGTGTCGTCATGATAAAGATATTGCTAAGATTCCTTGAACTAGTTTCTACCGCCTGGGGTAGTCGCAGAAGTTGCTGTCAATCTAAACAGTCAATAGTGTTACACGCTTGGGTGCTCATCTCTCTTTTGATTCATGACTGACGAGGCAGATTTTCCAGTAGTAGGTTGCCATTTCTTTCTGCGGTACATTGGTTGTTAACCAAAACGATAGGAACCCGTCTGTCTTTCTATTCAAGCCATATCTAGGGGAGGGGTGGGTGGTATTTGCATGAATGAGAATACAATGAACCCGACTGGAATTCGAACTCGGCTCTCAGGATTCTCATTTCGAGCTGATGTTCGCTAAACAACAACGCACACACCCTCTAAACGTTATTCCCAAACTAGCAAACATCTACAAAAAAACAGGGTGTTCCAGAAATGACTATTAAAAACTACCGAATTCCAGACAAAAAAATCACTTTTATTTCTGTGTATGTTTAAAATGATTCATGTTTAAAATGTCTTAGAAGTGTATAAATTACTAATTGTATTTCTAACTTGATAATTTTTTCTGATTTTATTTTAATTTTTTCAGAACCTGATTAATAAGGAATACACAAGAATGCATCTTTGTTGACACTCTCATCAGATGTCTCTGCATTGGTTTTCATAAAAACAAAGGTTTATCTCCAAAAGATCAATAGTTTAAGCCAGCGGTTTCTAACTGATTTTGGGCCATGCCCTACTTTGGTATTTCTAAAATTCTGGTGCCACCACCCCATGTAAAATTTAATTCTTGTATATTCAAAAGTTTACTGAAGTTCACGTGAAGGAAGCTTAAAAGGCCATTAAGTTTGTCTGTAAACAAACCTCCAAAGAACATGGCGTCCATGAAAGAGAAAAATTAAAAAAACAAAACAAAAAGACAGTTAAATATATATAGTTTCAAAACATATAATAGAGAATTGAAAGGTAGAAATATAAAATATTTGAATGAAAGTTTATTCTGTAATATACTTTGATCATTTTAATCATGAAATAATAATGCAAAATTGAAATTTGAGCTCACTAGAAAACAATTCACTGTTAATAACTCATTCTCGAATTATTCTGTTGATATAGCAAGCTGGAAGGTCCACATCCTACGCATACCCCACCAAAATATTACCACGTCCCTCTAGTGGAACATGTCCCCCACATTGGAAATCAATAGATTAAGCTGAATTTAAAGAACGAATTCATTTTACAGTACAGGAGATCTTTCCAGAAATGCTTCAAAATATGTTTCACAACGCTAACGAGAGATTTGAAATTTGCAGAGACGTTGCCCATGTTTTAATGTAAGAGCTATAAATCTATTTGTTTTGTATAATTAAGTAATTGTAGTGGGCTGGTGTTTGGTTTATCGTCTGATATCAGAAGATGGTAATATCGTTGGACCACACACAAACTTGGTTGGAAAATTAAGGGTCAATTTTTATTGACACATGTGTGTGTACTAAACTCGTAGGTAAGAGTATGGTCGATCTCAAGCAAACATGACGTTGAAAGAGGGTAAGTGAATCTCCTTTCTTTAGAACGGCTGTAAAAACACGTCCGAATCCAATGATTCAAAAGTATCTCCTTTCCGGAAGTCGTGTCACAAACATTGTACGTGACCGGAAACCCCTTTGTTTTGGATTCCATTTGCATTATGGGAAAATTAAATTATTTATGAACTTTAATTATTATGTTTATTATTTATTTTATCTATTATTTAATTTTCATTCTCCCATAGAATAAACATAAAAAGTCTCATTTTTTTTTTAAATGTGTCATTCAAAATATTTCATTCAAATAGTTAATTCAGGGACAGTCTACATAATAAAAGGTTACAATGACAACCATGTATTTTGTCTTGGTGACAGACAAAAAAAAAAAGTGGTATTTTAAGAGTTTAATTTTTCTGGTTTGCATTTCTGCGTTGTCGTCACACAGAAGACTTTTTTTGGAAGCAGCCATCCCCTAATTGAAAATTAAACAAGTTTTGTTTGGCTTTTATATTTTTGCATAATGCAGGATTTTTTTTTACATAATGCAGGAATTAATAGAAGAATTATGAAATAATATTAGAAACAATGGCGAATATATTATACATTATTTTTCTAACATGGATAGCATCCATTTAACTTTAATAATTCACAATGTATCAAACAATTTTTTTGGTTTGCTTGAAGTTCATATGATTTAGATTCCCGATTTTTAGACTGAAATCTGCATCAAACACATGGATAATATGAGCATTTGTTATTCATGTGACAGTGACTTCGAAGTATCGTTGTTGGGTCACTCTTATCATTCCAGCAGAAATAGCCGAGTGTTCATAGGAATAGAAAAACATACACAGAAATAACACTGAAAGTACTTTATATTGTAAATTAAAATCATAAAATTTATTTATTTTGTGAACTGGCGTGTGTGTGTGTATTTCTCTTACAAGTTTTTTAAGGTTACATGTGATAAAAGGAAGAAGTCACTTCATACTATAACAAGCAATATACCGAGGAAAAGATTTTGTCCTTCCAACGGTCAGTAGAGAAAGAATGAATTCAGCGTCCGTTTTCAGACAGGAAAAGTATCTGTTGCATTCTGGGAGAACTTTTATTCCTTTGGTTTATTTATTTTAAAGAAAATTTTAATGTTATTTGTTTTATTTTATTTATGATATTTACTATTTTATGCATATATATATATATATATATATATATATATATATATATATATATATATATTATCATTATTATTATTATTATTATTAATAATAATAATAATAAAATAAAACAATTGATCGTCTTGTATCAGGTTGCACGGTATTGGCACTCACTGAATATAAAACCCGGCAATGACAGAGTGGACCAATATCTGCACTGGAAAATCTGCAACTTCTACGGGAAGGAAACTGAAAGAAATTGGTATGAACACCACCCAGACCCCGTTACGGAGATAGGACCTGTAACAATTTTATGGGACTACACAATACACATAGATAGAACAATCAAAGCTAACCTCCCAGGCATTGTTATTAGTGACCGCAAACATAAACAAAAAAACATAAGGATATTGATATGGCAGTCCCTGCAGACTGCAATGTATCTTTGAAGATCTTCAAAAAACTATCAAAATACAAGGACCTTGAAATCGAAATCTCAGCAATGTGTCACATGGGAACATCAACAATCGCTGTTGTAATTGGAGCCCTCAAATTGGTTGGAAAAGATTCCAGCAGACTGGTTGAAGGGAAGCCCATGCTTTACAGAAATACAAAAAATTGTTCTCATGAGTACAGCCAACACCTTATCTATGTAATTGTTTTTTTTTGTGTGTCTGTGGAAAATGTCATGATGCCATTTCTAAGGTCTCTGGGCGGGACCCGGAACGAAGTGTGTACACACCAGAAATTAAAGGAAATAATAATAATAATAATAATAATAATAATAATAATAATAATAATAATGATAATAATAGTAATAATAATGTCCCTAGATCGTCACGCCTGAATTATGAAAAGGTTTGTAGCAGATTTAAGGAAATTCTCTGCTTCATGGGGTGTCCATAGTCCACAAACACAGTGAAAAAAAGTAGGTCTTCTACACTACAGCGGGAATCCACTTGGCGAAGTCAGGTTCTCCTTTGAATATCAGCTGTAAATATACAAACAGACGACATTTAGATCAAACGATCGTAAGAATCTGTAGTCGTCTTTCTTTTTACAAATCTTAATTTCATGTCTAGGTTCAAGTTAACAGAGTCATACGCAGACTCTGGTCCCAGTAAATCAGGTGGAAGAAACTTGTTTTGGAATTTTAGGATCAAATTATCTCTGAAATGGGACGAACATATCTAAAAAAAAAAAAAAAAATTGGTATAGTGGGTGCACAGCGCCACACACCTCAACTGGATTTGAAAGCTTCGCTCGCCAGTGCCTTGTATATTGAAAAAAAAAAAATCCAAAAACGACACATCAGAAGCACTACTCTACATAGATTTCGCCATCCCAGATCAACGTTGAAAAATAGCTTCGAGCCAATGAAACCAGTAGGGTGTTAATGAGGAACATCCTTCTTTGAATCTCGTGTAATGACGCCACAGAATCACAAAAAAGGACTACAGTGTAACCCGGATATAAGAGAGTTGTCGGGACCGGAGAAGTCTCTTATATCCGGGTTTCTCTTATATCCGGGTTTGGTCTATTTTGTTTAGGTAAGTATGGGCTCTAATTTGGAATCAGATAAAATCTCTCTTATATCCGGGTTTCTCTTATATCCAGGTCTCTTATATCCGGGTTACACTGTATATACTAAATAGCAGAAACCACATCCTTTGAGGACAGCCGCAACAACAACTAAAATGGACAGCACACGTAGGTCGGAAAGAGAAAATTTATTTTACCAACAGACATGTTTCAATATAGAATACAAGAAGGGAATATAAATGAAAATTATAAACAATATTGTTAAATCCATATTGCGATGAAGATTGAAATATAAAAATATTAGAAAATTATGTACAGAAACTTTTCGAACAACCTATATTTATACAAATCATTTCCCAAGGGAGATTACTCTATTAAAATATCTCAGAGTTACTTCCCTTAGATATAAACTGTCTGCTGCTGCTGCTGCCGCAAAAAAAAGAAGAAAACTACAATTTCAAATACAAAAAGATGGAAAGGAAAAAGTTAGGTTTAGTCTGTTATTTAAAATAATGAAAACCACATTGAATAAAATGTTCACTCTGATGTTTTTTCTGAAATGGATAACAGATCTTTATTATTTTCAGTTTTTCAGATTATCTCATGTTGATAGCATTTAACCAAATAAACTTTCTTGAAGCAGTTCAATTTGTGTGATGTTAAGGTTAATAATTCTATCATGTTATAGTTATTCAAATGAAGCAAATTGTGTGTTGATTGGAATGGCATAATATTTGTTAGAACAAAAATGAAAATTAAGAATGCTTGTTGAATGGTATGATTTCTAAACTTAACCCTATTCTATCAATCACTTCAATTCCTAATCATTAATAATGCTCTTTTTCTAGATTATTCTATGCATTTCTGTAATAAAATCATTATCAATGCAGTTACAGGATACATGTAACCCTATTCTGTGAGTAATGTTTTATTCTTTCTTGCTAAAAACAAATATTTAGTAAAAAAAGTTGTATATTTATCCTCTTTTATTGCACTTTGATTTCATTCACGGTTTTTTTCTTTTGTTCTAATGTTACCTTTTTCTCTATTTTGCCTCTCTTTTGTCTCTCTCCCCTTCTTCTTCCCCCTCTCCCTTCTTCTTCTTCCCCCCTCTCCTTTCTTCTTCTTCCCCATCTCCTTTTTTTCTTCCCCCCCCCTCCTTCTTCTTCTTCTTCCCTCTCTCCCTTCTTCTTCTTCTTCTTTTCTTCTTCTTCTTCTTCTTCTTCTTCTTCTTCTTCTTCTTCTTCTTCCCCCCCTCCCTTCTTCTTCTTCCCCCACTCCCTTCTTCTTCTTCCCCCCCCCTTCTTCTCCCTCTCTCCTTCTTCTTCCCCCTCTCCCTTCTTCTTCCCCCTCTCCCTTCTTCTTCTTCTTCTTCTTCCCCCCCCTTCTTCTCCCCCTCTCCCTTCTTCTTCCCCTTTTCCCTTCTTCTTCTTCTCCTTTCTTCTTCCCCCTCTCCTTTCTTCTTCCCCTTTCCCCTTCTTCTTCCTCCTCTCCCTTCTTCTTCCCTCTCTCTTTCTCCTCTCTGTTTATTTTCTTATATTTTCCTGTCTTTCTTGCTCCCATATCCTCTCTTTCTTGCTCCCTTTTCTTCTCTTTCTTGCTCTATTATTCCCCTCTTTTCTGTCTCTCTCCTTTTCGTCTCTCACTCTTTTGCGTTGCTCACTCCCTCTCTCCCCTTTTCTCTCACACTCTCCCTTTTTCTCCCTATCCCCCTTTTCTCCCCCTCTCCCATTTTCTTCCCCACCTCTCTTCTTCTCTCTCTCCCTTCTTCTTCTTCTCTCTCTTTCTCCTCTCTGTTTATTTCTTGTCTTTTACTCTCTTTCTTGCTCCCTTTTCCTCTCTTTCTTGCTCCCTTATTCTCCTTTTCTTTATCTCTCTTCCTATCTATATCTCTTTTGCTCTTTTCCTTTTATTTCTTCTTTGCTCCCCCTCTCTCTATTTTTCTGCTGTCATGCTCTTCCATCCTCTCCCTGTTTATAGAGTTTAATTATTTTGTATCACTGAAAATGTTATAATAAGTGATCATATGGCGAAAGTTTGTTGCAAACGATACGGATACTTCGACCTAGTTTTGAAGAACCCTTCATGCGATACTCTGTGATGTAAAACAGGCTAGTATACCATGTACTGTAACCTTGGATGTGCGGGTGGTGTAATAAGGGTTCGGAATTTTTAATCGGAGAGCCGAGTTCCAATTTCCGTTTGGTTCGTTATATTCACAGACGAGCAAATATCCTTGAGAAATGTATGAATCCACCACTTCTTTCCCCCCAGTTATGGGTTAATTAGTAAGATATGTATCTCTAAACCATTATTTATTTTAATCAATTCACCCAAGCAAGGAAATGAAGCCACTAAGACGCAAAGGGTCACTGAGTGTGAGAGACTACGAGAAAAATATTATTAAAGTGAGAGAACAAAAAAAGAAAAGAATTAAAAGAGAAGATAACGATTGACATTGCGATTAAATTTTTTAAAGATCAAAGTTAACTGGGAAGCAAGAAGCCGGAAGGAAGTTCCACAAGCGAAGACTGAGAGAGAAAAAACTGTTAGGATAGAAGTTACGATTACATTTAGCAATTTCAACTGACGTATACTGAGACCGGAATTGTCTCTGGCAGTCCGTAGAATGTGTTCTTCGTGGTCAGGCGTACGAGCGGATATCGGTTTTCCTACGTCTATAGTTTGTGATGTCACGGATCCTGTCTCAACAGCGCGACCTTAAACAGCAGCAAAGGTTGGATGACTCGGCTGCCTTCGGCCTGGAAACGCAATCTGATACACCCGTGCAGCATCGCGTCCATTATCATTTGCGCGGCAGTACGTAAAAATCATATCTGCCTGCTCACGATATATCATGGCATTGTTAAACGGAATACTTCTCAGTTAACTGCACACATTAAATGTTGAAGACGGACTATACACAAATGTACATGAATGACAAATGTAACCTAGTCCACACAGCGCCATCTATTGACATTCATGGTTACTCTGTCTTCAAAGTTTAACGTATGTAAGTAGTGAGTTAATTGAAAAGTATTCCGTTTAACAATGGCAGGCTATTTATATCGAGAGCAGGCAGATATGATTTTTACATACGGTCGCGCGAGGTGTTTTTGAGACTTAATAGGTCAACAACGAAGGATTTGCGGTCATATGATTTTATAGACTTTTGTAATTGTTTTTGTGTGAGGAATTCCACCCCAAAATTTGTAAAATTATTTTTGGTACACCCTGTAAACACCGGGCCTAACAGCGAAATTGTCCAAATCGGCTAACAGTATAATTGTCCAGCCCACAAAATGTTTAATATCTAAAAAATACACTAAACTGATCGAGTTTCTTTTTTCCCGGCTTTCAGAAAAGACGTTTAGCCATCTTGACATCATTTGTGTCAGACCCACTCACTTTCCAAATAAGCAATGGTGAGAGGAAAATGATCATTTAGTCCTTTAGTAATGGTGCTAACATTAATACTCTGGCTTTCATTCAAGAGCCACCCAGAGAACGGTTAATAAGTAAAAAAAAGGGGGTACAGTAAAGAGGAAAACTGGATCAGGAGGCCACAAGAGCAAAAAGAATCATGATTTCAACTTAGAGCTGAAGAACAAATGAATTAGAAAAGATTTATCTCGATACGTAAGGCAACTGACACGTGAGAGATCAGTTTCAACTATGAAATCGTACGTGAAACCTGTGAGGCAATTTGTTACTCCAGGGCAGAAAGTTAGAAGGCTAGAGAGGACGAAGATCATCTTGAATAAGATGATCCTGGAATAACACACACACACACACACACACACACACACATATATATATATATATATATATATATATATATATATATATATATATATATATATGAACTTAATTTCAATCCATCATGAATTTCCTATTCTTAGCTGTGATTAATTAATGATGAACATGCCATTTTCGTTTTATGATCGATTTCATCACGATTCTTCTGTTAAGCTTGGAGTGTAATTATCCATTCTTACTGCTCAAAGTAGAGTCCAATAGTGTTATAAAAACCTCGGAGAATTCCAGTAAGATATCTTTAATCATTTCTAAGACACAACGGTTCAAAGCTTAATTTAACAATTGTACAATTTTGCTGTTACTTGATTTGGACAATTCTTCTGTTACACCCGATATACATAACAACAGTGTGGTACGTTACGGCGTAGTCCATTTGGCATGGCTGATTCGGCGTCAGAAAAATAATCGGACTTTTCCGCACAGCCATTTAGGCGCCAGACCGTTTCGACGTTACTGTCTCGATCTTCCTATTCACATCGCCAAAATCCCCCTTGTTCGTTGCGTCAACAATAAAAAGGTATCCATCTTGTATCATTTTGTTTTTTTCCACGTTTTGATAAAATATTTGCTTCCATTTGGAATGAAAAAAATTTGAAAAGCAAATTTGACCAAAACGATGAAGTAGTAATCGAACCTCCTCCAAAAAATTCCTTTGCCAAAAACAAAATAAGCCAAACCAAACTGCTTTCTTATAAAGAATACATATTCTATTCATACGAACCTATTCTAGAAATCTTGTCGGCATTAAATAACCCATTGAGGTGTTGATATGCCGTAAATCAAAATAAACCATGCCAAACTGATTTCTTACAAAGAATACATATTCTATTCGTACGAACCTATCCTAAAAATCTTGTTGGTATTAAATAACCCATTGAGGTTGATATGCCGCAAAACGAAATAAAGCAAACCAAACACAAGTGTAAACTTGACCAATGTGTATTGGGCTATCGTGTAAAATGCACCTGGATCTGCACATCTTTGAATTTATTGCGTTGTTTTGTATATATAAGTTAAATTCGCCATTAGGAAAACCAACAAGTGTTGATAGGTTCGTTTAATTCATTCAACGAACTAATCCAGCTATGTTAAATCGAACCTGGTTAGTATCTAGATGAGTGACCTCTTGAGAATACCAGGTACTGCAACCTTGGATGGGTGGGTGGTGTAATAAGGGTTCGAAATTTTTAATCGGAGAGCCGAGTTCCAATTTCCGTTTGGTTCGTTATATTCACAGACGAGCAAATATCCTTGGGAAATGTATGAATCCACCACTTCTTTCCATCCAATTATGGGTTAATTAGTAAGATATGTATCTCTAAACCATTATTTATTTTAATCAATTCACCCAAGCAAGGAAATGAAGCCACTAAGACGAAAAGGGTCACTGAGTGTGAGAGACTACGAGAAAAATATTATTAAAGTGAGAGAACAAAAAAGAACAAGAATTAAAAGAGAAGATAACGATTGACATTGCGATTAAATTTTTTAAAGATTAAAGTTAACTGGGAAGCAAGAAGCCGGAAGGAAGTTCCACAGTTGAGAAGTGCAAGAGAAGAAACAGTTTACATAGAACTTGCGGTTACATTGAGCTATTTCAACTGTAAAATGAGACCTCACCGCTAATCTAATTTGCATTTAAATTCATGAATTTTGGGGAACCAAAAAGGAAAGGTCATCAGAACAATTCCCATGAAAGTATTTATAGAAAAGGCAGAGGGAAGCTACATTACAGCGGCGAGAAAGGGTCTGAAGCTGTGATGCCAGATCAGGACCAATAAAATTGCAGATTCTTCTTTGGATTTTATCGAGAATCTCTAAATTTATACCAGGAGCAATCCATGCTTTATTTTGGTAAATAAATTTAAATTAACATATTTCTTGCTATTTTCGATATGTGAACCATTACATAATTCCATACACATTTTTGATAGAGTCAGCATTAGAAAAGTTCAACTTTATTTTAATAAACGGAATTAAATTCAATAAATTATTAGGAACGTTCAATATTTTCTTGTGTATTGCATTTCAAAAAGGGTTTTTTCTTTTGTGGATTCAGTTCCTAATGTCTTACAAAATGATAGGTCTTTGGGTATTTTGCTTGCACTTGATATAATGAAAGCCAATCTCTAAGAATCTTCGGGACTAAATTTGTTATTTTCCGTTTCAGTTTTTGAAGTGAGTCATTATCAGTCCAATATTTCTTCAGAAAACTGATTGCATTCATTTTGATTAAGATATCTTCAGTAATTTTAAGAAGAGTCCTTATCATTCCAAGAGGTGTTCGGACTATTGATCTTATTCATTTTGTTTGAGATACTTTCTTTAATTTTAAGAAAAGTCATTATGATTTCAAGAATTGTTTGAACTACTGAACTTCTTTTTGCTTTAGACACTCTACATTTTTAAGAAGGGTCATTTTCATACCAACCGTTGTTCAGATTATTGATCTCATTCTTTTTCTTTTAGATACCTTCTGTAATTTTGAGAAGAGTCATTACTGTTCCAATAATTGTTCGGACTACTGATTTCATTCTTTTTCTTTAAGACTATTTATACTTTGATAAGAATCATTATCACTCCAAGAGTTGTTCGGACTATTGATCTCTTTTTATGTTTAAAATAGCGTTTCTAATTATGTGAAGAGTCATTATAATTCCAAGCATTGTTCGGACTGTTGATCTTATTGTTTTTGTTTATGGGACTTTCTCTAATTTTCAGAAAAGTCATTATTCCAACATTCGTTCGTACTATTGATCTCTTTTTTTGTTTGAGACAGTTTCTTTAATTTTCAGAAGAGTCATTATGATTCCAAGAATTTTTGGACTATTGATCTCATACTTTTTGCTTAAGGCATCTTCTATCATTTAAGAAAAGCCATTATCATTCCAAGAGTTGTCCGATTATTGATCTCATTGTTTTTGTTTGTGATGCCATCTGTAATTTTAAGAAAAGTCCTTATCATTCTAAAAGTCGTTCGGACTATTGATTTCATTCTTTATGTTTAAATTAGCGTTTCTTATTATGTGAAGAGTCATTATAATTCCAGGCGTTGTTCGGACTGTTGATCTCATTGTTTTTGTCTGAGATGTTTTCTGTAATTTTAAGAAAAGTCATTATCATTCCAAGAATAGTTCGTCTTATTGATCTCAGAAGAGTCATCATCATTCTAAGAATTTTTTGGATTACTGATCTCATTCTTTTTGCTTAAGACACTATAATTTTCAGAAGAGTCATTATCGTTCCAGTAATTGTTCAGACTACTGATTTCATTCTTTTTGCTTAAGGCATCTTTTATCGTTTGTGAAAAGTCATTATCATTCCAAGAGTTATTCGGAATATTGATCTCATTCTTTTTGTTTAAATTACCGTTTTTAATTTTATGAAGAGTCATCATTCCAAGAGTTGTTTAGACTACTGATGCCATTCTTTATGCTTAATACACCTTTTATAATTATGAGCAGAGTCATTATCGTTCCAAAAATTGTCCGGACTACTGATCTCATTCTTTATGCTTAAGACACCTTTTCTAATTATGAGCAGAGTCATTATCATTCCAAAAATTGAACGGAGTACTGATGTTATTCTTTATGTATAAGACATCTTTTCTAATTATGAACAGAATCATAAGTTTTTCCTTAAGACACTATAATTTTCAGAAGAGTCATTATCGTTCCAGTAATTGTTCGGACTACTGATTTCATTCTTTTTGCTTAAGTTATCTTTTATCATTTGAGAAAAGTCGTTATAATTCCAAGTATTGTTCAAACGAATTTTGTTTAAGATATCTTCTGTAATTATGAGAAAAGTCATTATCATTCTAAGCATTAGATGTAAAGTTTTGGCGATCAACGTTGACTGAGAAGCAAGAATTCCACAAGCGAAAAGTGCGATAGAGGAAACTGTCAATATAGAATTTACGGTTACATTTAGCCAGTTCAACAGTAAAATGAGACCTTACCGCCAATCTAGTACTGCGCTTAAATTCATAAAGTCTAGGTACCATAGAGGAAAGTTCGCCAGAACAATAACCAGGATAGTATTTATAGAAAAAGTTCAGGGGAGCAATATTACGGCGGTGGGAAAGTAACTGAAGCCGAGATGTCGTGTCAGTACTAATAATATGTAAGATTTTTCTTTTGATTTTATCAAGAATCTCTAAATATATAGCAGAAGAACCAGACTAAAAGTGGCAGCATTATTCTAAGCAAGGACGAATGACAGACTTAGAAATATGTAAGATACATTCTGGAGAGTAAAAATTGTCTTGAATGACACAGTGAACCAAGTTTCCTAGCACTAGACCGAGAAACTGATTCAATATAATCTATCCACTTCATGTCTGTGAAGGCGCAACGAGTCGCTGTCATGGGGGTTAGCATCAGCCATGCTGATGGAAGGCAGGATAGGTTCTCTCAGGTGACTGATAGAGAGTAAAGAGCAGATTATCATCCCCCACAAAATTCTTACAATCTAAAAATATTTTCTGTCTTTAAATAACCTGTAAAGGGTTGATAAACCGTAATAAACAAATCAATCATTTGAAACACATTCTCTGAAGACACATTTTGTTATTTCAGTCTCTTCTCATTTCCTTATCACATGCAACGTTGTTGAGATAATACGTTTTGAAATCCGGAGATTACTGAAGTGCAGAAAGAACATCAGCTTTAATCCAGATTAAACGGAGATTTGGCCGATATATTTCAGGTTCGGAATGTTTCTATCTTAGATGTCCATGTTTGTCAAAAACTTGTAACACTTAAGATTAGTTAAATGGCAGATTCAAATCGGATTAAACGATTAAAATATACCGTGATAAGTGACTGTTAGATTTAAGGGACATAGTACGAATACCAAAGTGAAAGTGAAAGTGAAAGTGAAAGTGACAGAATATATATATATATATATATATATATATATATATATATATATATATATATATATATATATATATATAGGTTGTTCGGAAAGAAATGACGTTTAATAAGAAAAGACATAAAAAACTCCGTAAAATCCAACAGGATTCTCTTAACTTGTTCCTATGAGTATTAATTAACCCAACGCAGCTAAGATATGAACCGTTCATATAGGGTTATTCAAAAAGAATGAACCGATTTCATGAGGCATTGCTTCAATCCTCAAGCATCGTCATGGAATGAGTCAGTGGCCATTTGAAAGAGGATTTTACTATGTTTTGAATGGCTTCCACAGGGGCACCGTACCCGGGTCGTATTTCCGGTAACGTTCAGTTGTTTGTTTACCCTGGCAATGGCGAGATCTCAGGCATTCTGCATTCTCGAGTACGCGAAAACAAATACGGTTTTCAAGATGCAGCGTGTTTTTCGAAGGCAAATCGACATTAATTCCCCCTAAGAACATACGACGTCTCAAGAAAGTAGGTGTCTGTGTAAAGGAAAAAGTCCAGGACGACCACGAGTTTCGGAGGAACGAGTGACGAGAATCTGTGCTGCGTTTGAGGCGAGTCCACAGAAGTCCACAATTCGAGCTAGCCGTGAGCTTGCGATTTTTCAATCCATTATCTGGCGTATGCAAAGAAGACGTCTACATTTGAAACCTTACAGACTACACCTCGTCCAGGCACTTACCAAGACCTCGCTCTTTCTGCTTGGCCTGAGAGATCCCCAGACTTCATAGTATGTGATTTTTTCATGTAGGGATACGTAAAAGACCGCGTTTATGTTCCACCTCTACACATTTACCTCGATGACCTTAAACATCGAATATCAAGAGCGATCAACCCCAGTGGATCGTGATATGCTGATACGGCTCTGGGAGGAATTCTCTTATCGCATTGATATTGCCCATTATGCAGGTGGTGGCCACATTGAACACTTGTAAGGTAGGAAATAAAAGTTGATTGTGAATAGAATACTTGTGACTTAGCTGCAGTTTTCTATTGCTTTTCCTTATTAAAATATTGCGTAATGAAATCGGTTTATTCTTTTTGAATAACCTTGTATAAAAACAAAGGTAAATTTATTGAAATATTAGTTGCTCGCTTCAAAGCCGCCCTATCAGCGGCATTTTAGCTATCTCCCGCGGAGGGCTCTTGATTGGCCCTTCAGCTTCTTGAGGAGTTTGAGTGTCCCTAAAATCTTGGCATATTCTCAAAATCAAAAGCTCTCCCGGATGCCATTTGATCTGAGTTATCATTTGCACGAGACTTTCTTTTCCTCGCTGCAACCTTGGCTCTTTTGATTGCAATCTGGTCTTTTGTTGCCGGAGATTTCTTTTTGCGAGGCATACTGCTACCGTATGCGACAGGCAACAATAAATTACAGAACTCAAAATTGATCGCTGTATTTAAGTATTGCATTAATATTTAAGCTTACCTTTTAAAAGTTCAACGATAAATCTTTTGCCACCACTTAATTTAAAGATAATGAGATGTATGTAGGTCCTTACTTTCTGTGCAAAAAAAAATATTTTTATTTCATAGGTGACTTTTGCTGGATTTCGCAATTAATTTCGATTATTCCCAAATTTATTTCTGCTATCAAAATTCTTCGCAAAATAACGTAAAATAATTGCCAAAAACAATCACAGTAATAAAAACTTGAGAAACCAGAATTTCAGGATTGACGGGTTTAGATTCATCTCGGAATATTTTTAATTTGCTCACGGAATCGGCCTGATTCCAAAATGGTATGAGATGTTGGGCTATGGCCTCTAGGAGTAAAGTTGAAAAAGTGTGACACACTGACACACTGATATTTGCATTTATTTATATAGATTAGGCTGTCGTTCTTTTGTAAAAGACCGCTACAAATAGTGAAAAACGTTTGGTTCGCACTGGAAAACTCATAAGGACCCAAATTCCCACTTTGTAAACTTTCCTAATTAAACTCCGAAATTCATTATAGACAAGTAATGGTAACTTAATTCCATAGCAAACAACTATGCTTCTGCCCTGTTGGCTAAATTGTAATTCATAAAGGTGAAATAAACCCTTGTGCAAATTAATTGAATAAAAACGAATAATTCAGTTATTATTTAATTTTTTCGTATTTTTCCAATGAAACATGACCAAGTACACGTGTTAATATTTCGTATTCCATGTCAAGACAAGCTACATTCCTTAGTTCCACCAGTTCAGACCTTTACAGCTAAGCCTCGCTCTAATCTATCACTATTTCCATGGCAAATGTTCAGATGCGTTACATTCCTTAGTTCCACCTGTTCAGACCTTTACAGCTAAGCCCCTCTCTAGTCTATCGCTATTTCCATGGCAAATGTTCGGACGATCTACATTCTTTAGTTCCACCAGTTCAGACCTTTAAAACTAAGGCTCTCTCTAGTCTATCGCTATTTCCATGGCAAATGTTCAGACGAGTTACATTCCTTAGTTACACCAGTTCAGACCTTTACAACTAAGGCTCTCTCTACTCTATCGCTATTTCCATGGCAAATGTTCAGACTAGCTACATTCCTTAGTTCCACCTGTTCAGACCTTTACAGCTAAGCCTCTCTCTACCCTATCGCTATTTCCATGGCAAATGTTCAGAAGAGCTACATTCCTTAGTTCCACCTGTTCAGACCATTGCATCTAGGATCTGGATTACCATGTACAAATCCTCGTATCATCCTCATTCACTTTGTATTCTATTTTTAATGCGGATATTCCGCTTAAAGTTTATTGTCGTGCACTTCTATTTCGTGGATCAGACTCCCGAGGGAGTGTTTCTTTTTATCCTACAATCTTCAATTCTAATGTCAAATCTTTTTTATCCGACATTTCCTCATCATATTAATCCTTCTCAAGTCTCTGTCTTGAATGTCTCTTGAGCCTTGCTAACAATTATTTTTTTTTAAAAGTAATGTAACATATGTCTTAAAAGAAAGTGTTGTATTATTTTTTTATGATACTGTTCCCTATGGTTTTATAGTAGAAAGCAAAAGGGCTGAAAATCAATTCGTTTGGAGTTTAACATTAAAATCAAACCAATGGTATTTATTTTTGGTTAACGCCTGACAACTATTCTTTCAAATTTTAATCGTTAGAAGACATTCAATGTTTGGAAAATAAAATAAAAAATTAAAAAAAGACATGATTCAATTTTTTTCCTTCTTTAAAAAAAAAAAAAAAATCAGAGCTATTTCTTTCATAATTCACCGACAGAAATATTTAAGCAATCCTTCCGAAAATGGCATGAACTCATATTTCGGTAATTTAAAATTAATAAGCAATGAAGACGTAAAAAAAATGTTCAATAAAGTCTCGGAAAGTTTTAATCATAAAGAAAAGACGGAGAAACCAATGGTTAAAATAAATAGGTCTCCATTTTGCATTTAAAAAAAAAATGAAAATGAGGCTGTTTATATGTTGACTGGTCAATTATATAAAACCGGAATTCATCTCGTTGATTTCAATGATATTAGTAGAGACTATTTCAATAGAAAGAACGTTTGGCTTTTCTTTCATAGTCATTAGTTTGATTAGTGGAAAAGGAAATTAAGACTCATTCTTTTTTCTTTTTCCATCTGGCATTAGTCGGTCTATTTTGATGCAATCGTCTTTAGAATCTTTTTCTTTTTTCACCTGTGGGGAAAATATTATAATCCTTTCATTTCATCAATGTAATCAGTTACGTTTCTTTTTCATTCTTTTTGTTATCTTTCTCTTTGTCTCTTTCTCTCTCATTATTTTCGTTTAAATCATTCGCTTTTTCTTCCTTTCTCCAGTCCATTAAACTTAAAGTGGTATTTATTTATTCATTTAACAAATTTATTTTCTTATTGTTTCGTTGTTTTTGTGATCTTCTTTCTTTCTTTCTTTCTTTCTTTCTTTCTTTCTTTCTTTCTTTCTATTTTCTTTCTTTTTCTTTCTTTACTTTTTCTATTTCTTTCTTTCTTTCTTTTTCTTTCTTTCTTTCTTTCTTTCTTTCTTTCTTTCTTTCTTTCTTTCTTTCTTTCTTTCTTTTCTATAACCTATCCATGTCTTCCGATTTTCTTTATCATTGCATCGAGATATTAATTTCTTTCTTTCTTTCTTTCTTTCTTTCTTTCTTTCTTTCTTTCTTTCTTTCTTTCATTCAATTCTCTTCTATTGAAAAAAAGAATAAAAATCGGTTTTGAAAAGAAATAAAATTTAAGACTCGATCTTTTTCATACTTCTACACTTTTCATTCCTTCTTGTTTTTTTTTTTGTTTTTTTTTAATTAAATTTCCATCCTTTCTTTCTTTCTTTCAATTTTCTTTCTTTTTCTCTATTTCTTTCTTTCTTTCTTTCTTTCTTTTTTCTTTCTATTTTACTTCTTTCTTTCTTTCTTTTTTTGTATTGTATAACCTTTTCTTGTTTTCTACATTTCTTTATCTCTGTATCTAGATATTTCCTTTCTTTCTTTCTTTTTTTCTTTCTTTCTTTCTTTCTTTCTTTCTTTCTTTCTTTTTCTCTTTCTTTCATCCTTTCTTTCTATTTTACTTCTTCTTTCTTTCTTTTCTATAACCTATTCATGTCTTCCGATTTTCTTTATCATTGCATCGAGATATTAATTTCTTTCTTTCTTTCAATTTTCTTTCTTTCTTTTTCTCTATTTCTTTCTTTCTTTATTTTTTCTTTCTATTTTGCTTCTTTCTTTCTTTCTTTCTTTCTTTTTTGTATTGTATAACCCTTTTCTTGTTTTCTACATTTCTTTATCTCTGTATCTAGATATTTCTTTCTTTCTTTCTTTCTTTCTTTCTTTCTTTCTTTCTTATAACCTATTCATGTCTTCCGATTTTCTTTATCATTGCATCGAGATATTAATTTCTTTCTTTCTTTCTTTCAATTTTCTTTCTTTTCTCTATTTGTTTCTTCCTTTCTTTTTTCTTTCTATTTTACTTCTTTCTTTCTTTCTTTTTTTATATTGTATAACCTTTTCTTGTTTCTACAATTCTTTATTTCTGCATCTAGATATTTCTTTCTTTCTTTCTTTTTCTCTATTTCTTTCTTCCTTTCTTTCTATTTTACTCGTTTCTTTCTTTCTTTTCTATAACCTATTCATGTCTTCCGATTTTCTTTATCATCGCATCGAGATATTAATTTCTTTCTTTCTTTCTTTCTTTCTTTCTTTCTTTCTTTTCCTGTTTCGTTTTCCCTCAATTTTTTTATCAAATACTTTGCTTTCTCTTTTTTCCCTTTTCCCTCCCTCGCTTTTCACGTATTTTCCTTTGTCCTCATTTTCCTTCCCTTCTCCCTCGCAC
The DNA here is from genome assembly GCA_903632075.3 of Acanthosepion pharaonis. NCBI lineage: Eukaryota > Metazoa > Mollusca > Cephalopoda > Sepiida > Sepiidae > Acanthosepion > Acanthosepion pharaonis. Next base: position 1,620,442 of record CAHIKZ030003109.1, on the reverse strand, counting down.
CTTACTCACGTACTTTTCTTTCATTTTCCTTTTCCTTTCATTCTTTCTTTGCCCCTCCCTCCCTTCTCATGTACTTTTCTTTCATTCTCACTTTCGTTATTTCATATCTATCTATCTATCTATCTATCTATCTATCTATCTATCTATCTATCTATCTATCTATCTCAGTCATATTACACACACACACACACACACACACACACACACACACACACATATATATATATATATAATTATTTATTTAAAAATATGATTCAACACGCTACATAAGAGTTCTCATGTTTCAAAGCAAAAAAACTTCAATATAATTTAATTCAATAATTATATTGAAGTTTTCAACTCTTGTTTTGAAACATGAGAACTTTTATGTAGCGTGTTGAATCATATTTTTAAATAAATAATTATATTTAGGCTCTACTTTTGTATCGAGCACCATTTTTAAAAAATAATAACAAAAATACTAAAGAATTTTGGATTATTTACCAAACGAGTTCTTTCATATTTTCTATATATTTTTACACACACACACACACACACACACACACACACACACACACACACACACACACACACACACACACACACACACACACACACACACACACACATTATATATATATATATATATCGAAATATCTAGCTAGCTAGCTCAGTCTGTTCATTATCTATCTATCTCGGTCATTTCATATCTATCTATGTATGTATATATGTATGTATGTATGTATGTATCTATCTATCTATCTATCTATCTCAGTCATTTTATATCTATTTATCTATATATCTATCGCAGTCATTATATATATATATATATATACATATATATCGAACTATCTAACTAGCTAGCTCTTTTTGTTCATTATCTATGTATGTATGTATGTATGTATCTATCTATCTATCTATCTATCTATCTATGAGAAAATCATTATTATATAAAGACTGCTTATTTGGTTCGACATAATCGATGGATAAGGAAAAGTCGAATATACAGATTAACCTCCTCCAGAAGATAAAGGGCTTAAGTACTTTAAAGCAGTTTCACTTTATATTCCAGATTAGCCGTCAATTTTATAGTATTGGCTCACGTAATGAAATGTTATTTTTAAAGAACTTTTCCCTCGCTCAATAAAAGACAGATTTTAAGGGCCATTAAAACACACTTTTATATCTAAAAAAAAGTGTCATTCTGACTTGTATACGATTTATTATCGAAGGTTTTATTTTATAAAGGCATATCGCACTCCGGGGTTACTCAATGATCAACATCACCACCATTGACGATTAACCTTTTTTTCTTACCCTTTCATTTTTTTTTTTTTTTTAATAATGTGCTAATAAAATAAGGACATCTCCCGTCGTTTTCACTTGTAAGCATCCATCACAATAAAATAAACTTTTTTTTAGCATTAAAGCTGAATTAGTCAAATAAAGCTTTCATAAGTTCCTACTTAGAATTGTTACTAGACTACATACAGTATCTATCGTTGTTCCTCTTTTATAATTCTTTTCTTTTCTTTTCTTTTCTTTTCTTTCTTTCTTTCTTTCTTTCTTTCTTTCTTTCTTTCTTTCTTTTCATTTTTACCCTTCCCGTTGACTAATTTCTTATTTCTTTTCTTGATTCTTTTCTTTCGCTTTTGTTTTTTTTCGGTATCGCCTCTTTATCCTGGTTTATCGTGTTTTTTTACCCACTTATTTTTCATTTTCCAAAACCTATTTCTGCTTCTTTCTTTAGCTATCTTAATCGAAGTTTCTTCCTGACTCTTTCCACTCTCCTTCAACTCTTTCTTTCGATTTCTATCTTCCTCCTCTTTTTTTTTCTCTTCTTTCTTTCATTTCATTCTTTCTCTTCTTCTTTCTTTCTCTTCTTTCTTTCATTTCATTCTTTCCTTTCCTTGTTTCTCTTCTTCTTTCTTTCCTTGTTTCTCTTCTTCTTTCTTTCCTTGTTTCTCTTCTTCTTTCTATCTATTCCTTCTTTATCTTCTTTCTTTCTTTCTTTCTTTCTTTCTTTCTTTCTTTCTTTCTTTCTTTTCCTTCTTTCGTTTCTTTTTCTTTCCGTTCCCGCACTTCTTTCTTTCTTTCTTTCTTTCTTTCTTTCTTTCTTTCTTTCTTTTCATTTTCTTTTCCTTTCCTTCTTTCACTTCTTCTTTCTTCCTTTTCCTTCTTTCTATCTATTCCGTCTTCATCTTTTTCTTTCTTTCTTTCTTTCTTTCTCTCTTTCTTTCTTTCTTTCCGTTCCCTCACTTCTTTCTTTCTTTCTTTCTTTCTTTCTTTCTTTCTTTCTTTCTTTCTTTCTTTTCATTTTCTTTTTCCTTTCCTTCTTTCACTTCTTCTTTCTTCCTTTTCCTTCTTTCTATCTATTCCGTCTTCATCTTTTTCTTTCTTTCTTTCTTTCTTTCTTTCTTTCTTTCTCTCTTTCTTTCTTTCTTTCTTTTCATGTTCTTTTTCCTTTCCTTCTTTCACTTCTTCTTTCTTTCCTTTCCTTCTTTCTATTCTTTCTATCTATTCCTTCTTTATCTCTTTCTTTCTTTCTTTCTTTCTTTCTTTCTTTCTTTCTTTCTTTCTTTCTTTCTTTCTTTTCTTTTTTTTTCCTTTCATTTTCTTTTCCTTTCCTTCTTTCACTTCTGCTTTCTTCCCTTTCCTTCTTTCTCTTCTTTCTATCTATTCCTTTCCCTCTTTCTCTTCTTTCTTTCTTTCTTTCTTTCTTTCTTTCTTTCTTTCTTTCTTTCTTTCTTTCTTTCCATTCCTTCACTCTCTTCTTTCTTTCCTTTCATTTTCTTTTTCCTTCCTTCTTTTCTTATTTTTCTTTCTTTCTATTCCTTCTTTCTTTCTTTCTATTCCTTCTTTCTTTCTTTCTTTTCTTTCTTTCTTTCTTTCTTTTCCTTCTTTTTCGTCTTCATTCGTTTCTTTCTTTCTTCACTCATGTTTTCTTTTCCATCCCCCCCATTTTCTAGCCATTCTTTACCTTCCACAGCCTCCTTGTTTATCTAATTGTTTTTCCCGAATCAATCATTCAATTCTCTTCTATTGAAAAAAAGAATAAAAATCGGTTTTGAAAAGAAATAAAATTTAAGACTCGATCTTTTTTATACTTCTACACTTTTCATTCCTTCTTGTTTTTTGTTTTTTTTTTTATTAAATTTCCTTCCTTGCTCGTTCCCTTTACGTTTATTCTGTTCTTTTCTTTCTCTTTTACTTTTCTTCCCTTTTTTATTTCATTTCTTTCTCTTGCTTTTCTTTTAAAATGTTTGCCTTTTCGTTCTTTTTTTTTAATTATTTCTTTACTTTCTTTCTCTTTTTTTGCCTTCACTGGCTTTCATTCGATTTTCGATTTTTATCCAAACTTTTCTTTTTCTAATTTCCTTCTCTCTTTTGCTTAGTTCCTTCTCTTTCTTTTTCTAAATTCCTTCTGTCTTTTTTCTTGTTTCTTTCTTTTTCTAAGTTGCTTCTTTCTTTTTCTAAATTCCTTCGTTCTTTTTCAAATTTCCTTGTCTCTTTTTCTGTTGTTTCTTTCTTTTTGTAAGTTCCTTCTTCCTTTTTCTAAGTTGCTTCTTTCTTTTTCTAAGTTCCTTTTTTTTCTTAGTTTCTTTTTCTTTTTCTAATTTCCTTCTCTCTCTTTTTTTCGTTTCTTTCTTATTCTAAGTTGTTTCTTTCTTTTTCTAAGGTCTTTCCTTTTCTGATTTCCTTCTTTCTTTTCCTAAATTGTTTCTTTCTTTTTCGTTGTTTCTTTCTTTCTTAAGTTGTTTTTTTTTCTTAGTTCCTTCTTTCTCGTTTTTTTCTTCTACTTCCATCCATTTCTAACGCTTTCTTTATCCCACCCTTCCTTCTTTCCTTCTCGTTTTCCTTTTCTGTATTCCGTCTTTTTCTTCCTTTTTTACCGAACATTTCTTCTTTTTTTCTTTTTCTTTCCCTCCTCCTTTTTATTCCTTTTCTTTTTTAAGAATTTTCCTTTCTTTTCTTTTTTCAAATGAGGGTCTTTTCCTCCCTTTTCTTTCTTTTTTTCTTTTCCTTCCATTTCCTTCTTTATCATCCTTCGATTCTTCTTTCTCGTCACGTCTGCCTCCCGATATTACTAGTATGAAGATTTTATGCTATTTAAATTCAAACGTTCTTATAATATTCTTCGAAAACAGCGCAAGTGAGAAGACGCCCATTAGATCGTCTGCATCAGAGAAAATTATCTCTTTTGCCGCTTGTTTTTCTTCAAATCCCCGCTTCTTACCCTAACCTTCTACCACCCTTTGATATCCGGCCCTCATAATAATGTTAGATTAAAGACAGTTCAAATCGTTAAAATTGTTTCTGGAAGCTTCTAATGAGCTTTTTAGTTAAACTTGTTTTTAAAAAAAAAAAAAACTGCCCGTGTCTTGCTTGGCTTACTGTTGCCACCAATTTGCATTCGTCTTGCTTCTATGCAGTTCTATCAAACACTGCTTGTTGTTTTTGATAGGATTGGGATGAAAATTTAAACAACAGAGAACACTTTGCCTTTTACTAATTCTTAACGAGCTGATGGTGAAATTATACATTACAAATTGCATCTCTGACATTTGTATCACACATCCCATTCACCATAACCATTTTAACAGCTGTATACAGACGCTTTTCTCAGATCAATGATTAAAAATGGCTTCCAACAAATGAAGCATGTAGGTCTTAGCGGGACCATCATTCTTCGAACCTCGGGGACTGGCGCTACAGAATCGTTAACAAAAACCCTTTCAACAAAAGCGACAGCTATAATGGATAGCTCCTTTAACTCAAAGAGAAAATAATGACTACTTACATTATTTATATTATTCGGACTGTTATCCTCATCGTCATTGCCATATTCACAACGTTTCGGCCTCTATATCTCTGAGATGAGTTATTATGATTACTTGCATTCGGACTGTTATCCTCATCTTCATTGTCATATTCACAACGTTTCGGCCGTTGTACGCTCCGGCTTTCTTCAGGTGATTGTAATTTCTAAAAAGTGGATAAAGGTGTTGGTTAGATCCATTGACTAGATCCAAGGAGTTGTGAGTTCAATACTACGCCACAACAGTGGTGAACGAAAAACTTGGAGAGTTGAAATAAAGGGAAATAACCGAGAAGAGGCATGGCACCTGGAACTAGAGCAGCCTGCCCCGGTGGACGAATTAAACGGTTCGGTTCGATATTCCAATATTCTTACGCCCCCTTTCTATCTTCTGAACTCATATTCTGTCCATATGCAGGTTGTTTGCTGCCAGTATAGGTTCTTGATTATTCTAATATCTTCCCCAAATATGCCAAGGTTGCTGAGCAGTTCCAACAGATCTTTGTAGCGTAAAAAAAAGAACTTAAGGGGTGATAAAAAGTTTAGCGAGTTACTATTCGGTTGGTGCATAATTATCAGGCGTTTTTGTAGGCGAGTTAAATTACTGTGTTGTTTACTTCTTTTTAAATAAAAACGTTATTTTATTTTCAGGTTATAAAAATGCGTGTCGATAATCGTATCTATATTCGTCATCTTATGCTTTACCATTTCGAAAGAGGATGGCAAGCAGCGCAGTTATTTCGCGATCTTAACGAACCTTTTGGCAAAGGAACAATCAGCGTTAGTCGACGCAGGGAATGGTTTGCCCGTTTCAAATCTATCGGCACTAGCTTGGAAGGTAAGCCAGGAGGAGATCGACCATTGGATTTCGACGACAAGGCACTTTTGGCAGCCGTGGAAGAAGACGAAAGCTTGACAATTCGAATGCTGGACGAATGTGGACCATTTAACCATCGTCCCAAAAACCTCGGAAAAGTATGGAAATTGGCTGAATGGGTCCCTTAGAACTCTCTCTAAAGTTGAACATGGCCGAATTTTTACTGATTTGCTGTAACGAAACGAGCAAGCTCCATTTCTGAAGAATCTTGTAACTAGGAATGAATCATGGCTTCTCTTGAGAAACGTCAACAGAAAGGTCTGCGTTTCTCCAGGAGTTTCACGAAATGGAATACCGAAAAACGTGCACTGTGTGAAGGCAATGTGGTGTGTTTGGTGAGACAGAAGCGGAATCATCCATTGGGAAAGCATCTCAAAAGGGATTTTCGTATTAGTGGAATGACGACGATGAGCGTCAACAGTGGTGGATTCCAGACGAAAACGACAAGCGGCGATTCAACATCAACAGCGATGTCTATATGGCTCAACTTGACCGCCTTCATGCTGCAATCGAGACGAAAAGACCACGCAAAAAGAACCATATCGACTTCCACCACGATAATCCGCGTCGGACTGTTATCCTCATCTTCATTGCCATATTCACAACGTTTCGCCCTCTATATCTCTGAGATGAGGTATTATGATTACTTGCATTATTTACATTATTTGAACTGTTATCCTCATCTTAATTGCCATATTCACAACGTTTCAGCCTCTATATCTCTGAGATAAGGTATTATGATAATGTCGTGTTGTCGAATGTGTCGCTATTAAGAGCTGGGAACAGCTTCCACATCCGCCATATTCTCTGAAGCGCCTACAGAATACCACGTTAATCGATCGCTGAAAAATTGGCAGGTGAACAAAGTTTATGCCGATTTGGATAATTTGGTGGCTGATGTCAAAGCATGGATTGTCTCCAAGAAGCATGACTTCTTTGCACGTGGAATCGACCGTCTTCCAAGCAAATTGGAAGCAGTTATTGAAGTAGATGGTGACTACGCCCCGGAATAATCATTTAAAAATCTTATTGTTGAATTATTTCTTTTTTCATAATAATTTAAAAACGCCTGATAATTATGCACCAACCCAAGAGGTACTCCAAACTTTTTGAAAACTTTTATCTTTTTACTTCTTATTATAGAAGAACGAAGACGATAATGGATCTCCACAGCTTCTTACTCTTTGTCGCCATCCTCTCTCTCCGACTAACTTGTACTGTCATGTATTTACACAAGCTTGTTAGGTGAGGATACTCGATATTTTCTCTTTGTTCTCTATGTCTTTAAATTATCCTTTGAGTGTCAATTTCTCCAAGTCCCCTTTCCTTGTTATGTGACTTAGAAATTTCAATTGTCACTTTCTGTTTCGAAGAAAAAATCTTTTTCGTTTGGCATTTTCCTTATAAGTTCCTGATTGTTCAAATGTTACGTCGATGGCATTCTCAACTTAAATCGGTTCGGAAATGACATTTTTGAAGTATTCTTAGTATATTCTACTTGGGTCACTTTAACGTGGTGTAATGGTTAACAAGCTTGTCTCGCTACATCAATTACGACTGAGTAGAGAGATCGATCCTCACTGGGCGCTCCACACACTCGGCGTTGTGCTACATCTAAGGTACGCAGAGTAAAGGGTACCTCGATGTGGTGTAATGGTTAACAAGCTTCTCTCGCTAGATCAATTACGACTGAATAATAAGTTCGATGCTCACTGGGTGCCCCATTAAATCAGCCTTGTGCTACATCTAAGCTATAATTAGAAAATCACCTTAATATATTCTCCTCCTCCTATGTGCAGTATCCATTCAGGACTTGGGTGATCATGGCTCTCCACATCATCTTGTTGAACTAAGTAATGTTTGATACTTTTTGATCCCTCTTTTTCTTCACTGTAACATTCTTTCGGTCAAACTCCTCAGATATTTCGATTTCCATACGCAACCCCTTCTTTCAATGTCTTGTGAGTGTCAAATTTTCTAAGCCGTCTTTCCTCATTATGTGTCCTAGAAATTTCAACCGCCATATGAGTCGATTATCTCTGGAACACATATGATAAGAAAAGAGAGCTTTAAAAATTTGACACACATAGGACATATTGAAGGCAAGAAGGGCAGAGGAAAGCAGTGAGTAACCTACGTAACGAGCTTATGTAAATGGGTGACGAAACACTGACTGAGAGGGTTATTAAGGAGACAAATATTGCTTAGAGGAAAAAAAGGATAAGTCGTTGTGTTTGGCCATGATCGTCGTCGTCATGACATACAAAAGAAGTCTTTCTTATGAGCTCATGTAAATCGAAGAGATAATAATGACTACTTGCATTATTTACATTATTCGGACTGTTATCCTCATCTTCATTGCCATATTCACAACGTTTCGGCCTCTATATCTCTGAGATGAGGTCTTATGATTACTTGCATTATTTACATTATTTGAACTGTTATCCTCATCTTAATTGCCATATTCACAACGTTTCAGCCTCTATATCTCTGAGATGAGGTATTGTGATTATTTGCATTATTTACATTATTAAGACTGTTATCCTCATCTTCATTGCCATATTCACAACGTTTCAGTCTCTATATCTCTGAGATGAGGTATTGTGATTACTTGCATTATTTACATTATTCGGACTGTTATCCTTATCTAAGCTACGCGTAGGAATGGGCACCTCGACGTCGTGTAATGGTTAGTAAGCTTGTCTCGCTAGATTAATTACTCCTATTAAACTGACCTTGTACCAAATTTGCCCTTATGCGTGCTGTGTTTATGTGCCGTTTCTCGATCTGACTCAAATTATGTCTCCTTTTAGTTTTTATTTACTTTTGAACTTCCCCGTTCCTCACATGTTCAGTTCATGCTATTCTCCTTATTCGTCTGGATAACCACAGTCAAGTTCCGTACACGAAACACGCATGGGCGATTATGTATCTTTCGATTGAGCATTCACTTTCCCGCAGCAGGTTGCCATTTCTTTCTGCGGAAGGTTGGTTGCTAACCAAGTCTATGGCAGAAAGCAAAAATCTGTCCAGCTATTCTTTGGCAGGTGAAGTGAACTTCTCCCAAAGTTATTCGAGCGTAATGAATATAACAAACCCGACTGGAATTCGAACTCACCTGTCCGTGTTCTCATTTCAAGTCGATATCCATTACACCACCCTCACATCCACGAGTACATATAGGAAAAATATTTTGTCATAATTTTCTTTTAATTTAATTTTGTTTTTATTATATATTTTATATATTACCTATGCAGTATGACACGCAGACAGTGTGTGACGGACAGACAATCAGCTTTTGTTACATGATATAGATTTTGTTTTTATTTTTTTTTTCTCTAAACTAGACATATCTACATAAATGAAGTTGTGTTAGTATTTTTGGCGCTGTAAAAGAAAATCGCTAATGGATCCTTGATTTGAAAACGTTAAGAATTTCTCCCCAAGAAACTTTTCTAATTTATTTAGATTCTGATTTGTGGTCTTGTGTCAGAGTAACGGCAGCAGTTAGAAACCCTTTTTACCTTTCTCCCCACCTCGTTAACTTTCTCGACTCCTTTTAAAAAATATTTTGCTATTAAATGCCTGATTTATTTAATAAATTTAGTTGTGCAGGAAAATTAATTTAAACCAATAAATATAATAATAATAATAATAACAAAAAAAAATTTTTTTCTCATGATGCTAGTAATAAAAGAACCGGAAATATTATTACCCCACTTAGCTTCGTCAAACGCCCGTTAGGTGTCGCTGTTTAAGTTCTATAAAAAATACAAACATTTCTTTACTTTTTTACTTCCTTCCTCCGCCTTCAAATCTAAATCCAAATCCAAATCCAAATCCAAACCAAAATCCAGGATATTCTCACTCCTGTTTATGGAGACCTGGTTTACATCCACCATTTCCCAGCTGTGGCATTACTAGGGAACGAGCGTAGTTTATATGTGCGTATCGCTGATGCCTATATGGAATTCGTATATTCCGATTATATCTTGGCTATTTTAACTCGATAAATACCTCGAACAGATATCACTGAAATGTGCCGAGCAGGATTCATATTTCTAAATCTAACAATAATGCGTTGTGAAAACCTTTATGGGATAAAATTTCATTAAGCCTGTATGTGTTTACCGTCGTTATTTATCAATTCCACCATTCTATTGTTCACACAATTCAAGCCTCAAAAGCCATTCAAGATAGAAACTGAATTAAGATGATTGATTTGTTTGTTTAACATTATATCAACTCATTATGTGTCATTTAATGCTGAAATTTAATTTTCGTGGGAGTTTTGAAGTAATAAAATATATGTTATTCTGCTTTCACAGTTGAATACATGGTAGATAATACTCAGCTTTTGTGCATATATATGTGTGTGTGCAGACATAATTACTAGAGGCGGTGATATATGTGTGTTTTATGATATATGTTATTCTGCTTTCACAGTTGAATACATGGTAGATGATACTCAGCTTTTATGCATATACATGTGTGTGCAGACATAATTACTAGAGGCGGTGATATATGTGTGTTTTATGATATATATTATTCTGCTTTCACAGTTGAATACATGGTAGATGATACTCAGCTTTTATGCAAATACATGTTTCTGCAAATATAATCAGAAGAGGTGGACATATATGTGTTTAATGTTGTATTTTTGTTGAAGTTATATTTTGGAATACCGTACAAATCACAGTACGAGGAGAGGTTTAAAAATTCTTGGCCCACGTCTCTTCCGTACATATTCTGGTGTTTGGCCATTGAAATATTGATGTTAGGAAGTGGGCCTCGCCAGGATTTTTTTCACTACTTCTTCGTATATGTACGAATTTGCATTTTCTATCTATTTTCACACAGAATTATTTGAGTTAGTAATATGATGTCTACTTTTTTTGGGGAAAAAATATCTCCAAACCCTGGGAATGGAGACAATTTTTGTTCATTGAGTAATCAATAAAACTCGACGAACTGTGTCTACTTTCCGAGAAATTTCTTTTAGACACTTACCGCCTTTAACCATGACAATTCTAGCACACATAAACGTGAATAAAAGAAAAAAGAAATCACAATTAAAAAAAAAATAGCCAAAGCAACTGAAAAATATTACCGTCTTTTTGTACTTGTGCAGGTTTTTTTTTGTCCTTATCGTCCATTACATATTCCCCAAATTCGTAAATTCAGAAATATTAACCACCCTCTTGCATGGTACACTGATTCACTACTTCTTTGCTTTCCCCCCTTGGGCCATTGCAAAATATCTTACTCATCGATGTTTCATACTTTTATCATTTGTCTATTTTCTCACGTAACGGTTGCTTTGATATAAAAGCAACTATATATACATATATTATTATTATTATTATTATTATAGTTAGTATTTTTTTGCTATGGGAGACCAATCGGAAAAACGATGCTAAGACTTTGTCGATTATTTTGAGAAGAGCCGTTATCATGAGCTGTTCGGGTTATTTCAACTAGTTCATTGTACTGATTTCTATTGCTACTAAAACTTTCCGACCAATCATTTCTGTAGACTTCTTCAGGAGAAAATTAACCATCGAATATATCTTCATAATGTTGAGAAGAGTAGTCACCATTGAAACAGTTGTTTGAACTACTAATTTATCCTTCATGTCGCATACATTGCAGCCACAACATTTCTACGGCCTTCTTCAGGGAATAACCGCTATAGAACATACCTTTGATGAGAGTAATTATTATCACAAAAGTTGTTTGAACAAATGAACTTATTTATTTTGTTGCTTTGCCTGTTGCCATTCAATCTTTTACAACTTTCCTGAAGTAGAATCTATAAGGAGAGTGGGATCTCCTTTACAGAAAAATGGTTCCTGGAACTGAACTGGTGTCATATTAAGTGCAATTTATATTCTGTTCGTTATTTAATTCTGTAAAAAATGACTTTTTATTTTTTCACGGATGCACACTTAGAGAAGGCTATAGAATAAATCGGTCGAAACATTCGTATCAACAAAAGAGGCACAAATAATGAACGACGCTTGGAATAAAATGTTATATAGTGAAGTATGTTTGGTAACAGTGGATTCATTTAATTGGAATTTAATGGAATTTTCACTACAGTTTCCGGACCGACAGGATGCCAATCTTGAATTCCTATATTCTTGGCATAATATTTTAACTGTCGCCCGATAAAAATCTGGAGAAATAGCCTGGTTCGCGTGAACGAGGTTAGCCTTGATTTTCTTTTTTAGGTCCACCTAAATCACATCGGGGGTGGGGGGTTCCTGTGGAGCCCTCCCCTGGTTAAGACAGACCCTTTTTGTGTAACTAGTTAATGTGAGTAAGTGTAGTTCCCGGCCTATTTCCGGCTTCTACGTTATGATCCAAATCGAGATTCCGAACCTCCCCAATTTGTATTTGGCTCCTTTTTTCATCTCGACTGGGTCAAATATCTTCTTTCTCCCATGGCTGTATTTATTCTATCCTTTCCCTCTCCGTTAGCGAGAGAGCCTCTTGATTTTGTCTAAAGACAGAATAAAGAATAATCCCTGAATTCTTTTGAGGCTTTGACGGCTTCAACTGACATAAGTTTTCCTTTTATTTGGTGTATTTGTTTTGATATTTTAGTTTGTTTTTGGGGGTCATTTCCTTCCTCCCCCGTCATTACGTATCATCCATAGATTTTTATGCATGGAATTTTATAATCGTTAATTTTTTATGTCATGGGATATTTTTTGTAAGTTCCCTGAGAATATGCAGTATTGTGGTATATAGAGGATTGAATGATGATTGATAAGTTCTTTTGGTAGATATGCAAATTATAATGATTGAATGGGTCTTGAATCTGATTAGCTAGGTATAAGATAGTATGTGATGGCCAGTCTCAACCCATCCGCCCCCATTTTCAGCCTTGTGCCGCAATTGTATTTTATATACAATAAATCTTGACAACAAAAACATTTCGCTTTCTTTGTTTGCCTTGACAAAATCGGAAGAAGAAACGCGTCGTCAAAAAATAAGATTTTTTCTAATTATACCAATTTGTCTTATCCATAGAATTATTGTGGGAAAGATAGATAGATAGATAGATAGATAGATAGATAGATAGAAACACTAGATAGATAGACAGAATGATAGATATATTAGATAGATAATGAATAGGATGAGATAGATAGATAGATAGATAGAATAATATAATTAAACTTTTATATAGGTAAGTATAAATACAGAGAAAAATGCAAAAACTACGAGGATAATATATAAGATAGATAGATAGATCAGATTA